>OZ008368.1:236521041-237087602 GCA_963931995.1 Phaonia tiefii | reverse complement strand
AACCATCGGCAATCACAGTCTACAAGATACCACCTCCGATAATGGAATGAGACTGATAGGCTTCGCCGCTGCAAAGAACATGGTAGTTAGTAGCACACGATTCCAGCATAAGGAGATGCATAAGGCGACCTGGATATCTCCTGATCAACGGACGAAGAACCAGATTGATCACTTGGTATTAGATGGCAGGCACTCTTCTAGTGTAATGGATGTACGTGTGATTCGATGTGCCAATATCGACTCGGATCCTTACCTGGTGCCTGCGAAAGTTCGCACGAGATTGAGCAGGGCGAAAAACGTACGGAGCCGAACACAGGAAAAGCTGGATATTGACAAGCTACAAATACCGCAGATATCAATGTCCTATCGACAGAAACTCTCTCACCTGCTGGAGGAGAATACCCCCCTCCCGAAGACCCAGATGCGCAGTGGAAGCACATCTCCCATTCTTTGGAAATCGCTGCAATGAATGAACTTGGCTATCAAGAACCCATCACCTCCCTCACACTTGCTCCTACTGACCAAGACGGTCTCATCACTATGACGTAGGGACGCCTGCTAGACTACAAACCGGTTGGCAATGGAAAACGAACAACAAGAAAGTTATAAATTCAACTACATAATTACCCATCATCAACCGAATGAAGAAATTATAAAAGTATTACAAATAAAGGGTGTCTCAGTAAGAATGCAATTTTTAATTTTAAAATAAAAGCACCTATTTTTTGAGATAGTTGTTTAATTTCTTGGAATTTCAGTAATTGGTTCTGGTTTATTTATATAAACCCGAGTTTGCACAAACCCCGAAAGAAATCGCACGGCGTTGGTGGCCAGTAGGCATCAGAATTTCTTGAGATAATTTGTTCTGGAAATCGTGTAACGTGACGTCATGATCCGTCTGTACATAATAACAAACACTCGCCGCCATTCCCACCCGCATACTTCCCTGGTCTAACCGTCACCTAAGCATACACAACATCCATCAGTCGCACCAACCACCGCGAACAATCACACTCACTGACAACACCCAACTTCTGTCCACGTTGTGAACATATTAGCAGCGAACTAGTTTTAATGACCGCACAAGAATGAGTGTATGAATGCAATTCTCATTTGCGTCATTACAGCGAAGGTACTTAGTGTCAAGGTAAACTAGTCGTCGCCTCCGAGCGAACAACCAGACAAGATTATAGCATTTTGCCTGGGGCTCTAGTCCTGCAAAGGACAGGAACAAATTTTGGGATCCATTCTTTAGTAAAGACGGTGTAAATATATTTGCTACACAGGAGTCTCGGCTCACTGTTCCTACACAGGAGTTTCGGCTCACTGTTACTACACAGGAGTTTCGGCTCACCGTTTCTACACAGGAGTTTCGGCTCACTGTTCCTACACAGGAGTTTCGGCTCACTGTTCCCACACAGGAGTTTCGGATCACTGTTCCTAAACAGGAGTTTCGGCTCATTGTTCCTAAACAGGAGTTTCGACTCACTGTTCCTACACAGCGGTTTCGGCTCACTGTCCCTACACAGGAGTTTCGGCTCACTGTTCCCACACAGGGGCTTCGGCTCACTGTTCCCATGTAACCCAGCCGATAATAACCTATACCGAACCGTTCTAATCGAACATGTAAGCACATGTAAAGCATAAACCAGCATATCCGATACCGATCACCTTACAACCTACCAGCCCGCAACCTGCCCCAGACGATTTCTCAAGCCAATGCTAGTATTCCCGGAAGGGTGTTGTCAAGCCGAGACAAGTGCCCCAGAAGATTGTTGTCAAGCCGAGGCAAGTGCCCCAAAAGATTGTTGTTAAGCCGAGACAAGTGCCCCAGAAGACTTTTGTCAAACCGAGAGAAGTGCCCCAGAAGAGTGTTGTCAACCGAGACTAGTGCTCTCAAGCTAAGAGGAGTGTTCTCACCGAGTGAAGCAGTTGATGTTATTCCTGTAAATCAAATTACTTTGTAAATTAAATATCAATAAAGAATCTGAATTCGAACCCCCCAAAAAGGCTGGATCCTAACGAAAGACTCTTGACATGGCTGAGCTTAGCCCTAAACAAAACCACGTTACAATCGTTGCCGCAATAAATCGAGTATTTCGTGCGCGGTGTGGCGGGTTTGGGCGACAATCTCGTTTACAGCAGCAATGTTTTCAAGAGACCGACTAGGACGTTGACGCACAGGAGTCTACCTAAAATATGTTGACCACTCTTCGAATGGTTGGCACATTAGATGCACTTTCTCGACCGAAAATTCTTCGAAGTTGGCGAGCGGTCTCATCATAACTTTCCAAATTTTTGTAATAAGTTGTTCTTTCGTAAAGCGCTCCAATTTTAGTAATCAGAATAAACATATGTGACAGCTGCAAAAGTTCAGAGTTGCCACGTGAACAAAAAAAAAACAATTACACTAAAGATAAAAAAATGCAATTCCTGATAAACAATAATCTAATTAATTTCAAAATTGCATATATCTACAATATAAATTGACTATTTTATACAATAAATGGAGCTAAATTGATAAAATGTACATGGAAAGATGGAAAATCAATCCACACATTAAGATGATTTAGAATATAAAACTTGACAATATTAGGGGATGAGGAAAAGTCGATGAACTTGTAGACATCATTAAAATCAGACAACACTCCACGGAGTAGTTCCGCCAAGCCACACGAAAATATACACCGGTATCCTGAAAGGCCGTATCGGAACATTGAGCATAACCCGTCCTGTGGCCTGTTTCAATAAAAAGGATTTGAACGAATGAATGAATCGGCCAGAATTTAAAAGTTTGTATCATGATATATAGTGCGTAAAGGATCGATGGATTAATAAGCTGTGTGATATATTGCTCCATCCGGCTCAAACCATGGATTACACTGTGTGTAATTTTTTAAGTCATGGAAATATAATCATATACGGACACCACTATATGATAAAAGACAAAAAACACGTGTCTCACAGTTTTGCCCAAAGTCATGCACTTTTTTTATTTGCCCCCAAAGGTTTGGGGCCTCGGTGTAATTTTTGCAAAAAGTGATCATTTTGTCAGGCGCATATCTTGAAAACCGTTCGGAATTTTGATTTACTCTCCGAGGGAAAGTTGTAGCTTTTGTCATAAAGAACAAAAATTGTGAACATATAAAATCAAAAACACTTCATATTCAAGGACAAAATACCAAACCGTTCAAAATTCGAGGAGACAATCAACTACAAAAATGCTGAGCTCTCGTTAACGTCGCGCTGTGTAATGCCTCGCTGTAAGTATCGTGTGGCTTTTATATTGTATGCTTCGTGCAGGGCTGCTGCGGTCGGTGAGATAGCATAGTATCTCAATGTTGAAGTAAACGGTGTTAAGGATCATTTGTAGGAAGTTCATATATTCTAGAAAGTTGTTTACTGAGATCGTAGGTATATTTATGTTGTTGATTGTTTCCTTGAATTTTGAACGATTGCGATTTTGACCTTGAAGATGACATTTTTTGATTAAATGTGTTCTTTATGACAAGACCTACAACTTTTCCGAACGGTCTAAGAAAATGATGAGATTTTTGCAAAAATGACACCGAGGCCCCAAATCTTTGGGGGCCCATAAAAAAGTGCATGACTTTGGACACGGGTCCTTTTTTTTTTGGTCTTTTACGACGTAGTGGTGTCCGTGTATGGTTATATTTTTTCGTATTTCACTGTATTCTACAAGTTCATACCTTCCATTTGAGCCCATAAAAAGTTCGTAATCATGGCTCTGTAACGCTCACCGTTGACTGCAGTGGCGTTTCCAGCAGCATTTGCGAAAAACTGACCCAATGATGCACCCACTGCAGAATTACAAATCTTTTTGAAATTTTTTTAGATTGTCCAGCAATGAAAGATATATCTTTTATCATTGGAAATGGTTTTATTGTTTTTGAAAAAATTCTACGTGAAGATCAATACACAGCTGCTTTGGGCGTCGAAACAGGTTGAACACGCCAAATATCCCACTGTTTTAGCTGATGTATTACAGCTTGCATTGTCTGGATGCACAATGGTCCTTCTTCTCTTGTTGGTTTTCGTTATTTCTGCGAATTGACCTTTCTACGTTCCACTAAAGGTACTGTGGTCACATGATCGGTTACACCGGAAAAAACGCGATCATTTGCTTCGATGTGCTTCTTCGCATACAGCTTTTGTTGGATTTACCTCGTCTTGAAATACCCATACGGTCGATTGCTGTCTTGTTTTCGGGCTTATATGCATAGATCCATGATTCGTCACCTGTAACGATGTTATAAAGTGCATTTGAGCTAACGTGGTTGTATTTGTCCAACATTTCTTTGTTCCAATCGACACGAACTTTTTTCTGAGCATTCGTCACATAATGTGGGATCCAATGAGGAGAAATGATTTATACGGCCAAATGGAGACGCAATATCTTATTGATGCTTGTCCAAGGATGCGTCAATCTCACGGCATGTCGCATGTCGGTCTTGCTTTATCAGTTCACACACAGCATCGATGGTTTCCGGCAAAATGACCGAAGTGATACGATCTTCGCGAAATTCATCCTGGTGCGAAAGGCGTACGAGACTGAACTCATGGTGCCAGCGATTTACAGTGATTTTTGATGGTGCTGTATTTCAAAAAGGGGAAATAAGTTGATTGAGACACTCTTGTCTCAACAATCCACGCCAAAAATCTTCAAAAATAATCGCGCGAAAATGTTCACGGGCTAATTCCATTTTTTGACAGAGATGACTTTTCCAACACTCTGTAAATACAACAAATAGTGCTCGAAAGTGATAACGTTCTACGTATGTTTATTCTAAAAATGTCAAACTTTCTAATGAAGGTTCCAGTTTGCATCTGGCAACAGTAGTATTGACAGGATCCGAAATATAAGTAGCAACCTCGTAATGTGGGGAGCAGCCTCGTATTTTATTGAGAGCGTAAGAATGAAAATAGTTTTATTTAGATTTCATTTTAAAGTGTGTACACGGTATTTAAAAAGTTTAGTGTTTTACTGTCGTGGCTGTCAGAAAGATGTCCGTGGATAAAATGAGGTTTAAACACGCTTCTAGTACAATAACTTAATGGCAGAATGTCCGACTAAAATTGTCTTAGACTAAAATACTTTTCTGCACTTTTATATACAAGCACAGGGATAACAGGGATTAGTCACATTTATGCCATAAAATGCAAAAATGTTGAGGTTGCTGCAATGAATTTGTATGTTACCCCACTGTTTTATGAAACAATTTGTCGAGGTGATGAAATTGCGAATAGTTGAAATGGCATAACATCTTTTTGATGTGTTAACATCTATAGGCGCGGATAGGGATTTAACTCACAAAAGGAACACATCCAAACATAGTTTCTCCGACTGCGATCACAGATTGTTTGGCTTTAAACTCCTCCGAAACGGTTGGACCGATTTGTATGAAATTTTATGTGGAAATCGAGTAGGTCTCAGAATCGGCCAACATCTATTTTGTATACTCCTAAATGATAAGGGTGACCCACCCCTATATAGAACACAGGTTTGTCCGACTGCGAAACACAGATTCTCAAATTACGAAAAAAAACACACACTAATGTAGCGGCAGCGAATAGTTAGTTGTCTTGTGTGGGTGCGGAGCACTCTCAGAGCAAAGACAATAATGACGTGGTTATACGTATATAAAAATGAGATAGCAAGAGAGCAGCGACAATTGTGTGAACTTGTGTAGCGTATGTACGAACATAACAATGTATGTATATATGTGTCTGTTGCTTTGCATTCTCTTTGTTTTTTTGTGGGTATAAAATAAAAAGTATTAAGCAAGAAAATAATGACACATGTGCTTGCACTGTTGTTTAAATAATTTTAAGTATTAAAAAATAAAAAATAAATGGTTTCCCATTACATCCCATGAAGGGACCGGGGAGAACTTCTCACAATCACTGAGCTGTGCGCTTTCCGGTTTTCACTCACTGATTGGGACCTACAGTTTTACACCGATTCCGAACGGTATTTTGAGAAGCTTTTTCATGGCTATATACTCGATAGTGTCGCCGTCACTAAGCGAGGTGACCGTCGTCGAAAGAAATTTTAAGGTGGTTGGAGCAGGGATCGAACCCAGGATCTCCTGTACAAGAGGCGCGCACACTACCCATTGCACCACCGACGGTCACAAGTATTAATATTATTTAAATGTAACGTCATCACATGATTGAATGCTGTTTTTTTAGTTTCCAATGTAACATTTACTAATGTGTTCGTAGAAATCGAACACTCATTGTATTTTTGTGTGCTGCTTTGCAATAATTAAATTTTTCGTTTACAAATTTAATATTCACAATTTGCCATACACTCATCACACCAATATAAATCTTTCAGTATGACAATCAAAATATTTGCATATGCATAAAACAAAGACAATCATTTTGCTTTCAATCAATAGTCGTAATTTTGTTTATGAATTCAACGCACAACATTCGCTCATTTGCACTCATCAACACTGACATTTGCGTGCTATCGCATTCTGTTCATATCCATACAAATGCAGAGGACCGGAAATTGCACATTTCATGGGCAGGAAATCGTAAATATTTCACAAATAAACGCACCGTAATTATTTTAAAAGTAAACAGTGTAAGAGCACACGTTACATCATATCCATTCAAGTGTGTATTCATATGGATACGCATACTTGTGTACATGATGCATATTTGCATGTGTGTGGGATTGTGGTCACAACAACTGTTGACAGTGAAGTGAATACATTTGAGTGATTCGTAGACAAATGAACATTTGCAATAGGGGTTGGGATGTCCTTTAGTAACTTGATTTGAAAATATAAAGTCATGTCTTTTGTAAGGACATGCACACAGGGTGGACCATTTAAACCTTCTACATCTCCAGACTTCACCGCTCTCGAATTATACTTGTGGGGATATTTGAAATCCAACATATTTGGTCAACAAGCTACGGACTGTGGACTCCTTGAAAACCAATATTAACTACGAAAAGTGATGGAAAATACGGAAAACGAGCACATTGCACCACTCGCTCTGACGGCGTCCATCTACGTGATATAATATTCCACATGTGATCAAAATAAACTTGCGCGTTTCAAAGTAAACGAAAAATCATTTCATATTAACTAATTTGTGTTTGTTTTTGATGTGTTAACATCTATAGGCATGGGTAGGGCAATCTATCAAAGTGAGCACATGCAAACAACACACAGCGGTAGCATCACATACATGGTTGCTGTACAACAATAGTCTCTGTCTGAAAGTATGTATGATGGTATTTATGTAGCGGCTGCGAACACACAAGAAAGTCGTCGTCGCCAAAGAGTATTGAATATTATAGAGACCTCATGGAACGAAAACGTATTACTCTCTTTTTGTCATAATTTGGTCCATTCAGATAAGCAGATGTAAGAAAAAAGAAATTGCAATAGCAACAAAACATCCTTCAACAAAAAAACTATTCTTTTTTTATTCTCCAATGTAACATTTACTAAAGCGTTCTTAGAAATCGAACAGGTACCGTTTAACAAAAAGGCGTTAACACATCGAACACTCTTTGAATTTTTCAATATTTTTCAATATTAGTATTAGCATACATAAGACAAATGTGGTACTCGTCGAGACCTATACAATGATGTCTTCCACGTTACGATCGAGCCACCAACGATTTTGGCTGCTTTTCAAGTGCTCGGAAGGGAATATTTTTTTTTTTTTGAATTGACTGGTGGTGATCTTTAATAATTGTTTTTATATAGAGGGCGACCCGGTATACATACACTATTATTAAGACATTTCCCATCTTTTTATCGAGTTTTCTCCCATTTTGAAATTTTACGCCCTTTTGACGTTGTTATCTTTTTTAATCCATATAATCTATTTTTAACACGTTCCAAACTATTTTCCCACGTTTTTATATTTTATCAATTTTTGACCTATTTTACATACATAGTAGACTTCGCAGATTCATGTTTTGTTCTTTTTACTTAGAACAATTTTTAACAAATTCAAATGATTTCATAATTTTTTGCCTTTTTAAGTTTTACCTATATTTGACTGTTTGAAGTTCAACCATTTTATAGCCAATCACTATTTCTCATAAATCCCAATCATTACAAATAATTGTTTCCTTACTTAAATTTTTGCCCTTTTTATAGTTTTTTACCCACACACTTTATTTTTATTACATTTCTAATCAATTCTAAATATTTTTTCCGTTATTGAAAGTTGTACCAATTTTAGCAAATTCTCCCGCCTTTTTAGCCACAGATACTGGTTTTAACACATTCCCAATCATTCCAAACGATTTTCATTGCACTCTGAAGTCTAACACTTTTTCGCCAATTTTTACCCCTTTTTAACCACGTACACTATAATTAACACATCCCTAGCCATTGTCGAAACCAAATTATGGTCTACCTTTAGTAGCCTTATTTAGACTTATATTCCTATTATTAGTTGACCTCTAGACCCAATCATTCCATTCTAGTGATCTCGTTATTTGCAGTTTTTCCCACATATAGTATTTATTCATACATTCCCATCCGATTTTTTAGTCTTTTTATAATTCTGCCCTCTCTGATAGACGTTAATTATTTTCTGCATCTTCCTCTACATTCCAATCGATTTTTGTTCCAGTTGCCTGTTATGTTTATCCAAATTCGAAAAAATTCCACTCGCGGATCGGAAAATTTGGTTCCTCTTCCCTATAAAGCTCTAACTCACAGTAAAATAAAAATTAAACTCTGAAGTATATTTTGATTTTTATACCCTCCATTGTAAGTGATAGAGGGTATATATCAGTTTTTGGCCAGAATGTTCCACGTATTCCTGAGCAGTTTGGTATTGAAAATCAGCGAAATTGGTCCATTGGAAACAATTTTATGATTGGAAACGTAAAAAAACTCATAAAATTTTCACATTAATTTTTGTAGTTTTATACTAAACTACTCCTTTTGCCGTGTGGTGAATTTCCATGTTGAAAATCTTTGTCGTTCTTTATGATATGTAAGTACTTTAGAATGTTTAGATGTACTTTCATGTGTTCATACATTTATATGAATTGTCACGCTTCATCTAAGGTCGCTGTGGCCTGATGTGTAAAGTGTTTCGCGTTGGAGTCTGAGGGTTGTTGGTTCAACTCTCGTCCCAGCTTGTTTTTTTTTTTTTTTAACAGTCCTTTAAAAAATGCCTTTTTATTTTTAAAAAATGCGTTTTTATTTTACTTGTGAACAAGTAACTTATTTTTATTTTTTTTAAAAAAGTAAATTTTCTTAAAAAAAAAGTACATTTCTTAAGTACGTTTCAAAGTACATTTCAAAGTATATTAAGTACACTTCAAAGTACATTTCTTAAGTACATTTCACTAAGTACATTTCTTAAGTACATTTCTTAAGTACATTTCTTAAGTACATTCCTTTCTTAAGCACATTTCTTAAGTACATTTCTTAAGTACATTTCTTAAGTACATTTCTTCTTAAGTACTTAAGCATGTGAGCATTTGAGCATTGTGAGCATTCGTGAGCATCCTGCATTTGTGAACAAGTAATTGCATTTGTGAACAAGTAACTTATTTTTATTTTTTTTTAAAAAGTACATTTTCTTAAAAAAGGTCCTTTTTAAAATTTAATATTTTGCTGGTTAACACTAAGGTGGAGGGTATCAAAGATTCGGCACAGCCGAATTTAACACTTTTACTTGTTTATATTTAAATTTTATATTAACATTTTTTATCTTAAAAATTTTATATTAAAATTTTTTAAAATTTTTAAAATTTGTTCAAGCTCAGGACCTTTTTAATATAAAGCTTCTTTATTAGCTTTATTTTATTTTCAAAAAAGTCGAGCACAAACAATGTTCCAATGATACCAAGGCTGTCTGTATAGCTATCTCGGATCTTGCCAAGATCTTCATCAGCAGACGGGTTTCTGTGAATTCATCAAAAATATGTATTTAGAGTATATATAGTTATGTATAACGAGAATTCCTTTATACATACGTTCGAAGAATTCCAAACACTAAACAGTGGATTCCAAACACATGTCGAAAAACCACTGGCATGATTTGTATTTGTTTTGTCATTACAAAACAACAAAACAGAGGGTTACCATCAACAATATTATTGTTTTAAGCTCGCAGTGCTTTACGTCAACTTTCATTATTTCCCTTGCGGGAGTATTTTAGTCGGTTTTCAAAATTTACTTTTTTTAAGAAAAGGTTCATATTTTAAAAAAATTAATGTTAATGTGAAGCAAAGGTACTTCTTAGATAAGGTATTTTTGATGTATTAACATCTATAGGCGCGGATACGGCTTAAATTCACAAAGTGAATACATCCAAACACAATTTGTCCGACTGCGCTCACACAGATTATCAGACAGCGATCACACATTGTTTCTATTTTGCATACCCCTAAATGATAAGTGTGACCCACCCCTATACAGAACACAGATTTGTCCGACTGCGAAACACAGATTGTCAGACTGCGAAAAAAATACACCCTGATGTAGCCGCAGCGAATAGTTGTATTGTGTGGGTGCAGAGCACTCTCAGAGCAAAGAGAATAATGACGTGGTTATGCGTATATAAGAATGAGATGGCAAGAGAGCAACGAAAATTGTGTGAACTTGTGTAGCGTATGTACGAACATAACAATGTATGTTTGTTCATGCGTTTGTTGCTTTGCATTCTCTTTGTTTTTTGTGGGAATACAACAAAAAAGTATTAAGCAAGAAAATAATGACAGATGTACTTGTACTTGTCTTTAAATAATTGTAAGTATTAATATTATTTATAATTATTATTTATATGTATGATGATATGATTGAACGCTGTTTTTTATTTTCCAATGTAACATTTACAAATGTGTTCATAGAAATCGAACAGGTACCGTGTAGCAAAAAGGTGTTAACACATCGCCCGTGAGTTATATTGTTTTAAGAAAAGGTACGTTGTTTAAGAATATGAATAGGTACTTTTTTTGAAAAAATTTACTTTTTATTGGGATCAATCAAAACTACAATATATACTACATATTGTTTACAGGCTCCACTTAATTAAACAAGAAATTTGCCAATATACGTGAGACATCGAGTTAGAATAGACATAAACCAAACCAAAGAAAACAATATATTTGATAATACTGGGATGCAGTATAATCGTGTTAAAACAAAAGTTGTTTAATTTTTTTTAATTAGCCCCCATCCCGCAACGTGCGATAATTAAATTTATTCCAAAAATGTGAGTTTGTAAGTTATGCGAGGCAACACCAATCGAAGCCACAATCCTCTACCAATAAAATACGTTAAAAGGGAATTGCCAGCAGTCAAACAAATTCATAATATCAAAAGCATTGCCATATTGCATTACATTGGCTTGCGATTCCACATTCTGCATTTGAAATGGAAATTGAAAATTTTTTAATTGCCATTGCGAACAGTGGTAATTCCTTTACATTTGCATTAGATAAAGAAACGAAAATTAAAATCCAATGCAAATTAAAAAATTCTAACATTGATCATACTGCCAGACATCTAGTTTGATTGAACGGGCGACAGAATTACCTCCAGAAAGATTCAAGTTGATTAATTAGTGGGGATGTGATGGATTATTCGGTCAAAGTGCTCACAAACAATTAATTAAGAGGTAGGAATTTTTGCCAAGAATACATCTCCAAAGAAGCACAAAAATTGTCGACAAAAGAAAATGATACAAGATAACATTTCAAAGAAGCTTTGACGGAAAGTACACGCTGAAAAATTTGTCTTTTTTTGTTGTGTGGATGCAAATATAGAGTGTGTTTGGAGCTTCCTGTGTTTGCTATTCAATATTACGTGTTTGTGACACAATGATTAATATGTTATAATATATGTGTTTGCGACCCACATATATTTATGTTTGTGATATAAATACAGCTCTGTTTGTTGCACTGTCTATGGTCTGTCCAGAGCAAGAGAATAAAAGAGGGGCAACGAGGGACTCTATCTTGTAAGTGTGAGTCATAAATAGCGCAGAATGTTCCTGTAAATTGCAACTGAAGTGTTTCTTATTTTGCCTGATGTATTGCGTTTTAGTTTCATGTATTCAGTCGTCAATGCTTCATCGGACAGAGGATATCAAAGGCGCTTGATCAGTGAAATAAATAAACGAAGGTTCGAACGGTTAAATAGTTCGTGATGTTACCATAGAGTAATCTCATACTAGAGAAAATATTTGGCTCATCTGACGTTTCCTTTCACACTCTTCTTGATGCGGGCGTTGTGATAGAGAGATGTTTGACGAAAAGTGGCATACACTTGGTGGAATTACAATAACTTCTTGCTTTAATTTTTCATATCGTTTTGGTGAAAAAACTGTGAAATTTAAATGTGGTTTAAACGTTTTTATTGACTGTTATTGTTAGCATACATTTGTGTTGTATTTAACACAATAATTTTAACACACAAAACGAAATGCAGTTGTTGTTATTTTGTTCGTTGTTTTGAACCATTGCCTCTATCTGGTATTAGTAAAGCAATTCTTTTCAACATCGAACGTAAATGTCATACCAGGCCAAATGTCAGAAATTTGGTGAGAGAACTATTAGGTCTACTATAAGTATTAGTCTATGGATGTTACTTTGGTTTTTGAGTATGTGTTTCGAATATATGTATGTATGCTAGAAATGATTTTAAGGAAAGAAACTGAAAAGAGCAACAACGTGAAGCCCTTTGTCTGTCCGAGCCTTTACAGGGAAAATCGGAACGGCGGATCATTTGTGAAATAAGTGTAATAAAACAAACACAAGTATTTAATCCACGCTTGGCTGGCATGAACTAGATTTGTATAGAAATATATTGTTTGTGTTCCAGTCTTAACCACCGCATAACTGAAACCTTCTGAAAACAAAAACGTGAGAGACAACAAAGAAAGCAGAAGCAAAAGAGCAGCAGATTCTCTTGTCATGAAAAAAACAAATAATGCACTCAATGCAAATAAATGTAAAATATGCCGTTTTAAATCTAGTAACTTTTAGTTTTAATATTTATAAATGTGGATTTGTATTGATAAAAATTAATTATAATAATTAACACATATATATTGAAATCAAAGAATAAAGCGTTTCTAAATATTATTACATTTGGAAGGAAATTCGCATATGTTTCCACTTAAGTATATGTAGGTTTAGGGGAAATACGCGAATGCTTCCACGTAAGTATATGGATGTTTGGGATGAAGTAAGCATATGTTTCCACGTAAAAGCATACATGTTTGTCAGTGAACATGTTACTGTTTGCATTTAAATACATTTAAGCATATGTTTCCACGTAAAAGCATACATGTTTGTCAGTGAACATGTTACTGTTTGCATTTAAATACAAGTAAGTTTGGGACTTGAAAATATGTGAATGTTTGAAGTGTATGCCAAACATATACATGGTTCCTGCAGAACATGTTTGTGAAAATATATCAGAGAGGCAGTTAGTTTTCAGCGTGTATAGTGCCCAAAGCATGGAAATAGACATACGAACAATGGAAATATGTCCAGGATATTTTTGGAAAATGCTGATATGACAGTCCCAATTAGGGTTGTATTGATAATAATATTATAATGAGGTTAGCTATTATTCTTAATATTGAAAAGTGTAAGGAAAGGATTAATAACGGCAAAATTGATGAAATACATCAAACACTAATCAACTTTTGGCTCAAATGTATTTTGAGAAGAAACTGATTCCCACGGTGCATACAATTTTGGCTCATGGCCAAAATTTAATTGCGTATCAAAGTTAGCGAAGTGGAAACTTGTCAGAAAAAGCCTAAGACTGCAAAAACAATGATTACAAATAATTCAGGTATACGAATACTTGCAAGGTTTCATGGATTATAAAGAATAAGTACCATTTCAATATGTTGGCGGCTTCTACAGGTCAACTTATTTCATTGCTTACATACGTGAGATAACCAGAATAAATTGAAGAAAAAATTGCATGAGGTGTCAGGGGACACCCGGTTGCAACGAAGTTCCTTTCGCCATATATTATGTACTAGGTAGTTCCAACACGCCTAAGGCGCCTGTTGGATCTTTAAGAAAATATACTTTTTGTTAAATGATAAACTTTTTGACGTAGAATACGTCTTACCTTACGGTATAGGGAGTCATGTCAGATTGTTATTGTTGTAATCTTTATTTCATTGATTATGAGGAAACGGCGAGATAACTTTTTTTAAAATTTTTTTTATAGGTAAATGAAGGTGTTATCTTTCGTTTGATATACATTTCATATTGGTTGATATCTTCCAAATATTTAAATTTCTCAAATGAAAATTGTTTAAACACATACACTCAAACATATGTGTGATGTTTGGTTGAGTGTTTGAGTTTGTAGCGTGGACACAAACTATGATGCTGTTTCAGTGTGGACACAAACCTTCGGCTGTTGTTTTGATTGATGAAATATTGAAATATCGTATATTTACTTATGTATTTAAGTGAAACAAAATGTTAAATGTGAATTTGAATTTAACATGGATATATAATTATAAAAAATATATGAAAAAATTAATTCATACATTTTTATGTTAAATGAAAGTGCTGCCAAGTAAGCAAAATAACAATGCTGTTTGACAGCAGATGACAGTTGACGTTTAGTAAATTAAAATAAAAACTACTAATCAAAATGGCACCTACACGAAATACAAGAAAGCAACTAGTGGTTGTTATGCAGAGAAATAAATACTCAGGTAAGTTTTGTGTTCCCTTGTTTATATATATTTTTATTAAAAATGTTAATTAATTTGTAGGCGCAACATCAACAACAAATATGCAACAAATCGCAACAGCAGCGTCAGCATCCAATATCAATCAAATAGGTAAGTTGTATACCTACATACATATACATACATATGTACATATGTATATATTAATGTAATGTATAAATTCCTAATAATGGATTTAATTCACAGTTCCTATAGCGGCAACAACAACAAATAGTCGATTTAAGTAAATAGGTATAGGTAATAGTAAATAGGTATAAGTAAATAGGTATAAGTAAATAGGTATAAGTAAATAGGTATAAGTAAATAGGTATAAGTAAATAGGTATAGGTAATACGACAACAACAACAAAACAAAACATATTTATCCTATTTTTCCCACCATAAGCTTATGTATATTATCAAAAGTAACTATCAAATAAATGAATTCATTTGCTTATGTTATTTATCATTTATTGTTATATATGTTTTCTGTCTTATCGGATGGCGTATTCTACGTTAAACTTAATGGCCGTGTCTATGACACAGCCTGCAAGGAGAGACGGACAACTGCCTACTGTTTTTTTTTAAGAAATTTTTTATTTATTGAATGTATTTTTTTAAAAAAAAGTATATTATTAGGTCCCTTTTGTAAGAATATGTATTATATTCTCCCGAAAAGGTTCTTACTTTGATGAGAGGTACTTCTTTTATTAAAACCTACTATTGTTTTGTAAGAACAAGCCTAAGAGTATGCATTTTTTTTACAAAGAAGTAGTTTTTTTAAGAACGGGTACTTTTTAAAAAAGTGGTACTCGGTTTAGGACACGGTTATTTTTTAAGAAATTTACTTATTTTCAGGAAGGCTAATTATCTCAAGGAAAGAAAATAAAAGGTATTATTTTATTTTTAAGAAAGGGTGCTTTTAAGAAAAGGAATTTTTATAAGAAAATGTATTTTTTGTGAAAGAAGGTATTATTTTTAAGAAAAGCTTTTTTACGAAAGAACAGGTACAATTTTAGGAGTAGGTACTTATCTCAAGAAAAGTTAATTTGTTTTACAAAAAAGGTAATCTTTAAAGAAAATGTAATGTTTTAAGGAATTGCAATTTGATGTAATTTTTTTTTAAGAAAAGGTACTTTTTGTAAAATTTACTTTTTTAAGCAAAGGTACTTCTTTAAGATAAGGTATTTTGTTAAGTAAAGGTACTCTGTTTAGGAGTATGAACAGGTATAAATTAAGAATATGAAATTTAGTTTTTTTTAAGAAAACGCACTTATTTTTAAGAAAATGTTATTTTTTTAAACTTGTTTTACTTTGGCTTTTCTAAATTTACTTTTTATTCGGTTCAAACCTACAAGATGTAATAAACAGACTCCACGTACAAAATTTCCCATTAAACAAGAAATATCCCCCCACATATTAGTCTAGACACAAACCAAACCAAAAGTGCAAGTGTAAGAGTGTAAGAGTAAGGGTGCTCCCAAATGTAATTCCATGCTCAGGGTTGTACTTCATGGATTTGCCAGTCTTGAACTTTGGCTATTCTAAATATAATTTTTATTGGGTTCAAAACTACAATATGTAATACCAAGGTTCCACCTAGAAAACTTCCCTTTAAACTAAACCAAACTAAAAGAACCCAATATAGTTGATAATAATGGGTTGTAATAAAGTAGTTAAAAAAAGTTGTTTGACATTTTCTCATTTAGTCCCCATCCCGCAACGTGCGATAAGGAACTTCGTTCCAATAACTATGGTCCTGAAATATTAAATTTATTTGGTTTTGCTCCCAATGTAACAGGTTGCCCTTAATGGAAGTTTGAAAATTAAACTTTTAGCATCGTTTAAACTTAGAATTGAAACATTTTAAAACATTGATATGGTCTCTTTCATAATGGGTACTTAAGTCATACATGTTTTTTTTTTTTAATTTGCATTGTAGTTTAATTTGCATTACTTTATTCAATGCAAATTGAACAGAATTACCATTGTTTGCAATGACAATTAAAAAATTTGTAATTTCAATTTGCACAGGCAATTCAAGTGCAGGTATTTTCAAATTCATAAACCTGTACTGTGTAAAATATTTGAAAACCTAAACTGCCAGATATGAAGGAAGTGCCTGGAAAATAAGCACAATTGCCAATGGTATTGACATTTTTTTGAATTTGCATTTCGAAAGGTAATTCAAATTAAACTACAAATTTTAATTGTCATATGATTAAGTCGCCCCATGTATGATTTAAATATACAACAATTATACACATATGTTTAAAATAATTAATTAATTAAAATTTATTATTATATTAAAAATAATTAAAAATAAAAGTCTGTTATAGGACTTGTATTAACAGACCTTTTATACCGCCTTCTTTAGCAAGACCTTGTCTAACATATTCTTATAGGAGGAGAGCATGGAATGCCCTATAACTCAGTCTTAGGGTACGTTAAATGGAAAAGAGTAGTAGGAGTAGTGTCGGAAAGGCCCACCGAATCCTACAACGGGCCTAAAATGAAGACTACCAGTTCATGATTTCCGCCGCTGGGTAATCACTTAATTATGTATGTATGCGTGTGTCATCTAGCTGATGATAGTGATTTAATGGACATCGTTCGTTCATATCCGTAAACAATAGAAATTTGCCAAATAAAACAGACGCATTTCCGGTGGGAACGTGATGAGACTAATTACAAATGTGGCTTTTGTGATTTCTAACTCTATCGGATTGTCGTCCATATACGTAGAACATTATTCCGATGAGAATTAATTACGATTGCAATTAAAAATGTAGCAGCAGCACTAGCACTACAATTGCCAGCACCTGCATGGCTTCCACCATACATATCTGTCTTGTCAATCAGTGTAGGCGGTATTGGCTACCACTGTGTAGTTCATTAGACAAATGTATATGGAAATGGACACAGGCTGTATTGGAAGTTGTAATTTATACTTTGGGAAAAAACAATTTGGTGAAATAGTTTATTTTTAAATACTTTATTTATAAAATTTTAATATAGGGAAATATTTTGCCGTCTACCTTAAAATTATTATTATTAAATTATTATTTTTAAATTCTTTATATTAACTTCACCTGTCTTTATGTATGCATGCCGAGGAAACTTTGGATCGATTTTTCCCGTAACCCAATCGAGCTGAAACTTCGCAGGCAAACTAATGGCGTCGACAGAAATCACCTATCAAAATATGGGCAAAAGTGCGTGGTACCTCCCATACAAATCACAAATAAAAAATCCATTATTTCTGCTCCTGTTAACGGTATTTGAACAAAATTATATATTGGTTAGGTGTACATATTCTAAGATCTGCTGCAAATATGGGCGGGATTGGACAAAGGGGCGTGGTCATACATAAAGAATTTATAGTCAAAAACTATGTTTTTTTCGGGTTGGGTTTTTACCGATGATATTTTAATTTTTCTTTTATTGGCTGTGTACAACCTCATGAGGTCAGATGTGTAAACATATTAATAAAATAAAAATATAATATATTAAATAAACAAATTAAACATATGTCAACATATTTTTTCTAATGATTCTATTCAGGAGATTTTTCTGATTTAAATGTCAGTTAGACAAATTTGAATCTTGTGTCGACTTAAGTAAATTCGCTTTCAACTTTTTTTGAAACTCACACTAGTTCGTGTTTTACCAAAAATGCAACACGTTGCCAACATAAAAACATGTTCGTAGCAGCAATGACACAAATTCATAGTGACAATGAAACAGAATCGTTGCAGCATTGAAACAAATTAGTTGCAGCAATAAAACAAAATCATTGCAGCAATGAAATACATTCATTGCCACAACCACGCAAATTCGTTTCTACAATGAAATAAATGTAGTGCAGTAAACAAATTTCCTTGCTTCAATGAAACATGCATTTCCGCAATAACCACAGCTTTGATGAACACATTTTCCTAGCGGGAATTAAACTGTACGTTAGGTGACTTCCTATGACACAAAAGTTGTTGGGGCGACGAACATTTTCATTCCCGTGACGAAGATTTTTCGTTCAGTGCATTATTCTCTTCCGTTGGCTGGCCCGATGTACTACCGCCATGTAGCAATGACAATTCTAATAAATCTAAATGTTCGCTAGTTACAAATAAATACCTTAACCAAAAGTTTTAGTTATCGAAAGTTTCATTTGAGTGGAAGGACTTTCCATTCCCTCCTTGGGTGTACTAGTCACTGACTAACCTACAATATTAGAGCGGATCAATAAGTCCCTGACTTTTCGAACTTCCCTCATAGGAATATGAAAATCAACACTGCCCCCATCAAGTACCACCTGCTAGTAGACTAGATACTGTCAAATATTGAGCAAGTACCGTGATTTACTTTGCTTTAAACAGCTGTTCAATTCTCAACAGCTGTTTTAAAAATGGATAAAAGTGAATTTCGAGTGCTCATTAAATATTATGTTTTGCGAAAAAAAAACCGTCAATCAAGTCCTCAAATACTATGGGGACCCTGCACCATCGATATCAATGGTAAAAAAGTGGTTTACTGACTTTCGTTGTAGTCGCACAAGTACAAATGACGCTGAACGTTCTGGACGGCCAATTGAGGTCAATACACCCGAAAATGTCAAAAAAATCCATGATATGGTGTTGGCCGATCGAAGAGTAAAAGTGCGTGGGATTGTTGATGCCATAGGCATTTCATATGGCAGTGTGATTTCGTTTTTAAATCCTCAGTTGGGTTTAAGACAGCTGTCTGCAAGATGGGTGCCGCGTTTGCTCTCAATTGACCATAAACCTAATCGTGTGACAACTTCAAAGGATTATTTGGAGTTGGTTAACCGCAATTCGAAGGACTTTTTGCGACGTTTAAGGTGATTAAGGTGAATAAGGTGATGGCAACAGTTTACATTCAAAGGGAAAACAATAAACGGCGAATATTATGTCAACTTATTGGACCGATTTACGAGGATTTAAAAAAAAACGGCCAAGAAAAAAGATCGTTTTCATCAATATAATTCACGGGTGCACACAAGAGTGTCCCAAAAAATTTTTCTTTTCGATTTTCATGGTTGCTCAAGCTGGATTGCGAGACCTCTGAACCACTTCCGAAAAATCTGAAAAAATTGTCAAAAATTCTTTACTCTATAAGCTTTCAAATAAAGCTTGAGCAAAAAAACATTTTTATTGATGGGACTCCCTAGTGCACACGTGTGTACTCTCAATGGCAAAATTTAATGAATTGGGCTACAAATTGTTACCTCATCCGCCATATTCTCCGGCTTTAGCCTCCAGTGACTATTTCCTATCTCCAAACCTAAAGAAATGGCTCGGTGGAAAGAGATTTAGCTCCAACGATGAAATTATTGACCAAAAAACAAAAGCATATTTTATGGGCCTCGAAAAATCCTATTTTTTGGAAGGGATACAAAAATTGGAGAAACGTTGGACCAAGTGTATCGAGCTAAAAGGCGATTATTTTGAAAAATAATTTTTTTTTGAAAAAAAAACTGTGTTTCATTTCATTCAAAAAGTCCATGACTCGTATTTCCGTACAACAAATATAGTTTAAAAATATAACAGCGTGCTAAGTGCTGGATATTAAACGCTAGTACACTCACAGAAAAATTTGGTTGAGATAGCCGAATTAGCCGTAACAGAGTTTAGAGGTTGTCGCAACCTCATTAGAGGTTGACACAACCTCGTTAGAGGTTAACACAACCTCCTTGGAGGTTGACACAACCTCATTAGAGGTAGAAACAACCTCATTAGAGGTTGATACAACCTCATTAAAGGTAGAAACAACCTCATTAGAGGTTGACACAACCTCATTAGAGGTTGTCACAACCGAATTTAGGTAGTGTCAGAAACGAATTTTGGATTTTTTGTATTATTAACTAAAGATTTATTAGTATTCTTATGAAAATCATTAGAGAGCGAGAAATTAAAGTTATTTATATTGGCTAATCTTTGATGTTCCGGCCATCATTGGTCACCGCACCAATCCTAGCGTGTTGTAGCTGTTGTTTTCGGTCCTGAACCATTTCCTACACAGATTATTGCAGCATATTTCAAACGACCGAACTTGGAAAGCTTCAAAGTTCTTGATATCGGCTTGGACATTCTCTGCAAACAAAATAAGACGATTTAACAAAAAACCACAATTACAATATTTTTACTTACCTTTAACTTCTTTTAATATAATATTTGTTTTTATTATTTTAAACGTCAAATTTTAAATACATAGAATTATGTTGTGGTATCCGAATTGAAAATGAAATTCGGTTGTACCTACAGAATTAATGAGAAATTCAGTTACAGCGACCGATTTGACGCCGAATTCGGTCGTTGCCACCGACTTAGGGATTAATTCGGTTATAGCGACCGAATTGATACCAAATTCGGTAGTTAGAACCGAATTGATACAAAATTCGGTAGTGACAACCGAATCGATATCAAATTCGATAGTTACAACCGAATTGATGCCAAATTCGGTTACTTCAACCGAACTTGGTATAAATTTCGGTTTTTGCATCCGAATTAATTTAAAATTATGTTGTTCCAACCGAAATTTTAGAAAATTTAGTTGACTGAACGATTATAATTGAAGATTCTGTTGTCACAACCAAATCAAGAATGAAACAACGTTGCTTCAACCGAATTTCGGTTGTGAGGAATGAATTCGGTCGTAACAACCTCAATTCGGTTGTGGCAACCTCAATTCGGTGGTAACAGCCGAATTTACGGTTGGTACAACCTCTTTTCCAACAATTAGTTCCCTGGGTGTATCGTAATTATAGCACTTTAACTGAATTATAGTGTTTGCATTTGCGAATTACATTTTAATTCTTCCTGGAAATTCACTACTCTTTGCCTTCACATCATACACACTCCTTGCCCAATTTTATTCAAAGTAATTAAAACACTATTCCCAGTTCACCAGCGTCTTCTTGACTATTTCTTCATTGCGATTTAATGAACAAATCTTTCATTTGTTGCCAATATCCTGATCCTAAGAGCTTTTCAAAATTAAACCAACCATCCCCAACCAAAGTTACAGATGTCTTTCAAAAGTTAATGAATGAAGAGTCTTGCCGTAAATGACAGTCAGAGGACTCCTATTTCTCATTTTGGTTGATGTGATGGTTGAGTGACGATTGCCTTGGACTGCTTGGCTGCTTGCAGAGACAATTGTGCTAGCCAGCAATCATACATAATACCCAACTAATGGGAAACAATGAAATTCAAATATTATCAACACCCAGTTAAGGAACACAAATTCAAGTCATTTGAATGCGAAGGTACCCTCAGGGAAATGAATCGAATTACTTTGGTATTAAATTGGCAATAAGGCGTGTCGGACAGGGAATACCCTTCATAGTGCATGAATGACAGTGTTTTTAATTGAAGTTGTACAAAGAGAGTCAATGTGTGAAAAGGTTAAATGCGTCTTTAGGCAGCTTTTCGGAAAGAAAATTGGATTCAAATACTTCACTATATCTCACTAAAATTTGGGATGAAGTATCTTCAAAGTTATTAGGCCAATCGTCCAATATGGTTGCCGACAATTGCCTTTAGTCTTTTGCAGATTGCGATTGGGAGAGTCTTATGCCGTGATAGTTGGCCCAAATACTTAGATTGCCATTTTAGAAAAAAGACAAAGTCCGCCAGGCCTAAATTCATTGAACATGCAGTCGTATAAACAATTCTTGTCTAAATGCTGATGTATGCTACTATATATTGTTATATATGTTCTTTATACACCTAAACAAAATAACGATACAATAAGCGTGTTTTGGTTACACCTCTTGCGTATATAGTTGCTTGTTTTGTATGAAGCACTTAGCGAGAACTAAGCGACGCGATTCATTTTCGCTAAGTTTTGAAAAATAATTTTGACATCTTTTACCGTTTTCAACCATTTTTCATATTTTCTGATAAAATTTCTTCTCGCTAAAAAGCCGTTTTCTTTGCCGCTTAGCAAGCGATAATCGCTTGCTTGTAACCAAAAGACGACTAATATTACAATACAGTTTTGATTCCATGATAGTTGAGTTTGCTTGTATTCCTTTTTCAGCCACCGCTTTCATGTAAAAGGTGTCTCAGTAAGATATCACTTTTTAAATTTAGTGTAATTTTGGAGCGCAATTCCTTATTGCGCGTCACGGGATGGGGCTAAATGAAAAAAATTTAAACAACTTTTTTTTAACAACTTTATTACAACCCATTAATTATTATGAACTATACAGGGTGAGTCAGGAAGTTCCGGACAAATTTCTCCAGCATATTCCTTGGCTCATTTCATGAAGAAAAGTCCACTAGGACCATGTCCGAAAATGCAAAGGTGCGAATTGGCAGCGGGACCAAAATTTTCGGATTGGTGGTCGGAGGGTAGTAGGGTAAAGTTGCTAACTTCTGAGCCAGTGGTCGGATTTTTTTGTTTTTGGGCTTGTTGGAAAAGTCTTTAAGAGTCCTCTCAGAATCAATAAAAGTAGAAAAAAGTCAAATTGCCGAGATACAGAGCTTTCGGAAAAAAATGCAAAAAAAAATTCACATAAGCCACATAAATGAAAGATAGTCCTACCTTTCCAAAATGACCTAAACGAAGGCCAGAGGTTTTACCGTTCCACAGTTATGACCATTTTACTGAAATGCAAAAATGTTTGTTTTTGTTTTTGGAAGCGAAATAACGGCACACTTTTATTTGTTTTTGGAAATTAACACGTTTAAGATTTTATTTTATTGAAAGTTTTTGGCTGAAGGATCAAACACATAAGGAAAAAAAACATTTGATGTTAAAGGAAGTTTTCAATGTGGTTCCCATTTTCTACTAAATACAATTGCAGCAGTTTGCCAACCACATCACCCACGTTTAGTTCACTCATCTTTTCACGAACTTTCACCGCAGCTTCCTCAATGCGTGCAAGTAACTGCTGACGATTGTGGATCTGCACAGAATACACACAATCTTTCATGTAGCCCCACAAAAAGAAATCAAGTGGTGTGAGATCTGGAGATCGTGGCGGCCAGGCGATTGGTCCAGCTCGTCCAATCCAACGTCGAGGGAAATTGGTGTTTAGCCAATCCCGCACAATAAGCCCGTAATGCGCTGGAGCACCATCTTGTTGGTAGAAAACATGATTTCATACCGCAAAAGGTACTTCTTCTAGGATTTCTGGCATGACTTCTTGCAAAAAAGCCAAATAATTTTGCGAATTTAACCTGGGCCGAAGTACTTTTGGCCCAATCAAGGTGTTGTCGATGATGCCAGCCCAAACGTTGACGGCTGTTTCTTTGTTGTTGTGGGGACTGTCATGGGCCCATTCGTGCAAATTATGGAAATTAGTTATGCCGTCTCTCGCGAATTTCGCTTCGTCGGTCCACACAATCGAACGTAAAAACATAAATGCGTGTACATCACGTTGCAATATCTCACGGCAAAAGTTGACGCGTAGTGGCAAATCGGCCGCAAAGAGTTCTTGAACTGGTGTGAAATGGAATGGATGTTTTTTTTCTTTGTGAAGGACGCGCCATTCTTTTGAGTGTGCCACACCAACTTGGACCGCGATTCATCTTGTGCTTGTCGTTGGGTTCTCGTCTATCGCATCCAAAATTAACTCTTCAACTGCAACGTCGTGTTGTTCATTTCCGGGACGCTCCATTTGTGTAAACAACGCACCTTAACGAAATCGGCGGTGGGTCTCACTGAATGTTGTTCGGTTTGGTGGTCGTCGATTAGGAAAACGTAATGCATATTCACGCGCAGCAGCTCTTGCATTACCATCGCAGAATCCATACATGTAATGAATGTCTGCTAATTCTTCGTTTGCATAATTTGCCATTTTTACTACTTCAAAACACAACGTACTCGAAACTGTTGCTGCAGCAGAGATTAGAGTAAACAAATAAATGTGTGCTGTTATTTCGCTTCCAAGAACAAAAACAAACTTTTTGCATTTCAGTCAAATGGTTATAACTTTCGAACGGTACGACCTCTGGCCTTCGTTTAGGTTCACTGGCTCAGAAGCTTGCAACTTTACCCTACTACTCTACGACCACCAATCCGAAAATTTTGAACCCGCTGCCATTTCGCACCCTTGCATTTTCGGACATGGTCCTAGTGGACTTTTCTTCATGAAATGAGCCAAGGAATACGCTGTAGAAGCCAAGGAATACGCTACATATTGGATACTTTAGGTTTGGTTTAAAGGGAAGTTTTCTAGGTGGAACCTCTGTATTATATATTGTAGTTTTGAACCCAATAAAAAGTAACTTTAGAAAGTGCAAGACTAGCAAATCCATGAAATACTACCGTGAGCATGGAATTACATTTGGCTCTTACACTCTTCCACTGGTACTTTTGGTTTGGTTTGTGTCTAGACTAACATATCGGGGCATATTTGTTGTTTAATGGGAAACGTTCTTAGAGGAGCCTGTTCATTACATATTGTAGTTTTGAACCGAATAAAAAGTGAAAGATTTTAAAAAATTAACATTTTCTTAAGTGCATTTTCTGAAAAAAGAAAATTTTCTCAAAAAAAAATACCTACTATTATTCTTAAACAATCTACCTTTTCTTATAAAATACCTTATCTTAAAGAAAAAAGTAATCCAAGACGGGAAATTTTCGTACAAAAATCACATTATCATATACAAATAATTTTTTTTTAATATATGTAAGTGCATTTTCTGAAAAAATACATTATCTTACAACAAATTGCCTACTAGCTTTTCTTTAAAGAGTACCTTTTTTGTAGAACAAACTAACTTACTTGAGATAAGCACCTATTCTTAAAATTACACACGTTCTTTCGTAAAAAACGCTTTTCTTAAAAAAATATCTTCCTAAAGAGAGTACCACTCCTTTAAAAGGTACCTTTTCTTAAAAAAGTACTTCTTTGTAAACAAAATTCGTACTCTTAGGCCTTTTCTCACAGGAAGCACTTCTTTTCTTAAAAAAAAAACATTAGCTTTTAATAAAAGAAGTACTTCACATTAAAGAAAGGACTTTTCGGAAAAATATAATACATATTCTTAGAAAAGGGTCCTAAAAATATACTTTTTTTTAAAAATACAGGGGTTTTCAATAAGAGCGCTACAAAAGTTTTTTTTTAAATAAATCAAAATCGGTTTTAGATACCAATGAAATTCTTTATTCGTTCAATGCCATTATGTATGGAACTCGATTTCTTTTGCATGACCACCACGGGCACGCTTGCAGAAGTCCAGACGCTGAACCCAATTTTCGACGGTTTTCAAGCATAAATCGGCCGATACTGCTGCAATTTCACGTTCGATATTCGTACGAAGTTCATCAATCGTCGCTGGCTTGTTGGCATAGACCATAGACTTGACGTAGCCCCACAGGAAATAATCGAACGGCGTCAAATCGCACGACCGAGGCGGCCAATCGACTGGGCCATTTCGTGAGATAACACGTTCACCAAACTTGGTTTCTAATAAATTGATTGTGGCATTCGCTGTGTGGCTTGTGGCGCTGTCCTGTTGGAACCACATGTCCTCCAAGTCCATATTATCCAATTGGGGCCAAAAATATTTGGTTATCATTGAACGGTAGCGATTCACATCCACAGTAATGTGCCGGTCTTGATCATCACGGAAGAAGTACGGCCCAATGACGCCGCCGGCCCATAAACCGCACCAAACCCTAATTTTTTCGGGATGCAATGATGACTCATGGATTACGTGTGGATTGCTGTCTGACCAATAACGCATGTTTTGCTTATTGACGAAGCCATTCAGCCAGAAATGAGCCTCATCGCTGAAGACGATTTTCCGATTTCCGCGCTCTTAAAGTTGAGGCCACTGACTCCAAATTTCGGTAGTAAGTTTTAATAATTTCGACTCGTTGTTGGCTCGTATATCTTTCCATGATGAAATGGCAAACCTTACCGAAGATAAATATCAAACGAGCGGGAAAAATATGGCGTCGTTTGCTGTCCCTATCAATTTACTTTTGTAGCGTCTCTGTTAAAAAACCCTTTACATTAAAAAAATAAGAAACTTTTTAAAAAAAATTTATCATTTTACAAAAAGTATCTCTTCTTAAAGATCCATTTAAATTACAGTATTTTTCAACAGGAGTGTTGGAACTAACTAGTACATAATATATAGCGAAAGGAACTTCGTTCCAACCGGGTGTCCCCTTACACCTCATGTATTTATTTCTTTGTGCAAGTGGCAACTCAGAAATTTGGCAGCTGTCACATATGTTTATTCCGATTATTTAAAATGGAGCGCTTTACGAAAGAACAACGCGTTACGAGGGCGGTCCCAAAACTAGATGACCTAACAAAGAAGACACAAAAAGTTGGGAAACATAATCTCCATTTAGCTCGATCGGACCATTGCAATACATAGTGGATGTGTGATCTGTACCATAATCTTGATGAAACAATACTTTCTTTTTCGCTGAATGCGGCCTTTTTTCCACAATTTCATCACTTAAACGCTGCAATAAATTGGCATAATATTCCCCGTTGATGGTTTTCCTTTCTGAAGATAATCAATAAAAACGTGCCGATAAAATTGTTTCCCATTATATCCCATGAAAAGATTGGGCTTTCACTCACTGATTGGAACCTACAGTTTTACAGCGGTTCCGAACGGTAATTTGAAAAGCTTTTTCATGTCTAAGTACTCGATAGTGTCGCCATCACTAAGCGAGGTGACCGTCGTCGAAGAAAATGTAAGGTGGTCAGAGCAGGGATCGAACCCACGTTCTCATGCACAAAAGAAGCGCACGCTAGTTATTGCACCACCGACGGCCACAAATTATCCCATGCGCATTCCAAAAAATGGACGCAATGACTTTGTCTGCAGGTGGAGCCGTCTTCGCCTTCTTTGGCTTTATTGCGTTGAAATATCGCCAACCACTCCACTCACTGAACGGAAAAGCATCGTAACAGGGATGCAAATTTTCATCACCCCAACAACTTCTGTCATCGAAAGTGAGCTAACGTATAGTTTCATTCCCGCTATGAAATGTCATCCACAGCAAATTGTTCGTTAAGGTGGTGAAAGTATGGTTGTTGCTGCAATGAATTTGCTTCATTATTGCAACGAATTTGTTTCGTTGCTGCACTGAATTTGTTTCATTGTTGCAATGAATGTTTTGAAGTGTGTTTAAAATCATTCATTGACAATTGTGGTAGTCGGGGGGTTGAGTGATATTGTGGCCGTAGTACTCAGGTCCTGCAATTAAGATCAAGATTTCTATTTAAGATATGTAGATATCTATGGCTGTACTTACCATGAACATAAGCACTACTCATCTATGCTCTACTCCTTTAACTTAGAACCACATTGTTAAATCATGCAATTGTTGTGTTGAGGGTTCTGCCATCCAATTCTAGCACCAAATCTCAAAATAATTAAGCCAGTAATCGCTCTGTAAGCATTTTCTTCAACTGCTCTTTTATTTATTTTAACCAAATTTGTTAAAATTTTGATTTGTTCGTTAGATTGTTATTTTTTGTGTTCGTCTTACTTGAAACACTTTGTTTCTTTGACTTCGGCTGCACGCAAATTGTCTGAATGGCTTTCGATTTTTTCTGAATCCAAGTACCAATATACCGATACAAGCGCGACCGAATTATGGGTAAAACACGAATCCACCATCATTTTGCTGCGATTTGTACCGTCACGCGCATACACACACACGCAAATGTTCAGTTACATATTTAAGGGTAGTTTTATTTGCTATCGATGTGTCACTTTCTTTGCTGTCGTGTTGCTCCTCGCATTTTGTTTATTTAAGTTACACAAACGATCACAGCAAACACATAAATTCACACAATTTATTTTTCACAATAAAGATTATTACTAAATACTTCTATGACTAATTTGACTGTTTTAACAAATGTGTATATTTAAAATATTCCGACGGAGAAATATGTCTACCACTTTCGGTTGTTGCAAAGGAACTGAGTTAATTTGTGTACGTGACCCACCACTCGCGCTCACCATTTTCTTTTGCTGGCCTTTATTTTACTCTCGCTCATATTTTCGACTGCTTTTCTCTCTTTACCTTCATAAAAATTAATTTCGTCACAAGAACGCAATTGTTTCGTCAAGTAAAAATTTTAGCAAACCTCCAAAATAAATAAATAATAAATATAAACTATAAAAAGTAAGAGATAAACCAAATGTCAGTAGTTTAAATTTTTAACCAATTTTTCTACAAAATTCAAATTAAATCAAATTGTTGTTGGAACGAAAAGTAAGTTGTTATAGCAACAAAATGAAAAATTGTCAAAGAAATCATGTATGAAATTTTTCGTCGCAACAACTCCCACATTGTCGGATATACGACACTTTTCACTAGAGCAACGTAAAAATATCAACGAAAATGTTTCATCCTTGTGAGGAAGCATTTTGCTTTCAGTGACTGATACATATTAATGACGCTGTTTCTGCTTTATTGAAAGCAAACGCGGCACCCACCTTGCGCACAGCTTTCTCACCTTCAAACCTTCGGTCAATATACGATGTTTAATACTTTTTGAAATGCCTATTATTTCATCTAGCTCACGTACCTTCAGCCTACGGTCATCCAATACCACTACGGTGTTCGCCTTGGCAGCTCGTACGGCCTCGTTAAAGTTCTGCTACCCAATATTTTACACTCGTAATTGAAGGAGAAGTCTCCCCCAGTGTTGAACCCAACTCAGCTTTAATACTGATTGGACTGAGTGAGACATTTCAAGTGGAAATATTGAATTATACAACGATGACCAATTTTTTCAATATTTACAAATTCACTGAGATCGTTTAATTTTGATGGCTCAAATAAAAAAACATATATTTTATAAGGTTGCCACTTTTTAGAAAAATATTTTTTTCAAACTACTTGCACCATCTATACGTCAGGTCGGCTAGTTTTGGGACCACCCTTGTATAATTGTTAAAACTTATTAGAAAAATTTGGAAAATAATGCTGAGATCGCTCGCAAAATCCGAAGAATTTTCAGACGAGAAAGTGCACCTAATGTGTCAACCATTCGAAGATTGGTCAAAACACTTGAAGAAACTGAGTCGGTCGTGGACAGTAAGACTCCTGTGCGTCAACGTGCCGCTCGGTGTTTTGAAAACATTGTTGCTGTAAACCAGAGTGTCGCCGAAACCCCGAAAGCATTAATTCGGCATCGATCTCAACAACTTCAAATTTCACGAAGCAATTCGCAGAGAATTTTGACAAAAGACCTCCACCATCATGCGTACCAAATTCAGTTTATTCAGAAACTCAAACCAGCAGCCCAATTAAAGCGCCGGCAAATCGTTCACTGCGTGATGGAGCAACGTGAAGTCAGTGGCAAGTTTTCAACAAAAAAATCATCTTTTCCCATGAAGCACATTTCCATCTGAATGGCTTCGTGAATACACAAAATTGTCTAATTTAGGGCTCAGAAAATCCTCCTGCAATCCATGAGAAACAAATGCACCCACAACAAGCATCTGTCTGGTGCGAAGTTTGGTCAGTCGGCGTGATTGGGCCTTACTTTTTTGAAGATGAGGCCGAAATTGCAGTGTCTGTAAACGTCATTCGTTACGGAACATGATAACGGAGTACTTGTGGCCTCAACTGGACAGCATGGATGTGGACGACTTGTGGTGTCAACAAGACGGCGCTAGCTGCCACACCGCCCATGAAACGATCTATTTATTGCAGCAACGATTTCCAGAACTAATTATCTCAAGAATTTTCTGATGTCAACTGGCCATTAAGATCATGCGATTTAGCGCCGTGCGATTTAACGCCATCTCGGATTTATACGAAAAAAACACTAATAATAGCTGAGCTCAAATCCAAATCCAAAATTTGACGGATATTTTATTCCATACATAATCGGATCATGGCTTCTTTACTATCCAATAAAAAAAACATAACTATCTCGAAAAACACAGGTTTTTATTTTAAAATTAAAAAGTGCATTCTTACTGAGACACCCCTTATGTGGTGGCCTTCATTGGCCTCGATAACCCTGCCGATCAATTCAAGCGGGGCCCTTGCAATGTCTGATGTAGGCGCCTAAATATTTGGCCGATCGTAGATTATTTTCTCCCCCGTATAGCCAATTTAATACGACTGTTGCATGTATTTTTCCAGAGTATGGACGTTTTCACATTAACCGACAACGACAGCGACACGACGCCAGCACGGCACCGACACCGGCACGATTTTTGCAAAGTGCTTACACATTACACGACACGGCACAATACCGACTTGCAGTTGTTGTTTGTCGATCGAAGAAATATTTTTTTATTATTTTATTTTATTTATTATTTTATGTATTTATTATTTAGAAAAAAATAAAAATATAATAATGTCGTCGACGACATGAGTGGAGTGTTCGCTTCTTGCCGACATGTCGTCGCCGGCTACGACATAAAACCGTCGGGTCGACAATGTGAAAGCATGCCCATATAACAGGTTTTTCAATAAGAGCGCTACAAAAGTTTTTTTTTTAAATAAAACAAACCCGGTTTTAGATACCAATGAAATTCTTTATTCCTTTGAAAGTACGTTCGATGCCATTATGTATGGAACTCGAATTCTTTTGCATGGCCACCACGGGCACGCTTGCAGAAGTCCAGACGCTGAACCCAATTTTCGACGGTTTTCAAGCATAAATCGGCCGATACTGCTGCAATTTCACGTTCGATATTCGTGCGAAGTTCATCAATCGTCGCTGGCTTGTTGGTATAGACCATAGACTTGACGCAGCCCCACAGGAAATAATCGAACGGCGTCAAATCGCACGACCGAGGCGGCCAATCGACTGGGCCATTTCGTGAGATAACACGTTCACCAAACTTGGTTTCCAATAAATTGATTGTGGCATTCGCTTTGTGGCTTGTGGCGCCGTCCTGTTGGAACCACATGTCCTCCAAGTCCATATTATCCAATTGGGGCCAAAAATATTCGGTTATCATTGAGAGGTAGCGATTCGCATTCACAGTAATGTGCCGGTCTTGATCATCACGGAAGAAGTACGGCCCAATGACGCCGCCGGCCCATAAACCGCACCAAACCGTAATTTTTTCGGGATGCAATGAAGACTCATGGATTACGCACATATTTTGCTTATTGACGAAGCCATTCAGGCAAGAAAGAGCCTGATCGCTGAAGATGATTTCCGATGATTTTCCGCTCTTAAAGTTGAGGCCACTAACTCCACATTTCGGTAGTAAATTTTAATAATTTCGACTCGTAGTTGGCTCGTATATCTTTCCATGATGAGATGCCAAACCTTACTGAAGAGAAATGTCAAAAGAGCGGGAAAAAATATGGCGTCGTTTGCTGTCCCTATCGATTTACTTTTGTAGCGTCTCTGTTGAAAAACCCTTTAATTGAATGAGTTTGTGCTCCCACTGATGTCGTTGTCGGTGCCGTGCCGATATTGTGTCGGGTAGTGTGAAGACGCTCTGTATCATTAGAAATTGTCTTGGGCTACTAGATGCAGAGTATTTGTCTCAAGCAGCGATTGTCAAACTTTTAAACCTTCTTCATTGTCAGGTTCGTTAAGCTGCAAGTTGTAGAACCGTACAATACTACAGATATCTGATATATTGACGATATCCTCCTCTTGCGCCATATCTTGTGCAGGTTTAGAAATGCAACACGGTCCTTATTTATTTGTACACTTCCTTGGCAATCTTGTATCCTGAATAATTGATTGAATCCACGTCTTCAAACATCATCTATTAATGGAGTATTCCATCCTGTTCGAATATGCATTAGCTTCGTCTTCTTTATATTTATTCTCAATCCTATTATTTCCGAAATTTCGGAGAGTCTATGTAACATGGCCGCGATGTCATCAAATTTGTGGGCCATAAGACAGATGTCATCTGCGTAATTCATACAACGTAGATATTCATACATACAACGTAGAAAGCTGAACGGTGCTTCTACATTAGTTGCCTCCAATACCTCATCCTTAAGTAGAAGAAATAATATGGGCGGCAAAACACATCCTTGTCTAACTCCCGCAGATTTGGTGAAAGATTGGCTTTCCTTTCAATTAAAACGAAATTTGTGCGCTGCATATATGTAAAGTTCACGGATCATCGACACCATCTTCCCCGGTATCTCTTATTGTGGCCATTGTGGAACACATTGAGTTAGGGTCTACGCAATCAAACGCTTGCTATGTGTGCGTAAAATTCAATATTAATCGGATCAGCTGTCTAGGTTAAGTTAGGTTGAAAGGAAAGCCCGTCATTTGAGTTAGAAATAAATAACGAGTTCAGCCGAGGCCGTAACTCCGGCTATTGTGGTTCCCTTATAAGGAACTGAAAGGAGAAAGGCATAGTAGAAGAGAAGAGGAAGAAAATTTTTCTCAGTTGTTCTCTTGTACTCTTCCGAACCAGCGAGATTTTTAATTGGAGCGTCTGTTCGGTTATTGAGGTTTTCGAAGAGCTTGCCCCCAGGAAGACTAGACGATACTCTTGCAGTCCTCTACATGAACAAAGCAAGTGTTGCACTGACTTCTCCTCTTCTTCATCCAAACAACTTCTCCAGAAGTCTTCATATAGAAGTTTCATACGTGCAGCCATGTGATCTATGACGCAGTGTCCAGTTATGACTCATGTGAGAGTGCTGAGTGTGTTCTTTCCAAGGAAGAGCAGCCCTTTGGTACGTGTTCCATCAATGGCCGGTCAAAGAGATCGAGCTATCCTACAGTTCTGTACCGATTCCCATCTCGACGTCTAAAAAGGACTGAATTACTACCAATATTTTGAAGTGTGATCGTCATAGTATTTTCAATCCTGCCTTTTTTTTGTAAGTGCTCTTAATCCTTAGACGACCATACATTTTCGGCCCAGGCGATTTTATGTTTTTTATTATTTTCGTTATCTTTGACCTAATAATAGCAACGCCACAAAAAAAGGGACCAACAATTTTTGTCGATACATACAGTTCGGCCCGTTGTATTCCTTTGTAGTAAGAAGATTTTTTTGATGGCTCATAGGGGTCAAATTGAATCAGTTAGGGAATTGTCGCCTAATAAATTATTGTTGCCGCTGCAGTCTTCTATAAATCACCCAAGGACATATTTGCTCTATTTAACTATAAGTGGCAAAAAACCCTCGTGCAAACATACTTGGCTGTGGTCTTCAAACGGTTATTTCGATTTTCCATTTTGACACAGATATAAGAATATGGGAACAAGTCTTTCAGCGTATGTCAACTGGTTCGAGATTGCGACACTAAAGAGCAATTATCTAAGAAGTCATTTCTCAAATCATAGTGGGACGGGACCTCTAACGTGTTCTATCATTCCATGTGCATATCCGTAAAACGTGCTTCTTATAATGTTTGCGGGGGTCTTTAACAAATACGGGAATTTGTGTTCCCCATTCTCATTTTGTACATTCATTGCCAATATAACGGAGGCGGAAGGTATGCCTAGCCCACCGCGGTTTTGCATTTTACCTACGGCCAGGATGATAATGTTTCAGCCGCCCATTATGGATGAGACGCAGAATACAGTATGTCGAAACTGTATTTTTCTTTCTTTAGTTTTGATCCGCCATTGGCTAGCAGTGTTGACCCATCCGCCTTCAAATGGCAAAGAATATGCCCATTAGTTTGAAGAGCTTCAGTGACACGGTCACCTATTTAATATGAGACGCAACAGTGATCGCATAACCAATCAGGCTGCTCATCTGTTTTGTTTCCTCACTATAGCTAACTAAATGTGAGTTGCAATAAAGTCATTGCCCATACTTTATCTACAACCGGGTATTTTGCCTGATCCAGAAGGAATTTCAAGACGCTCGGGGTAATGGTACTCGAGATATTGCACTTTTATTATTGGGGTACTATGGCGCGGCTACAGCGATCCGACCCCATTCATTTTTGATGTGCTAACATCTATAGCGGCGTATAGGGACTCAATTTATCAAAGTCAGATTTTATGCTGCTGTTAAAACCAGATTTTATGCTGCTGCTAAAACCAGATTTTCTGCGACTGCGAAGGAGAATAATGACGTGTTAAACAAAAATGAGCGAGCAAGAGAGCAATGAAAGAGTGGTGTGGCAGGGGTGAGGCAAGCGAAATTGTGTCTATAGCGTATGTATTAACATAATAATGTATGTATGTACATGTGTTTATAGCTGTGTTGAACGGAGATATAAAGCATAACCACGCAAAATTTCGTTTGCAAGCCCATGGGCTTGCGCAGTCGACGTTATATTGACACACTAATACGTCAGCTACTTCGTACAAAGTATGTGTGATGTTGTGTGTTTGGCTGTTTCGTTGCTGTTGATATGGCGAACATGTGGTTATGTGATACACGTAGACGTCAGCTACTTCGTACAAAGTATGTGTGATGTTGTCTGTTTGGCTGTTTCGTTGCTGTTGATATGGCGAACATGTGGTTATGTGATACACGTAGACGTCAGCTACTTCGGACAAAGTCTGTGTGATCTTGTGTGTTTGGTTGTTTCGTTGTTGTTGCTATGGCCAAACAAAGCGAGTCATTTGATGTTCAGCATTGCCCGGTGTATACAAAAAAACTATTATTTTTTATTTTCCAATGTAACATTTACTAATGTGTTCATAGAAATCGAACAGGTACCGTGTAGCAAAAAGGTGTTAACACATCATCCGTGAGTTCGAACACTCATTGATTTTTTTTGAATACGTAGTCTAACAGCTAATCTACACCAAATAACAGAGTGTCTAGTACAATAGTCCTATAGATATTGCATTTCCAAAAATAGGGTCCTATGGGCGAGGCCACGCCCACTCAATATTACAAATATTCAAGTAACCTATTTTCAGCCCCGGGCGGGCATATAGTTACATTCTGCGGTAGTCCAGTCCAGATCCTTGGTCTAGCTGTTTAGAGGTCTGTACGGAACAGACAAACAAACATTCATTTGTGTATAGTTTGAACAGGGTGGCTCATGTAAAAATTTACGACATGGGCCGCTATACGCTTGAAGAAAATTGGAAAATATTAAAAACTTTCTTCCGAATTTCTGAATATTCAACTCAAACTGTAAGAAATCTAGGAAATAAATTCTTTAGAAATAGAGTGCGATCATTGCAGTTTGTGGATCAATTAATGAGGTGAGCTTGTCAATCCGGGTTTTTATTGAACAATAGTCGTCAAGTGCGTTCAGTAGAACAAATTGCCGCTGTAGCTGAAAGTGTGCTTGAACAGTCATCAATATTATCTTATCCCGCCGTTCATAGCATTCGAATATTTCTCGCACTTTTTAGCGTAGAAATTTGCATAAAAACCTCGGTATATATTCTAACAAATTGCAATTATAGTGGTCATGCTGGAGGGTGCACTCTTGTCCTGAACGGAACCCCCATGGGGCCACCCATACCACAGGGCACTAGTACCCTAACTACGAACTACCCTTCCCAAGGTGGTAGCGTCTGTATATCCCTTAATAGGGCGGCTACCAGTCAAAAGTTCACAAGCGTCTATCCTACATTAGCCGGCTTCGTGGTCTGCGTCTGTCCTATAGTCTCTCTTGTCCTTGTAGATCCACCTGGGTCGGCACTTTTAAGATCGAGGTGAAAAGTTGTGCCGAGGATCTGAATGAACAGCAAGTGGTCGCTAGCTTCTCCTTTCGGACTCCAGGACACAGTTCTGTTGTAATTTAGATACCTAGCCGCAAGCCGTCACAGCTCACGATGGTCAAAACAAATCCAGTCAGGAATCGGAAGCAGGCCCAAAGAGCGCGGTGGATGTCGTCAAAAACGTTCTCCCGTATAAGCGGTCAACAGCTAAATCAACAAAATTAGACCAATCCGTTAAGTCCGATGCGAAGGTCTCTTAAAAACGAAGACGCAGATGTCCTGCTGATGCTCGGAGGACACTGTACCAAAAGGCGAAGTTCAAATTTCCATTAATGGTGCCAATGGCACAGTGCACGAGCGTGATGAAGTGGACAAAGCTAAATACGCAAAAAATTTTGAGGAGTACGATGAGAAAAAGGCCACCCTAAAAAGCGATAACAATAGACCCTCAACCTCAAAGCGGGAACGTTCTCGGGTGGAGGACAATGAACCCTCTAAGCGAAGGAAGGTCAAGGAGCCGTCAAAAATTACTATATCCGGCAAAACGCCCTTCAACGAGGTAGTAAAGGATAACTTGATGATTGCCCTGGCCAACACGAATACCGGGAAACTAGTTCCCGACAAAGTCTCGGAATGGAGTAAAGTGTAGAGTCTCAGTACGACTCTAGAGAGATTCAATGAGGCTATATGGTGATTAAATGCATGGGCGAGTTCTCGATAGATTTTCTGAGGAAGTCTATCGCTTCAGTGAGCGAAGACTGGAATGATATCAGCCTTAAGCTGATCCCGTCGCACGAAATTCCTCTGAGGCCTCGTGCACGGATTTGATTATTCAAAATGAAGGGTGAGGATCGTCAGCTCCTGCAGCGCCTTCAGGTCATGAACCCGATCGTCCCAATAGAAGACTGGTCCGTCATCCGTAATGAGCCAGCCAACGACAAGAGCATGAGTTTAGTTTTTTCTATTACTGACGCGGGCCCGCCGCTCTGAAAGAAGCAGGAGGAAACTATTCTTTGGCACGAGAGAAGCCAAAGTAAAAATATTACACGCTCCTGAGCCCGACCTGAGCCCGATGGCGAAGAAGACAAAGATGACGTCGAAGACGCCTACAAGCTGCTTGATGGCTGAATCTTCTATATAATGACCACTTCCGTGCTTGCGAAGACGCAGAAGAGGAGGAGATGGTGAAGTCTCTCATCTGCAGTTGTCCAGCTCTAATGAATAGACGCCTAAACACTATAAGTCGTCCCTTCCTACACAACCTCACTGAGATACACGAGATGGTTCTAGGTGATATAATGATGTATCTCCGATTAACAGTTTGGATATAGACACTGCACATTAGACTGTCCGGAGTGGTGTGGTTTGCAAACGGAGTCTCAAGACACTAATTGATGCTAAATAGTATCTTTAGGAATCACGTGAACCAACCAACCATCCAACCAATTAGTCCAAGAACTGAAGCCTCGTGACAATCCGATGTTTTCTCGCTTCAGTGAATAGTCCGAAGATCGCTTAGCTGAAGATGAACATTTCAATCGGAAAATCATTTTTTTTGCGTTAGGCTCATTTCACCTCGGATCCAACGTTAGCAAACAGATTTGTCGCACTTGTCGCACGTCGTCGACGAGAAGCCGATGCAACCACAACGAGTGACTGTTTGGTGGGGTTTTTGGCATGGTGGCATCATGGGCTCATTTTTTTTCGGAAATAAGCATTTTACTCCCGTCAGTGGCGTGCGTTACCTTGTCATGCTCTTGTTCGAAAGGTTGAAGAAGATGACATGGACGACACATAGCCAACGTTGCAAGCGATCTTTTGCGCACGAAAACCTCATAATCAGCCAAAACTTTTAAGCCGGTTGGCCACTTGGCAGCTGTGATTTGACTCCGTTACATTAACATTATTATTTCTGGGGCAACGTGAGAAATAAATGATACGCCAACAACTTCGAGTCCACTGAGGCCGTAAAACAGGAAATCGACCATGTCGTTTGCGAGATAGAAACCAAAGCAATCGAAATGTACTGAAAAATTGGGTAGATTGAATGAGTATGCAAGTTGTGGGAGCTATTTGTACGATGTTGTGTTTCATTCATAAATGTCAATGATGCGCCTTACCAAAAAGCACATAATCTTGGAAAAATGTCCATTGACATTTTGCTAGTGCGAAATAAAATTCCAAATTGTTATTATATATAGACAAAAATTAGCTAGATCCTCAGATGCAGATGTTTCTAAATCCGGATCAGACACTTCTCAAACCATCCTTGTAAATAATAGCAAAGAGTGTCCTTAAAAAGACTAACTTGTCATCTGTATTATATAGCAGTATTTTCCAAGATTTTCAAAAATTTTTCGCTGTGCATCTGTCACCATTTTTCAAATATAGTACAATACAATATCCCAGATTGGACTCCTACATTTAAAGAAACATAGACAGATGGACGAATGTACTCGTACTTTGCCAGAAGTAAAATATATGCCAAGATTCATTGGTATACGTGTAATTCGTATTTGTATTTGTATATGAAATACTTGAATGCTCCCCAATATTTGAACTAACCCCGGCGGCGGAATTTGCGAGGCCTTCCACGAATAAGGCATGCGGAATCATTCTTTGGTAATGCCTACTTTAATAATGCCTGCGAAATGCATGATTTTATAAGGCTTCCACAGGCCTGTTAAAAGAATGCCAGAAGACACTGTTGTTCATGAAACCCTGTCATTCCACATGTTCGCAATTCGTCGTTGCAAAATCATAACATCCGATAGCCCAGTAGGTAAAGCGTCCCAATTGTAAGTTCTAAGGTCGTGTGTTCGATTCCTGTGGCTGCAGAATTTAAAAAAAAATCATTTATAAGAATTACAATTGGTTAAAGTATAAATCTGAAATATTAAGCTAATTTCCATATATATATTTTTTTATTTTTACGTAAGTCCTTCTAAATCTTCTCTTTTTGCAGGCCTTCATAAGGCCTTCTACTAGAGAGGGATGGAAGGCCTTGCCTCACGCAATGTTAAAAAGAAAGGAGGAGGTAATGTGTAGGAAGGCCTGCCGTATTTTTAATAAGGCCTGTTTCGTCATGATTTCAGGTCTTCCAGGTCATGATTTCCGCCGCTGGGACTGTTCTATTTGGATGTGTGTTATGTTCGTCTGTATGTGTCACAAAACTCAACTCAATATTTGTATAAAATATAGACACAAGTTAAATACTTGAAAGGTTGGACCGACTAACTGACTGTCTGACTGGGATACATACAGACAGACAAACAGACAGACAGATGATATCCGTTCTCTGTAAAATGGTAGGTAGCAGAGTGTATAAAATGTTTGTTCGAGCACAAAATGGCTTTTAGTTGCCATTCCGGGAACAAGTTACTTATGGCTTTGAAAGTCACTTAAACGTATGCATTCACAGAGTTAGCTACACAGCGAAACACATACACAGACGCACACACACATCGACTCTAAGATAAATATATACATCTGCCATTGGAAGGATTTGAAGCTGCTGTCAGTTTTCGTATGTCTGATTTACTTACAATGTCCATCTAGTACTATTTGAATTTTGAAATAATTGAAAAGTTATTGAATTTGGAATATTTTTTAGCTTAAAATTAAAAGAGAAAAAATAGTCAAAGTTAGATAATATCGCGGGACAGTGTGAAGTTGAATAATATTGTTCAAGGACATTACGACGAATGACGAATATATACCTCGTGTATACGGTACTAAACACGGTTTCTATTACAAGAGTTATTGCTTAGCACATGTATAACGCTCCCGTTTATATATGAATCAAGAAAACAGTGTTGTGTAAACACACTTTGAATACGCGTAGAAAACAGCTGATTTTCTATTGACATTTTTATTATCTGTCGTTTAATATTTATGCTACAAAATATGAGTCAAAACAATCAGTTTTTATTAATTTTAATTGAGCCACTGCGTAAGAAGCGAAGATTTACCTTTTCGCAGTATCTAAACGATCTCATCAGTAAGTATTGGAGTAACAAAGGAACTACAAAGTTACTTTAAACAGGCATAACAAACGACCCAGAATAAATTAAAACAATTTGTCGTGCGCGCAGGGTCGCCTTTGTTATAGCGCGTTTACATGCACTCTTTTATCATAATAATGTTGTCATTCTACGGCAAAAGGTGTTTACATGCATTTTTACTCGACTTAGTTTTGACATATTGTATTTCATGATGCCATTATGGAAGTATACCAGGTGGTGGCAGGCGGATTTTTATCATACAATTCTGTCAGGCAGTAATTTTTTTCTATTTCTCTCTTTGTGGGAAAAACTTCTTATATATGTAATATATTTTTATGAGGAATTTTTTTAGAATTTCTGGAAATTTTGTTACTATTTATAAAACAGAGAAGGGAAGCAATGTCAGCTGACCTTATAACACTACCTCTTATATTAATCATGTTTGTATGTGTTGTCATTGATGCACATGTTCAGTGAAGTACGTTTCCTTTGCATTCCCATTTCGGTTCTCGTACTGAAAGGGTGTATACAACTTTGCGGTTGAAAAGATTTGTAACATGATACTCGAAATACATATTGTTAACGCGGTAAATTTACTCGATCTTGGGTACAAAAATATATGAGAAATCACATGATAATAAGTGATTTGTAGATTGTCGGGTCGAAATGCAAGATAGAGTGCATGTAAACGCCCTATGTTTGTTGACATTTACTGTGTTTGTTGATATTTTTATCAGTTCCTATTCACCTATATAAAGGGATTTTCAATAAGAGCGCCTCAAAAGTTTTTTTTAAATAAAACAAAACCGGTTTTAGATACCAATGAAATTCTTTATTCCTGTGAAAGTACGTTCGATGCCATTATGTATGGAACTCGATTTCTATTGCATGGCCACCACGGGCACGCTTGCAGAAGTCCAGATGCTGAACCCAATTTTCGACGGTTTTCAAGCACAAATCGGCCGATACTGCTGCAATTTCACGTTCGATATTCGTACGAAGTTCATCAATCGTCGCTGGCTTGTTGCTTGTTGTCATAGACCATAGACTTGACGTAGCCTCATAGGAAATAATCTAACGGCGTCGAATCGCACGACCGAGGCGGCCAATCGACTGGACCATTTCGTGAGATAACACGTTCACCAAACTTGGTTTCCAATAAATTGATTGTAGCATTCGCTGTGTGGCTTGTGGCGCCGTTCTGTTGGAACCACATGTCCTCCAAGTCCATATTATCCAATTGGGGCCAAAAATATTCGGTTACCATTGAACGGTAGCGATTCGCATTCACAGTAATGTGCCGGTCTTGATCATCACCGCCGGCCCATAAACCGCACCAAACCGTAATTTTTTCGGGATGCAATGATGACTCATGGATTTCGTGTGGATTGCTGCCTGACCAATAATGCATATTTTACTTATTGACGAAGCAATTCAGCCAGAAATGAGCCGACCATAAATTGGACGTAGCGCTCTTAAAGTTGACGCCACTGACTCCAAATTTCGGTAGTAAATTTTAATAATTTCGACTCGTTGTTGGCTCGTATATCTTTCCATGATGAAATGGCAAACCCTACTGACGAGAAATGTCAAAAGAACGGGAAAAATATGGCGTCGTTTGCTGTCCCTATCGATTTACTTTTGTAGCGTCTCTGTTGAAAAACCCTTATTAGTAGAATATCGACGTTAAATATATTCTGAGCGTCGTAGTCAACTCTTGACAGAAACTGTAATCGCTTTGACAAATTAGTATTTAATTTGTATACCCTCACCATAGGGATGGGGGTATATATCATCTAATACGTAAAAAATGTAACACATAGAAGGAACCAAATTAGACCCTTATTATCTTTGGATGAAATTCGTTTTAGGACTTTTAAAGACGTTTGACAATGAAACTTTTCAAAGGCTATTATTTGTCAATATTGAGTTTTGGATTGAAAATGGGCGATTTGACCACGCCCGTTCTGGTACCTGCCATACAAATCGACACATTTAGCACAAAATCCTATTTCTTTCAAACCTTTCTTCTGGTAGATGTGATTAGCTTCAACTCTCACACCGGTTAATAGTCTGTTAATGCCTACTTAACTGGAAAAATCCGATAAATCGCGTGAAACACTTCCGACCTTAATGAAATTAGGTATAAGGCTTCACGTTATCAAAAGCTAATCACCGATTAAAACAAGGGTGATTTTGCCACGCCCATTGTTGTACCTCCCATACAAAAGTTGTTTGGGCGTCTGGTTGTTCGGCATGAGAAGTCCCGCAAACACAAACTAATCTTTATGAAAGTTTGTACTAGTCAATATTTAGTCACATAAAACTCTCCTAAAGAAAATGAGCTGTTTTGCCACACCCATTCTGGTACCTCCCAAATAAAAGTTGGGCGGATGACCGGTTGATCCACCCGATAATTCTCATAAATAACAACCGGTCTTAATAAAATTAGGGACTAGGCAATATTTTGCCAAAAGCTACTGTGTAACTAATAACTGACTATTGTGCCACGCCCAGTTTCGTACATCCCATACAAAATTTGGGCGTATTTGGGTTTTGCCGACTCGATATCTCCAATAAATCATAACCGATCTTAATAAAATTTGGTACTGATCAAAATTTTGGCAACAACTTGCCATGTCCATTTTTATACCTCGCATATAAATATTGGGAGGGAAACTAACTAATTTGGATATTCAATAATATTTAGCGCAATGTCGTCAATCTGCTGTTGAATATGGCCACTTTTGAGTATGGGCGATTTTTAACAGAACTCCCACGCAATGGATGAGGTACGGTATGGTGAGGGTCATCCGACTGAAACTTATGTAGTGGTTTAACTTTATATTATAAATCCAATAAGAAGTTAATGGTTTTTGGCTAAGACTAAGAAAATCAAGATTTAGGAACAAATACACCCGCTAAAATCAGCCCATTTTTCAATTTTCAACATTCGAAATGAATCGCAGAGAAAGATGGACCATAGAGTAATTGATACGAGTTTCCATGAGGTGGTTTACGTTGTTTTCCGGTCACCAAAGTAGTTGGAGATTAGATAAAGTTCGAGTTGCTGTTAGGATTTGGGCACAAGGCGACAATAAATAAAAGAGAATGCTTTTGCACCGAACATAATTAAGCTGTTGTTAATATCAGTCGCACCCTATTTACACTTAGTTTACTTCTAGGTGCTTATCGCTTCTACCATCTACCATCTTCGCTGTCCTCTATCTAATATCAACCCTCATATCAGAAGATCAGATGTGGCATGGATATCCCCTGAATGGCCTTAACAAAACTGCATTTATCCCAACTGCTAGCCCTAATCCTCCTGACAAACTTCAAGGGCAATAATGTTGTATGCTAACTAACGAAAATAACGCTACAAATATAGAAAGTCTGCAGTCAGCTGCAAAGCGGGCAGCGAATAAGCTGTACAAGATGAAAAGGTGAGAGGCGAATGATAACGAATAATCTGAGGGTTACTTAATTATTTTTAAGTTTCGCTTTTTTGCCGATGACTGTGAACATTCTTTCGCATATAATAAAGGGTTTTTAAACAGAGACGCTACAAAAGTAAATCGATAGGGACAACAAACGACGCCATATTTTTTTCCCGCTCTTGTGACATTTCTTTTCAGTAAGTTTTGGCATTTCATCATGGAAAGATATACGAGCCAACAACGAGTCGAAATTATTAAAATTTACTACCGAAATTTGGAGTCAGTGGCCTCAACTTTAAGAGCGCTACGTCCAATTTATGGTCGTCATAATCGTCCTACCAGATCAACAATTGAGCGTCTAGTGGAAAAATTTGAATCCACAGGCACAGTACAAAATGTTCCCGTGCCAGTGAGACAAAGAAGTGCCCGTAGTGTCGAGAATATTGCTGCCGCTGAGGCTTCAGTTCAAGAAAGCCCAAATGAGTCTCTCACACGTCGTTCTCAAGCGTTGGGCATCTCTGTGACGTCGTTGTGGCGAATTTTGGGAAATGATCTTGGCCTACATCCTTGCAAGATCAAATTGACGCATGAACTGAAGCCGCTTGACCACCATAATCGTCTTATGTTCGTGAATTGGGCTGAGCAACAACTTGAAAATGATTCGGATTTTCATCGGAAAATCATCGTCAGCGATGAGGCTCATTTCTGGCTGAATGGCTTCGTCAATAAGCAAAATATGCGTTCTTGGTCAGACAGCAATCCACACGTAATCCATGAGTCATCATTGCATCCCGAAAAAATTAGGGTTTGATGCGGTTTATGGGCCGGCGGCGTCATTGGGCCGTACTTCTTCCGTGATGATCAAGACCGGCACATTACTGTGAATGTGAATCGCTACCGTTCAATGGTAACCGAATATTTTTGGCCCCAATTGGATAATATGGACTTGGAGGACATGTGGTTCGAACAGGACGGCGCCACAAGCCACACAGCGAATGCCACAAAATCTCACGAAATGACCCAGTCGATTGGCCGCCTCGGTCGTGCGATTTGACACCGTTAGATTATTTCCTGTGGGGCTACGGCAAGTCTATGGTCTATGCCAACAAGCCAGCGACGATTGATGAACTTCGTACGAATATCGAACGTGAAATTGCAGCAGTATCGGCCGATTTATGCTTGAAAACCGTCGAAAATTGGGTTCAGCGTCTGGACTTCTGCAGGCGTGACCGTGGTGGCCTTGCAAAAGAAATCGAGTTCCATACATAATGGCATTGAACGTACTTTCACAGGAATAAAGAATTTCATTGGTATCTAAAACCGGTTTTGTTTTATTTAAAAAAAACGTTTGTAGCGCTCCTAGCACTTTCAATATGATACTGTGTGGACATGAAACGGAAGTAGGAATGCAAAGGAAACGTACTTCACTGAATATGTATGTATATTAATGAAAACACATAGAAAATGATTGATATAAGAGGTAGTGTTATATGATCAGCTGATTTTACTTTCTTTCTCTATTTCCTAAATACTAACAAAATTTTAAGAAATTCGAAATAGATTCCACTTAAAGTTACCTTTAATTAAATAAAAAGTTATATCTATATATAAAGAAATAGAAAAAATTACTAACTGGCAGAATTGTATAATACTAATACATACAAGTCCTCCTGCCATCACCTGATATGATTCAATGTCAAAACAAAATCGAGTAAAAATGCATGTAAACACCTTTGTGCCGTAGAATGATAATCACGACATTATCATGATAAAAAAATGCATATAACGCGCTATAAGCACAATCAATGTTATAATATTTTTAGTTACCACTCTTAATAAACACTGTTTTTTTTGAACCGTAACAGCAACATGTCCGTGCCCTTTTGATTTTTGTAATATAACCATTGAATCACCAAATTCGAAAAGGGCTTACATATGTCAGTTTTGTTACATTTTTCAGGAGACACAAAAAACTTAATTATTATCAGCCTGTATGAAATTCGAGAGCGCTAATATTTTTGAAAGAGATAACCATTGAACTGAATCATAAAACACTGTAATGCTTTTTTTAATATAACAGTGCTGAAGAAAACAGCTGTTAAAGTTTTCCGAGATGAGCCTTTTTCGAAAAAACCGAAATGAAACCTTTTCGGATTTGGTGATTCAATTGCTTTTAAACTTTAAACATCAGGTTTCAAATATTTATAAATATATTGTGGTGGCCGAATTGAAAAGGAATTCGATTGTATAAATCGAATTTATGAGGTATTCGTTTGCGGTAACCAAATTTTTCATAAACACGGTTGTTGCAATGGAAATATCGCAAAATTTAGTTGTTGCCACCGACTTAAAACCAAGTTATGTTGCTGCGATCAAAACTGGTGGCAATAAAATTGATTCACAAATTGGGATATTGCTACCGATCAGATTCTAAATTCGGCTGCTGCAACCAAAAGTGGTTGTTGCAATCAAATACCTTCCCGCTTATATTGGCGCAACCGAATTTTTCCCAAGTTTGGTTGTTTCAGCCGAACAATTAGAACATTTTGCAGATACAACGAATTTAATTCAAAATTCGGTTGTCAAAACTGAATAAATTATGGGCCGAGGTTGCATCAACCGAATTTCAATTGTGAGCAATAAATTCTATCGTAGCAATGCCAATTCGGTTGTGGCAACCGCAATTCGGTGGCAGCAGCAGAATTTACGACTGGTACAACAAATTTTTAAACAAAAAAAAAAAAGAAAATCAATGACATCGAACTCACGGGCGATGTGTTAACAGCTTTTTGTTACACGGTACCTGTTCGATTGAACATATGAACAGATTAGTAAATGTTACATTGGAAAATTTAAAAAAATAGTTTTTGTGCTGAAGGCTCTTTTGCAATTGCACTTTTTGATGTGTAAACATCTATACGCTGGGGGTAAAAATCTTTTTCACAATGAAATCACAAATTTAGAGTAAGATGATAGATCGTTAACCAATCGTAAAGCGTTATCAAATCGGTGTGAGCTATGTATGAGTGTATTAGTGTACTCATACGCTGCATACAATATACTCAGCGCCATCTAGTGTGCAATAGTAGCGACTAATTTTCACTAATTGTCGTACATTATGTTATCGTAGGCAAATGAAGACAAATAAATAAAATAAATACAAAAACATTTAATTTTAATAACTTTTAAAAAGATTTTTTGCACTTTTAATAAAAAATTTATTAAAACAAAGCAAAATTAGGAAAACTAAAAACTAAACTTGTCAAAAATAAGGAAAACTAAAAACTTTAAAGTTTACATCATCTTTGAGATTGTCATTCATACTTAACAGCTGCATATAAGCACCATCTAGTGTGCAATAGTAGCTACTAATTTTCGAAAACCATTGCTGTAAAATAACTTTACATTTCAGTAAACAGCTGATTAATAACTTGTCAACCGCAACAAATACAAAATAATAAAATATTTTACAAAACACCAAAAAAATTATAACTCAGAACATAAAACGACACAAAATGTATCAAAGCTGAATGGAGGTAATGTTAATTCTAGTAAAATTTCTATTAGATTCCAATATAAATTAAGCTTATAACATATCTTCATTACGTACTGTTGCCTTACACTGAAGCTGGTGCACGACAATTGGGTAAAAATCTCCATCTCATGCCAATTATTATGGGTGGAGATTTTAATACAAATTTTGCAAACCCACAGTCGCAAGCTTTATCAAAATTTTTATTTGACGTTTTCCACTTGCATATGAGCAATTCTCCACAAACCCCCACAACTAACAATTCCACTACTATAGATGCAGTTTTCCATAGATTTTTAAACACAAACGAGTCAAAAATTTAAATATGTATCTTATTTTAGTTACCATAAGCCAATATTAACTATTTGTACTTAAGGCATTTACCATAGATGGGCACTTTGCAGTACTACTAAAATTTCAGTAAAAATAATTCTTTAACTAGTAAATTTTTACTGATTACTAAAATTTTTTTCAGAAATTTTTATAAAGTGCCTACATGATTACGATGAGGTGCATTGAATTTTCAGTAATCAGTAATGCCCGATAACTGATTATTATGAATACGGCCCTATGATTTGACTGGTAACGCAAATTAAATTTCATTATCAGTAAAAATTTACTGAATTTTTTCAGTAATCAGTAAATTTACTGCTTACTGTAATTTTTAATGCAGTACATACTTATATACTGCAGTGTGCCCATTTACTAACCAAATAAGTTAAATAAAACAATCAAAAACCAGCAAATTCCTATGTATTTACAATATTGAAAGTTTTGATACTTTTAATTGATTAATTACAAAAATATACTAAAAGCATAAGTACTTCCAACTTCATTACTAGATGTTTACACATCTCCCCTGTGATCGGACTCACATTAATTTTTTTTTCTTACAACTACTTAAATATTAGATGTAATATTGTTAAAATAAATAAAGCAATATTTAGCTCCCTGAAATATTTGTTTTTGTTTTGTCATAAACAAAGTGACGACGACCTGCTTGTTTGAATGCTGGCATACAACTGAATAATAAGCAATATTTGGCTCACTGGGAGCGACGACAAAATGTTTTGAGTACTATAGACAACTTATTGCATTCTTTTCCCGCTCTCTTGTAGAGAGTCTGAATAAAGGAGCATAACGGAGTCTAAGTAGCATAACCGAGTCTAACAACGCGTTATATTTGTGAAAACTTATTACAAAAATATAGAAGGTTATGCAGAGACTGGTCGCAAACTTCGACGAATTTTCAGTCGAGAAAGTGCACATAATGTTTCAACCATTAAAAAATTCAAAGAACCTGGGTCGCCTATTGACAGTAAGAATCCTGTGCGTCAACGTACTGTCCGGTCTCTGGAAACATTGATGCTGTAAACGAGAGCTTCGCCGCAAACGCGAAAACATAAATCTGGCATCGTTCTCAATAACTTCAAATTTCACGAAGCACTACGCAACGAATTTTGACAAAAGACCTCCACCTTCATGCGTACAAAATGCAGTCAACTCTGGACCTCAAACCAGCAGGCCATAGAAAGGGCCAGCAATTCGAAGAATGGCTAATGGAGAAAACTGAAGTCAATGCCAATTTGTCACGAAAAAGTCATCTTCTCCGATGAAGCGCATTTCCATCTGAATGGCTTCGTGTAGACACAAAATTCTCGAATTTGGGGCTCAGAAAATCCTCATGCAAAGAAAGTAACAAATGCACCCACAACGAGCCACTATAAGGTGCGGATTTTGGTCCGGCGGTGTCATTGGGCCTTACTATTTTTAAGATGAGTCCAAAATATCAGCGGCTCTGACCGGCATTCATTACAGAAACATGATAACGGAGTTCTTGTGGCCTCAACTGGACGGCATGGATCTGGACGACCTGTGATTTCAGCAAGACGGCGCCTCCAGCCACACCGCACATGAAACAATCGATTTATTGCAGCAACGATTTCCAGAACATATTATCTCAGAAAATTTTGACGTCAACTGGCCACCAAGATAATGCGCTTGAACGCCGTGCTATTTCGTTCTTAGGGGTTTTGTGAAATCTTGGGTTTATGCTAATAAACGAGAAACAATTCCTGAGCTCAAATCCGAAATCCAACGCATCATCTGTGAAATACAGCCACATCTCCATGAAAAAGTCATTGAAAATTGCATGAAAAGAGTAATGGCAGTGAGAGTCATTTGGCGAATAAAAAAAAATATTTTCCCATTAAATGCTATGAAGGAATAGGGGAGAGGTTCTTGTGTCGCCAGTTGGTAACACCAAGGATACGAAGGGATTCTTCTGCCTGGTGTTTCCAGCGTAGTCTGGATCGTCCTTTTTTCCTACTTCCATCTGGTACGTTATCGAAAACCTTTCGCTCTGGCTCATCTTCGTCCATTCTGATAACATGGCCTAGCCAATGCAATTGACCTGAATTTATTCGCATAGCCCACGTCAGAATACAAGTGATATAGCTCTTGGTTCCAACAACGACGGCACTCGCCGTTTTCTTTAACAGGACGAAGAATTTGTCTCTCGAATACTCCCAGGTGTTTTGATCCGCTTGCGATATGACCCAAGTTTCGGAACCTTCTGTCTGTTTTGAAATTGCATGCTAAGCTCAAAAAGCATCTATTTGCAAGCACAATTCTCGTATTTATCTCCAGGTTGACATTAGTGTCCTTGTTCAGGCCGGATTCAAGGTAGACAAATTCATCTACCACTATCTATCAAAATTAAATCGTTGGTCAACGTTCAAGTCCGGACCAAGTCGAGAGGTTTGTCTAGTCGTTGAAACCACACATTTTGTCTTGCCCTCATTAACAGCAATACCCACCTTCGCTGATTCTTTTTCGATTCTTAAAAATACTGCAGTAACCCCTCGCAAATTTCGCCCAATGATGTCTATGTCGTCAGCATACGCCAGCAACATGTGGCTTTTCGTGTTGATGAACTTGTTCATATTTACTGCAGCTTTTCTCATTATTATCTCCATTAAGAGGTTGAAGAGATTGCACGAAAGTTTGTCGCCTTGTGTCTGTGCTCACTTGATACAGAATGGTTCAGTGGGATATCTTCCCACTTTCTCTGCTGATGTGGTGTTGGTCAGCGTCATTCTACAGAGGCGGATCAGTTTTGCTGGAATCCCAAATTCGGACGTAGGTTCGTATAATTTTCCCCGTATGGGGCTATCGAAAGCGGCTTCGTAATCGCGGCTTTATTTATCTTAAACCGGGAGATTGCCGTTCAATAAATACAGTTCAATACAATCTGCACTGACTACCACAATCATTGCCTCCTGTTCTTCAGTGGAAGAATCTGAGTGTTGTACTGTGGAAATGTGGTCTCTCCATATTCTAAGCACACAATGGTTATCGGTCTCCAGATTCCCATTCTCGTCTTTGCAGGAGGGCAGCCCATTATTAGGCCCATTATTCGATCTTCTTACACTGTGGAAAATATTCGGGATTCATTGTTCATCCTGCAGAATTCGGCCTCTTCACCCTCCCTCTGCCCCAACTGCCCTTTTTCCACCTAAACTGTTGGGTATCGTCCCTTCTCATCCTCTTGTACCGCTTACTAGCAGCACGCGTTGTAACTGACTGTTTCGTTACCACACGCCGAAAAATCTGTATTTTTGTTGTTGTTTGAATGCAAATATTTAGCGTGTTTGTCGCTTGTCGCAAATAAAATATACTTGTGTCCAAGCATGTTATGTTTGCTATTCCATATTACATGTTTGAGACACAATGATTTATATGTTATAATATATGTGTTTGCAACCTACATATATTTATGTTTGTGATACAAATACAGCTGTGTTTGTTCGACTGTCTGTGCTCTCCCAAGAGCAAGAGAGTAAAAGAGGGTCTATCTTGTAAGAGTATATTTCTGTATTTTTGCATTATTCTCTCAGTCAGTGATTCATAAATATTCCTGAATGTGCGTGTAAATTGCAGATGAAGTGTTTCTTATTTTGCGTGATGTATTGCGTTTTAGTTTCATGTACGATATTCAGTCGTCAATGTTCAGCCGACAGAGGATATCGAAAGTGCTCATAATCGGCTCGGACGGTTAAAGGGTTTGTGATGTTACTTTGGTTTTTGTGGATGTGTTTCGTATATATGTTTGTGTGCTACCAAAGTGAGAAACGATTTTGAGGAAAGAAACTGGAAAGGGCAACAATGTGAAGCCCTTTATCTGTCCGACCCTTTACTGAGAAAATCGGAACGGCGGACCATTTGGGAATTAAGTGTAATAAAAAAACACAGGAAATTAATCCATTTTTGGCTTGCATGAACTTGATTTGTATATATGTAAATATCTGGTTTGTGTACCAACGCATAGTGATAACTAAAGCATAGCTGAAACCTTCTGAAAACAAAAACGTGAAAAACTACAAAGTAAGGAGAGGCAAAAGAGCAGCAGATTCTCATTTGATGAAAAAAAAAACAAATACATAATGCATTCAATGCAAATATATGTAAAAGGGGCTGTTTTAAATCCATTAATTTTTTGTATTAATTATTTATAAATATCAATTATATTGTTAAAATTAATTATAATAAATAATATATGTATATTGAAATAGAAGAATAATTTCTTTCTAAATATTATTATATTTGGGAGTAAATTCGCATATGTTTCCACGTAAGTATATGTAGGTTTGGGATAAGCACGCGAATGCTTCCACGTAAGTATATGGATGTTTGGGATGAAGAACGTATATGTTGCCACGTAAAAGCATACATGTTTGTCAGCAAACATGATACTATTTGCATTTAATATGAATGTTTGAAGTGTGTTCCAAATATATACATGGTTCCTGCAGAATATGTTTGGGAAAATATATTACAGAGGCCGTTATTTTTTAGCGTGGATATATCCAGCGTCTTTTTCATTAGCTGCAATGCGACATTCTTCCTTGTACCATGGTTTATCCTTCTCCGGTTTTTGATAGCCAAGTTCAGTCCTTTCAGCAGTTTGCAATGAGTGTGAGATGTGCTTCCTCTGCGCTTCGGGGTCCTGGGGGTTTTTCTGCCCTAGCAGAAGAGGGAGCTTCTGTTGATAGGACCTTGATATTGATATATTTGCCACTTGTCAATATATAGCTTTCCCGTGTTTGGCTTCGAACGTTTATCGTCCTGCTCAGTCTTGTGCGGTGGTCACCTCGCATACGTAGTGGCGGCGATACTATCGAGTATTTCGCAATGAAAACGTTTCTCAAAATACCGTTCGGAACCGGTGTAAAACTGTAGGTCCCAAGCAGTAAGTATTAAAATAGAAAGCACACAGCTCACTGGTTGTGAGAAGCTCTCCCCGATTCCTTCATGGGATGTAATGGGAAACCATTTATGATTCGAGACGATATTGGTACCTGGTTGTTCGTTCTTTGACGTCTTCTTTACAATACAATAAAAAAAATCACAAATATCTCAAAAAATACTTGTTTTTAGTTTAAATTGAAAAAGTGCATTCCATTTATTTTCTGTGGCTGTTATATCCGTTGTGGGAAAAGAGTGAAAGAATATTGTGTCTTTCCCAATTCCGTAACAGCAATTTAGAAATTTCCCATCTTTTTCTCTGCGTGAAGACGTGACGTTTGGTAGCTTTAAACGAATTTCATACAAGCAAAACATTCCGTGAGGGTGACAATTTGGGGATTTTAGTTCTTGAGGCCTAATATACGAAAAATGAAAATATGAAAAAAATTTACAAAATTTCAAAAACTGTATGGCGACATATTTTATATTTGGTGGCTTGTTCCTCACTTTCTGATTGACTACTTTTCCCCTTTGCTATGTTTCTGCTGAGATGTCTTAAGGGTAAAAGAGTCCAGCATGTTTTTTGTCAATTACTCTGTTTATTTCCAAAATACAGATGAAATAGAAAAAAGTTTTATGATTGTATTGCCAAACTCAATGTGTCTACACCCAATGCGTTGCCGTAGGAAATAATATCGTTATGAAAAAATATGAAATTCAATTTGTTTCGAGGCGGAAATTGTGTTATTTTTCAACTTTAAAATTTATGCTATACAGTTTTCCGGAAACATTGACGTACTTGTTTTGGTTTGTAAAAATCAATTGTTCTCATGCTTTTCCCCAACTTGTATTTTAATGCTTTTATTTGTTTTATTTCCCCCAATGATGGCCTGAATTCACAATCACAGCAGGAGGCGGCGGGTGGGTGGCTGCGAATCACCTAGTACTATTTGCAGAAGCTTTCAGGGGATTGGCAAAGGAAAAATATCTGTTTTGCTTTGCTCTATTAATCTAGAAAATAAGATGAAACTTTTTGTATCTCAAGTGATAATGTAGCCTAAAGTATCACTCGAGATATAAAAAGTTGCAATCTTATTTGCCAGACTAATAGAGCACAGCAAAACAGATATATATTTTCCAGTACAAATGATACCGAGAACTGAGTGGGGAACTTCTTGCACTGGTTATAAATAATTCCAAGCGAAATAATGATGTTTCTGTAGTTTTATTTTGTTTTAAACTTTTAGCTTTTCCTGTTGTTTTCTCGCTCTGCGAAAAGTTTATATTTAGTTCATAACAAGAGAATTCGAATGTGAAACGGAAACGGAAATAAAGTATAAGTGTGTGGGTCACAGCTGCATTAAATGTTATGGAACGGAAACTAATAGTTGGCCACATATGCATCAATTATGTAGGTATATGTGTGGGCAGGATATCCACATATAACTTTGTATTTGATTATTGAACTTTTTTAATTCGCCTGTATCACATCTTACATATATAAGTTTAATGTGGTGACGATAATTTAGGTTAGATAAGTATTGTAATTTTGAAATTGTTTGGAAGATCATGAAATTTGAAAAAAAATTATTTATTTCGTCCATGAAGTTGAAATGTAAGGAAGAAAACACGAAAACAAATTATTACTACGAAGTTGTATCACCTCAAAAGATTTATCACCCAAGTAACTGTATAAGTTAAGGCGGAATTAAACGAAGCTAATTGCAAAAGTTAGTGAAGCATTTGGGCTGGGATGGGATTTCCTCCCGCCACCTTTATATACTTTACTTTTATTGACTATTTTACAACCTCATGAGGTCAGACGTCTTACACATATTAATTAAACAAACAAATTAAAGAATTTCAACATATTCCTCCAAGTGGCTCTATCTTTCGCCCTTTCTCGCCAGTTGAAAACACCAAGGATACGGAGGGATTCTTCTGCCTGGTCTTTCCAGCGGAGTCATGGTCGTCCTCTTTTCCTGCTTCCATCGGGTAAGTTATCGAAAACCTTTGGCGCTAGCTCCATTCTGATAACATGGCCTAATCAACGCAATTGGTCTAATTTGATTCGCTAGCTATGTCCACGTCAGAATACAGATTATATTTCTCTGAGCTCCAGTGACGTCGGTACTCGCCGGTTTCCCTAACAGGACCATATATTTTACGGTAGAATTTTTCTCTCGAATACTCCGAGGTGTTTTTCATCCGCTTGCGATATGACCCAAGTTTCCGGGCCATATGTCAACACAGGTAAAGTGAGAGTCTGATATAGCTGAACTTTTGTCTGAGTCCAAAATATCTGACTCCAAATTGCTGAGTCCAAAATATCATCTATTCTCCAGGCTGACGTTGTTGTCCTTGTTCAGGGCGCATCCAAGGTAGACAAATTCATCTACCACTTCAAAATTAAATCGGTTGTCAACGTTCAAGTGCGGACCAAGTCGAGAGGTTTCTCTGGTCGTTGACACCATCAATTTTGTCTTGCCCTCATTAACAGCAAGACCCACCTTCGCTGATTCCTTTTCGATTCTTGAAAATACTGCAGTAACCTCTCGCAAATTTCGCCCAATGATGTCTATGTCGTCAGCATACGCCAGCAACATATGGCTTTTCGTGTTAATGGTCTTGTTCGTATTTACTGCAGCCTGTCTCATTATTATCTCCATTAAGATGTTGAAGAGATTGCACGACAATGTGTCGCCTTGTCTCAGCCCTCGCTTGGTACAGAATGATTCAGTGAGGTCTTTCCCCACTTTTACTGCTGATTTGGTGTTGGTCAGCGTTATTTTACAGAGTTCTATCAGTTTTGCCGGAATACCAAGTTCAGACAGAGCTTCGTTCAGTTTTCCCCGTATGGGGCTATCGAAAGCAGCTGTGTAATCGACAAAAAGGTGGTATGTATCGATTTGCTTTTCGTGGGTCCTTTTCAGTATTTGGCGTAGCGTGAATATTCGGTCAGTCGTGAACTTGCCTGGTCTAAAACCACCATGTTAATATCCTATTCGGTTTTCAACTTGGCTTTAGTCTACCACATAATACGCTCGACAAGACCTTACATTCGATGGATAAAAGAGTGATACCGCGATAGTTGGAACAGACACAGGGATCACCATTTTTGAATACAGGACATAATACACTGCGACTCCAATCATCGGGAGTAGATTTCCCCAGCCATATACCGCATATAAGTCGATCCATGTGGCGGGAGGCACACCCAGCCCTATGTGGTTTGCATTTTACCTACTACCAGGATAATTATGTTTCAGCCACCCATTATGAATCAGACGCTGACCACAACGCAGTGTGTCGAAACTGGATTTTAGTTTCTTCTATTTTGATCCGCCGTTGGCCAGTAGGGTTGGATTATCCTCCTTCAAAAGACAAAAGAATATGTCCACTACTTCGAAGAGCTTCAGTGACAGGGTCACCTAGTAATCCTGAAACGTATCAGTGATCGCATTACCACTCAGGTTGATCATTCGTTTCGCTTTCTCACTTTAGCTAGTAGCTAGCTAACGGCGGTTTCCGATAAGCTATTGCCCAGGACGTCCTGCGTGGAAGTAGTGAGCTGCTTGGACTACCCAGGGAAGGAATCATTTCTGGCCACTCCCAAATGAATGGCTATCAGAAACTTTCTACCTCCAAGGACAGTCCCATGTCCCTTTATATAAGCAATGAAAATACACGGAAAATATGATAATCGAAGAAAACTCCTAACTGTTGACATCCCTCGCAATCGTTATAGCGACCACGATTTAAAGATATGTACCTGGAGTGTGCAAACACTATACAGGACGGGTGCCACTTCGAACTGGCGGATGTCCTCGAAAAATATAATGCTGACATCACAGCGATCCAGAAAATGCAATGGACAGAATATGGTTGCACCAGAAGGAAAAACTGCGATATTTACTACAGCTGCCATGAGCGAAAGCACAGATTCGGGTGCCAATTTATAGTTGGCAAGAGACTGCGACACCTAGTTTCAAGGTTCAACCCAGTCAGTGAACGCATGGGCACAATTCGCATTAAAGCGATATATTTCAACATCTCGTTAATTTGTGTGCATGCACAGACAGAGGATAAAGATGATGAGGTCAAAGAGTCTGGAGGCAAACGCACGAAGCCGAACACAGCCACAGGGTAAGAAGATTGAGTAACGGGCTTAATAATGGGCTGCCCTCCTGCAAGGACGAAAATGGGAATCTGGTGACTGATAAGCAGAGTGTGCTCAAAATGTGGAGAGACCACTTTTCAGCACTACTGCACTCAGATTCTTCCACTGAAGATCAGTAGGTAATGATAGTGGAAGATAGATTTAATTTTGAAGTGGTAGATGAATTTGTCTACCGTGGATCCGCCGTGAACAAGGACAACAACGTCAGCCTGGCGATAGATAGGAGAACTGTGCTTGCGAATATATGCTATTTTTGGCTCAGCAAGAATAGGCGAAGGATAGAGCCAGTTGGAGAAATATGTTGAAATTTGTTTAATTTGATTGTTTAATTAATATGTGTAAGACATCTGACCTCATGAGGTTGTAAAATAGTCAATAGAATTTAAGTATGTAGTCAAGCATTGAACCTTTCGTAATAAATTGGCTGAGACTGTCATTGGCAAAACTCTATCTTCTCAGAAATTCCTTGTAAAGAATTGGAAGGTGCCGGATGACTACTCTGCTTACTCTGATGACTATTTATGACCATAGTGCAATTCTGTTCGCCATAGACTTCGTGGCGGGATCGCTAGGTCTCTTTAGGAACCCTAGGAGAACTGTCTGGGTGAAATTTCATGAAGTTGCCACAAGGATGTCGTGTTTGGACTGCAAACTCTGCCCAACAAGTGACGATATCAACTTTCCAATATCCGGGCCTTGGTCTGTGAGACCGTCGAACCACTTAAGATAACCCCAGAGATTTCGAAGGCTGTTTTGCCAAGGACTGAAAATTAATATAATAAATCCAATAAAGTTACTCACGACATTATTTTTTTCGTTATATCTGTTAGTTTTAAAACAAAATATTAAACCTCTGAATCAAGGTTTCAATCCTCGGGTCCGTAAGACCGCCCGCGGTTATAGGTGTAGGAAGTTTAATAAGAAAGTCACAGATCTCCGCTATAAATGCTTTATTGATACATACCGTATTGTCTTCCCGGTTAAGAGGAGGCAGCCTTTACACGAGAGTTTTGTGCTGTACAGAAATCCACTAGGAGACTCTTCAATAAGGCCAAGAAATCGAAATGGGAATCGGATCAAACTGTGTACAAAAACAGTTTTAATCAGTTCAAGAAGGACATTAAAAATGCAAAACGGTCCGGCTGGATCAGGTTCTGTGGGTCTATAACCGAGGTAAATGATGCTACACAATTTCGTCGCGTATTGTCCAAGGACCATAGAGTTCTCGGAGACAGTAAGAAATCCAATGGGTCATGCACCAACCCCGGAGGTGAGACACGTGAGCTTCTTATCGAAACTCACTTTCCAAACTGTCGGGATATAGACTCTGCGGAGAGGAATCACTTGGTGACTTCCACTCCAGATATTTCGCTACTGGGAGTAATTCACGATATAGTTGACGAATCGACGTTACTTTGGGCTATTCATTGCTTCAACCTCTTTAAATCTCCTAGTCCTGACGGGATCCTGCCGGTCATGCTGCAGATATGTGACGCTCATCTACTGAGTATCTATAGGGATTGCCTCAGACTTGCCCTGGTTCTAGGCAAATTGAAAGAGGTACGAGACGATTTTTTTCCCAAGTCAGGAAAGACTAGTCATATCTCTCTTCTTTTGAAAGTTTTCGAGAGTTTTGTACATCAGGAATCGAATTAGACCATGCTGCTTGAATAGTACACAACATGTTTACCTCGAGGGTAAATCTATGGAAACTGCTCTGCACGATGTTGTGGTTTATATTGACTTATATATACAGGGTGTCTGGTGGCAAATTTATATTTTTAAAAACGATTATTTCAAAAAGTAATAAACGGGGCGGAGGAAGGGTGGCGCCGTTGGAAATATCGATTGTGCGGATTTGTCAGTCACGATGTCGTAGAGGTCTAGTGAGCATCGTGCGTTCGCTGTGGATACATTTTTTAAGAGTAATGATTCTTACGTAATTGCTCGTCGACAATTTTGTTCAAAGTTCGGTATTCGGCGAATAAGAGGTTCCACGCAACTGCTTCGGCTATGAGTGTGCCACGGCCAGGGCCCAGTCGATCTTCAAGGACTCCCGAAAAATTGAACTGGTTGAAAGCAGTTTACCTGAAAACCCGCGACTTTCAATACGGAAAAGAGCAGCCGCACTGGGACTTCCAAGAGCGATTATTTATGAAATTTAAAAAAAAAGGATCTGAAGTTCCATCCTTTTAAAATTCAAATCGTTCAAGAACTGAAAGAAAGTGACTTTGATTTACGCAAAAATTTTTGTGAAACGATGTTGGAGTGTTTTCGCACCGTTAATCCCATTTTATGGAACGACGAGGCTCATTTTCACTTAAACGGGTACGTCAACAAGCAAAACTGCTGTTACTGGACTCAAAGAACCCACAACCCTCGATAGAAACATCAAAAACCATTGCATTGCACCAGGGTAACTGTTTGGTGTGCCTTATCCACGCATGAGACGAATGTCAGGCGACGAATGTCAAGGTGAAGGTGAAGACATCTGGATGACATACTCTTTAAAAAATTACATGAGGTGTCAGGGGACGCTTTATATTATGTACTAGTTAGTTCCAAAACGCCTTAGGTGCCTGTTGAAAAATACTGTAATTTAAATGGATCCTTAAGAGAATATACTTTTTATAAAATGATAAAGGTTTTTTCAGAAAAAATTTTTTTTGCTGATAGCATAATTTTTTTTTTAAAAACGTATATTTTAAGGTCCTGTTTGTAAGAATATGTATTATATTTTCCCCCAAAGGTCCTTTTTATATTATTAAAAGGTACTTTTTGTAAGAAAAAGCCATGAGTATAAATTTTTTATACGAGAATGTATTTTTTTTAAGAAATATTTTTTGTAAGAAATGGGATTTCTTTTAGAATTGGTCCTTTTTTCAAGAATAGGTGTATTTTTAAGGGTAGATACTTATCTCAAGGAAAGTTAAAATTTACTCTTTAAAGAAAAGGTAGTTTTATAATAAAAGGCAATTTGTTGTAAAAAAATTTTATATTCTAACAAAAGGTACTACTTAATTTTAAAAAAAATATTTTTTTTTAAGAAAAGTTACTTTTGGTAAAAAAAATTTACTGTTTTTAAGCAAAGGTACTTCTTTAAGATATGTTACTTTGTATTTTTTTTTTTTTGACAAAATTTACTTTTTTAAGAAAAGGCACTTATTTAAGAAAATGTTCTTTTTTTAAACTTCTTTCACTTTGGCTTTACTAAATTTACTTTTTATTGGGTTCAAAACTTCAATATATGTATACTAAATTAGCTGGACTCGGCAAACTTCGTTTTGCCTTCAAAGTTTTTGCAATGCCGAAGTGTGAACAAGGGTACAATGTGCAAATAAACCTGTAGTTGTCTGGACTATTAGGAAGAAGAATGTAAAATAATTGTTTGTTACAAGAATTTGATTAGATTTCTATCGTGTGATGATTTGTCAAAAAAAGCTTCTCATTATACTATAATAGCTGTTCCCGTTGCGCTTCGCTATTTTAGTTACACAATTTTGTTATTTTTTTCTATTTAATCAAGTGCAAATATATACTATATATTAGACTGGTTCATTTGGCAAAAGTATCTCAGATTCTCGCTCCCCTAACAAAAAATGAAAGTTTCGGCAAAAAAAATAATAACTGTTTAAAAATTTCATAAAAAAGTAAAAAACTCGGAGAGCTCAAGCCATAAACGTACATTTTGAGCCAATTTGAAATTTCCAGAAATTATACTTTTGATAAATTGTCTGTAAATTCTTGTCGTTAAAAAAAACTTTTCCTGCAACAATTTTTTTAGGGGTTTTTTGGTATGCCCAATTGAATGGTAAACAAAAACATGGGGGGTTTCGACCAAAAAAAATGAGTTTTTTATGTTTTAGCGTCGATAAATAAAAATAAATTGACCAATTCTTTAAAATTTTTCAAGTTTAACTATTTTTTTCCACATTTTAACACCTGTTTATATTAATCATCAATGTTCTGTGTTGTAGATAATTTTGTTAAGTTTGAAACAAAAAAAAATTAAGTGCCTAGCACTTACCACTCAATTTTAACAGCTATTTTTGTAAACTGATAAATATTGAAACATATTATATTATCCCAGGTGGCAAGGTGTTGATTAACCAATGAGCTTAGCCGATATAAATATTAACTTAACGAAGTTTCGTTATAAATTCGTTCAGTTGCTATTGGCCAATTAGAATCGAGCTTCTATATTTTCCCGGCTAGCTTCAGAATTTGGCTTGATACAGAGATTCGTTATGTGAAAAGCGATAGAGGAGAATATACCATATTGTAAAACAATCAAAATTAAATAAACTCTTTATTCAAAAAAAGTAAAGTCTTGGAGTACCGATTGCAGCTCAAGTGCGGAAACCTGGTGCTGTATCAAGAGCTCGCTGGATGGGAAAAGCAATATATTGCATAAAGATTTATTTGTTTCGAAAGCAGTTTTCTTTAACTGGTAAATTTTTTTATATTTATATTAGTATTCAATGGTTTAACTTAAAATTACTATTTCTGTGTTTTAATTTATTTCAGAAAATGAATTAACTGATATTCAAGACTTTGTCATATTTCTGCTGAGAATATACGTTAAATACTGGTTTCAATGCAGCATTCCTGTAATTGCACCAAGAAATGATTTGCAATTAATTAAAGACTTAATTTCTTATAAAAAAATTAATATTGAAGTTGCAGATAGAGTTCTAAAAGCTGTAATTCGTCATACTTGGTATTTAAATGAAGTGCTAATTGGGTTGGCGTTTTTTGATAGAACTATTGATGTTGAGACAAAAAGATTGATGATTCAGGCATTAGAAAGGACAGGCTCAGCACAAATAGAAAACAGAATCACAATAAATCTAAAACTTATTCCACAGCAACAAATTTATGATTTTATCACAGAAAATACTAAAAAATTCTTCGATACATTATTTGATAATAGCATCGTATCAGTCTTAACAGATTTCTTAGATCTTGATCCATCGGAATGGTATACTGATGAAAGTTACCAAAAAGCAGAAGAAATAGCTCAACTTCTGTTTGTAGTAAATGATGTTGCTGAAAGAGCAGTTACGCTAGCAGGAACATATAATGATAAATTTACAAAGAACGAGGAACAAAAACAACTAGTTTTTCTCGTTGTTGAAGAACATCGTAAAGAGTTTCCAAATACTATTAAATCAACAATAATGGACAAATTTCAGTAGCTAATGTATTTCATGTAATCTTTTAATATCAGTGTAATATTTTTCATTTTCATTATAAGTTAAATCTGTATTGATTAAAAATGAATAATCGTTAATAAACTTTGTTTTTCACGAAATTTTGTTAAATTAAATTTTTTTTAATATTTATAAGTTTACAAAAATAGCTGTTAAAATTGACCGGTAAGCGCTAGGCACTTAATTTTTTTTTTGTTTCAAACTTAACAAAATTGTCTACAACACAGAACATTGATGATTAATATAAACAGGTGTTAAAATGTGGAAAAAAATAGATAAAATTGAAAAATTTTAAAAAATTTGTCAATTTGTTTTTATTTATCGACATTAAAACATAAAAAACTAATTTTTTTTGGTCGAAACCCCCCACTTTTTGTTTACCATTCCATTGGGCATACCAAAAAACCCGTAAAAAAATTGTTGCAGGAAAAGTTATTTTTAACGACAACAATTTACAGACAATTTATCAAAAGTATAATTTCTGGAAATTTCAAATTGGCTCAAAATGTACGTTTATGGCTTGAGCTCTCCGAGTTTTTCACTTTTTTATGAAATTTTTAAACAGTTATTATTTTTTTTGCCGAAACTTTCATTTTTTGTTAGGGGAGCGAGAATCTGAGATACTTTTGCAAATCGCATACCTGTACGAACCCGTCTAACTATATATGTAAATATATATGTAAGTATGAAGGTTTACCCACACATGAACATGCAACATATATTGTCCGTGGGAAAAACACGGTTTTGTCAAATTTAAGCCACATACTTGAAGCGACTACCCTTGGGCTTTATTAATGGTCATGGGAAATGGCAACCGAATCGGAAACTGCAATCTTTTGAAATCGATGGGCATGTCTGTAGGTATCATGGGAATGCGTGCAATCAGGGCACGCGTGGAATCAGGGCATGCGTGGAATCAGGGCATTTCCAGTGATTATAGTAGCCTCAATAAGATTATTCTGCATTTTTTTTTAAAATTCAGATATTTAGGATGCTCTCGAAACTGACCTCAATGATATTCATATTCATTCGTACCTGTGGTGACTATTTTAGCTTCATATTGTATTTTCGTGTTCGTATTTTCATTGGTTTCCCCAAAAAGTAATTGGCATCATATCAGTAGTACATGTACCGAACCTCACATTCCTACACTGTATCAAACTGTCCGTACATCAGCCAGATGTGAACATATTTTAAAGTATCTCAAAAGATATATGGGCGATTTGATTCAAATATTTTTTTTAAAGATAGAAGTATTGAACTTTAAAAAAAATTATTGAAAACGAATCGACGATATATTTTTTGAGATACATTGAAATATGTTATTAAGTGCCTGGAGTACGGACAATCGTTTGATATAGTATATGTAATAGTCAAATCACGCCGTGTGCGGGCGGGCCTCGGCCCTTTTTGACATCTTTTTTTCAAATAGCCTGTTCATATCTGTAGGCCAACTGGAACATACTATGAAAGTTTCAGGACGATCAACCTATTATTATGACTGATATAACGGTTTCTTTTAAAAAGGGAGTGGCACATCTCACTTCCACTCTGGCTGTAACTCATAGTGTACAACAACATATATACCAAATGTTATCTTCATACATTTCATATTGGTTGATATCTTCCTAATATTTAAATTTCTCAAATGAAAATTGTTTAAACACATACACTCAAACATATGTGTGGTGTTTGGTTGAGTCTTTGAGTTGGTAGCGTGAACACAAACTATGCTGCTGTTTCAGTGTGGGCGCAAACCTTCGGCTGTTGTTTTAATTTATGAAATATTGAAATTTCGTATATTTACCGTTATTTATCATTTATCCTTACTCTCTTAATTTAAAAACATATTTATCCTATTTTTCCTACCACAAGCTTATGTATATTATCAAAAGTAACTATCAAATAAATAAATTCATTTGCTTATGTTATTTATCAATTATTGTTACATATGTTTTCTGTCTTATCGGATGGCGTATTCTACGTTAAACTTAATGGCCGTGTCTCTGACACTGCCTGCAGGGACACACCGTGGCCGAAGGCCTCGGACAACTGTCTGCTGTTTTTTTAATTTAAGTTTGAAAGGATAAATCTGCCACCAGACACCCTGTATAACTTTAGTTATTACATATCTCCAGAATCTCGTGTACGCTGCCTGATGTGTTTTCTCAGCACTCACCTGTCTCAATGACAGTAAATTCTATACCAAATTTTATGGTATCGCAATGTTAGCTTCATCATTGTGGCCGTCGGTGGTGCAGTGGTTAGTGTGCGCGGCTCTTGTACATGAGATCCTGGATTCGAACCCTGCTCTGACCACCTTAAAATTTCTTTCGGCGGCAGTCACCTCGCATAGTGACTGCGACACTATCGAGTATATAGCCATGAAAAAGCTTCTCAAACTACCGTTAGGAATCGGTGTAAAATTGTAGGTCCCAATCAGTGAGTGAAAACTGGAAAGCCCACAGCTCAGTGATTGTGAGAAGTTCTCCCCTGTCCCTTCATGGGATGTAATGGGAAACCATTTATTTTTATTTTAATGTTAGCTTCACACTAGAGTAAAAAATTGGCAATAATGTAAAGAACTCGTCCGAGCATCGTCAGTAAATCTCGAAGTTCATCTCAAAACTGAAGATAATATCTCGAATGCAATAGAACATTTAAATCTCTGCATTCAACAAGCCGCGTGGAACTCTACTCCAGAACAGCCAGCCATCTTTTGCCTGTTAAGAGCAAATAATACCACCTCACATCTTCCCATTTACTTCCTTAAGTAAACAATATCCAAATTATGTACAGATTTGTAATTTATAACATTTAAATACATAAATATTGGATCCAACAATGACCTGCTCCCCTACAATTTATGTTGTTGCCTAAATGGTTTGGCTTGAGCAAGACAAATCGTCGAATCAAATCTTTGGTAACAAGATTTCTCTTCATCTAACAAAAGGAACCGGAAACACGTTTATCCATTTATTCTGCTCAAATAAAAACACAAACACACACACAAATATAGAAGTGATATATCTCAAACACTTAACGTGAAACAAAACAAGTGTTTTTAATTAAGAGTTGAACAAATAACACTTGTGAACAATCATACAATATCGATTTTGTCTTTACGACCTTGTGGAGAAAGGAAAGGGCCAGGCGGTTAAGACAACTCTATCCACTTGCAACAATTTCCGTAATTTTATCTGATATATTATCTTAATTTAATTTATCGGTTGAAATCTTATTGTTGTTACTGGCTAAGATTGCTGCTTAAATGTTACAAATTGAATTATATATCAAAGATCCTTAAGCGTAACCCAGTTAAAGAAGCGCGCCAAAGACAATGAGGGCACACAATTCAATACCGAGATGTTGGGCAAATTAAGAAGAAGCGGAAGACAAGTTGAAATGAAATAACGGAAGTTACTACAGTGTTCAATAATTTATTTTATTCAAAGTGCATGTAAAAGATAATTTTGCAAATATGTATTTTTAAATAGAAAATTTGTCAATATCCTTTCATAAAATCAATATTTCATTATTGTACTAGAAATTACACTTCCCGAAAATATTCATAAACAAAGTATTTTAAAATTCACAAGTGTCGGTAATCAGCTCACCCGAAAAAAATTAACTTATTATAAAACTATTATACAATACTTTTAATCTGTTGTTGTAAGGACATCTGACAAAAGGTAAAAGTTTTGGGAAGTAACCCTAACAACCAGTGTCTGGATGGTACGCACGAAAAAAAAAATAAATTCCAAATGGACTTTAATTAAGGCAAATGGAAATTCGTATCGAGCCAACGATTTTTTTTAACTCAAAGTAAGATTTTTTTTCTACAGATTTAGGGAACCATATGTCCTGAAATCGATCAAATCGTTCAATAAATAAAGTTCAAATTTCCTTAATTTCGGTAGACCTTTCCTCCCTACTGATTAGATGTTTCCTCAAAAGATTGGAAGATTTTCCTCAAATTATGATAGGGTAGGTTAAGTTGGGGACACGTGGCAGTAAAATACAGTATAAAACTTATAGTCACTACATTCTAAGGTCGGTCGAACCAATGTGATTGCCCATACATATGTGGAGAAAAGTGATGATGGAGGGAAGAGAAGGGGGCGAGCCCACCAATAGTGATAAAATTTGCGATAGATTGATGTGGCCGTTGGTGGTGCCATGTTAGTGTGCGCGGCTCATATACATGAGAGCGTGGTTCGATCCCTGCTCAGACCACCTTACATTTCCTTCGATGACGGTCACCTTCTTTAGTGATGGCGACACTATCGATTACCCAGCCATGAAAAAGTTTCTCAAATTACCGTTCGGAACCCGTGTGTAACTATAGGTCCCAATCAGTGAGTATAAAAACTACAAAGCGCGCATCTCAATGATAGTGAGAAACTTTCCTCAATCCCTTCATGGGATGTCATGTCACAATACCATCCAAGATCCAAGTGAAAGTTTACCATTCCAGATTACCAGTGGGGTAGAAAAAACCAACAGACAAATCTTCAGATGATGGTATCGCCTGCCCGGATCTATGGCAGACCCCTCGAGAATTCCATAAACTCCTCAATGACCACATGGCGCAAAGAGGCCAGACCCTCTCCCTGAAACCAACCAAAGCAAAGGCGACATTGAGGTTGCTCAATGATCTCCACCTCTTCTTCATCACCACAACCGCGGCAGTAATCCACCCGTTCACAGTCCAGTTGCGAATGAAGTCTCCAGCATCACAGTGAGTCGTGATTACCCCAATGAGTAGCTGCAAGTCAGCCTTGTCCAGTCGAAGAAGCGACTTAATCCTGAGTCCACTGCCGGCAATATGTCTCTTGAAATACTGGAAGCCGCTCTGGCCAGTCAGGCAGCGGTGATCTCGTCCAGCAACCAGCGATCGATCAAATCATACAACTAACAGATCGGTGGACTTGAAGAGGCTACCAACCTCAACTCAGCAGAAGTGCATCCTGCTCTAGCAAGACAGTCTCTTTTAACATTACCTGTAACATCACTATGTCCCGGAATCCAGCAGAGTCTTAGCTTGCCGGGTACTACACTGTGCAAGATCCACTAGCAATCCCTAACCAATTAGGATTTATATATGCGTGACCTGAACGCACTGAGAACTGCCTTACTATCAACGCAGATGACGATTTTATCCGATGGATACAAGTCCATTATTTCAGTTGCAGCTGTCATAATCGCAACGAATTCCCCTTGGAAGACACTGTAGTTTGCACCGAATCTCATCGAATGTTCGAGTTGAAGATCCTCACTGAAGATCTCCGCTCTTGTGGCCGATTCCATTTTGGAGCCATCTATAAAAATCAGATGACCAGAGAGTTAGGAAGGTATACCTCACACCCGGTCACTCCTATCGGGCATCATTATCTCCGTGCATCGCCCAAAGTCCTCAGTCGGCAGCATTTGGTCAGTGGCCTGACTCAAACACTCGTCCGGGTGATACTCAATCAACTCCTGGAGAATATTGGTATGACCCTCAGAAGTATGTCTCCAGATACCCAATTCTCTCATGCGAAGGGCTGTCAGAAGCACACCGTCTCGCATAAACATCAAGAGTAGTCAAATTCAGGATTATATACACATTGACGTAGTGCTCTGAACCTTAGCATTTTCAACTGGTAGTTAGCTGTTTCCCAATCCGTTCCACCAGACTATGCAGTCATAGGTGATAATTGGGCGGACGATATCCGAAAAAAACTAATGCATGATTTTCGGACAAAGACCCCAGCTTTTGCCAATCAAATTCCTACGGGCATAGAGTTCGATCAATCTATTCTTCTTTCGCACCTCTGTATTTCGCTTCCAGTTCAGTTTTTGATCAAAAACGATACCGAGATATTTCGCCGCAGAAGATAGAGATAACTCCGGGCCTTCCAACCTTTGTTTCCTAAAAACTCCAATCTTTCGCCTGGGCGTAAAAAGAACCAGATCCGTCTTTGCCGGGTTAACACCCAGGCCCAAACTAAAGACTCACCCAGGTTATCCTTTATGAGGTCACTGATAGTAGGCGCAGTTGGGGACACGTGGCAGTACAATACAGTATAAAACTTATAGTCACTACATTCTAAGGTCGGTCGAACTAATGTGATTGCCCATACATATGTGGAGAAAAGTGAGGATGGAGGGAAGAGAAGGGGGCGAGCCCACCAATAGTGATAAAATTTGCGATAGATTGATGTGGCCGTTGGTGGTGCCATGGTAGTGTGCGCGGCTCATATACATGAGAGCGTGGTTCGATCCCTGCTCAGACTACCTTAAATTTCCTTCGATGACGGTCACCTTGCTTAGTGATGGCGACACTATCGACTACCTAGCCATGAAAAAGTTTCTCAAATTACCGTTCGGAACCCGTGTAAAACTGTAGGTCCCAATCAGTGAGTATAAAAACTACAAAGCGCTCATCTCAATGATAGTGAGAAACTTTCCTCAATCCCTTCATGGGATGTTATGTTACAATACCATCCAAGATCCAAGTGAAAGTTTACCATTCCAGATTACCAGTGGGGTAGAAAAAACCGCACCGAGTCGCACCGAATCTCATCGAAAGTTTTAGTTGAAGATTCCATTTTGGAGCCATCTATAAAAATCAGATGACCAGAGAGTTAGGAAGGTATACCTCGCACCCAGTCACTCATATCGGGCATCATGATCTCCGTGCATCGCCCAAAGTCCTCAGTCGGCAGCATTTAGTCAGTGGCCTGACTCAAACACTAGTCCGGGTGATTCTCAATCAACTCCTGGATAATGTTGGCATGTCACCCAGGGGCGTGTCTCTAGATATCCAATTCTCTCATGGAAAGGACGGTTGTAACAACACACCGTCTCGTATAGACAGTCAAATTCAGGATTATATCCAGCGCCACCTGCGGAGTGCTTCTTCTCGCCCTATTGATACACATGGACGCAGTGCGCTGAACCTTACTGAGCATTTTCAACTTGTACCTGTTCCCAATGCTCTCCACCAGACTACGCAGCCCTAGGTGATATTTGGGCGCACGGTCGCCGATAAAGCCATTGCACGATTTTAGGACAAAGACCCCATCTTTTGCCAATCGAATTCCTACGGACCTAGAGCTCGTTCCATCTTTTCTTCATTCGCTCCTCAGTATTTCGCTTCCAGTTCAGTTTATGATCAAGAACTATACCGAGATTTTTTGCCTCAGACGATAGAGATAACTCCACGCCGTCCAACCTTGATTTTCTAAAAAATCTAATCTTTTGTCTGCGTATAAAACGAACCAGCTCCGTCTTTGCCGGGTTAACACGCAGGCCACAGTACTTGGCCCAAACTGACATTTCACAAAGGGTATCCTGCTTGAGGTCACTGATCGCAGGCAAAGATTTTCCACCCACAAGAATAACAACGTCGTCCGCATAGGCAACAATTCCAAGTCTTCTCAGCTCAAAGTCCCCAAGAATGCTGTCAACGACTAACCGCCACAGCAGAGTCAGCTTCCGAACTGAGCTCACCCCAAGGTTCGAATTTACAATGCGATCTTCGGAATCCATTCGACAAGAAGTGGAGGTACCCCACTGGATGCTAGAAATTCCCTGATAGCGCTAGATGACACATTGTTAAAAGCACCTTCTATATCCAAGAACGCAGTCAAAGTGAAATCCCCAAAGTTTCGCTCAAGATAACCCACAACATCGTGCAGAGCAGTTTCCACAGATTTACCCTTGAGATAGGCATGTTGTCTCATGTACCACGGGTTTGAACTGATTAAAACTGTTTTAGTACACAGTCCAGTCCGATTCCCTGTTCGATTTCTTGGCCATATTGAAGAGTCTCCTAGCGGATGTAGGCAGAGTAGACAACTCCAGTGTCCACCACATAGGCTGCCTCATGTTACCCAGGAGGGTACGAGGGCATGTATCAATAGAGTATTTATAGAGAGGGTTTGTGAAATGTAAACGTTCCTATTAACATCGAAACTTGTGGTGCTGGGATTGGAGTCCATCCCCGATAACTTAGTGACAAGTTCATGAAATTTCACCCAGTCAGTTCTTCTAGGATTCCTAAAGGGACCTTACGATCCCGTCACGTAGTCAATATTGAATAGAATTGTACTATGACTGGAAAAGGAGTAGTCATCCGACACCTTCCAATCCTTAACAAGCAATTCCTTAGAAGATAGAGTTATGTCAATGACACTCTCACTCAATTTATTACGAAAGGTGGCTCTATTTCTTCTATTACAAATCTTGAGTCCGGATTGAATAAAAAAATCAAAGTCAGACTCGCCTCTGTTATTCATCGCAGCGTCGCCCCACTGTGTATGGTGAGCACTTACATCACAGCCCATAATATGCCGTCGCCCTTTAGTAGATGACGGGTGTACAAATTCAAGGACTGTCCTAGCAGGTGGATCACACTCTTCATACGGCAAGTACACAGACGCAGGTATCAAAATTGACCAAGTCTCAAATTCCGTGCACACCGTTTACACGTCACCCGTACTAAAGTTAGAAAGGATAAGTTTTAAATCTTTTCTAGCTACTATAAAAGCTGTTACCTTGTCAGATGTTCTGACCGCAAAGATGTTCACCTTAACATTGCTCAGACCTTTCGCATTATTCTCGTAGTCTATCCAGGGCTCCTGTACTAGGGTATTGTCAATCTCATGGTTCGTGAGGGATGTACAAGATTGGTGGAGGCAGCCTCCCAGTCGTTCAGATTTATCTGCGCCACGCGAAGGCGCCTTCATCTATCTCCGCACAGAGAAACTGGAGTAGCGGAACCTGACGGTTCCTAGACGAAAAGCATGTTTCCGTCACGAGCTTTAATTCTCTCGAGTTCAGGGCGTACTAAGCCCGGCTCCTGAGATATCCGTTTCGGTAGCAAAATCAGTGGACAATTTCTCCCAGACATGGGTATTGAGTCCCATCAAGTTGAGTTGATACTTAAATTAGGCACGTCTGGACTTAGAATGAGGAAAGTATTCCTGGAATAATACAGACTAATAGTATATGGATTAAGTATATATTTCACAAGTGATCTAAAATTAGTCTAAAAAGGTCAGTATATGAGTTTCGAATTCAAAATTAAAAAGGAATTACGCATGAAGCATAAATTGATTTGAAAAGGCTGGATTGCTAAATTAAACTCACCAAGTCTTTTTTTCAGGTTGATTCAATTGCAATGCAGATCTTTGACCGTAATTTTTTCCAACATGTTAATACAGTTTATTTTAATTTTTTTTTGATGTGTTAACATCTATAGGCACGGGTTGGGCAATCTATCACAGTGAACACATGCAAACAACACACAGCGTTAGCATCACATACGTGGTTGTTGTACACCAATATTCTCTGCCTGAAAATAAGTATGATGGTATTGGTGTAGCGGCAGCGAACAAACAAGCAGGTCGTCGTCGCCAAAGAGTATTGAATAGTATAGAGAATTCATGGAACGAATTGTGTGACTCAAAAGCGCTGGCGACATCTGGCGAATGATTCAAAACTTATTACTATCTTTTTGTCATAACTTGGTCCGGTCCATTCACAATTTTGATGTGAAACATTGATGTTTTTGTATTGATATATGTAATAACATTGTCGAAATGATGCATGTATATTGAAATATTCAGACTCTCGACATGAGAGCGGAAAAAGAGTGCAATAAGTTCTCTATACTATTCAATACCTTTTGTTGTCGCTCTGTTTATGACAACACAAAAAGAATTATTTCACTGAGCTAAATATTGCTTTATTTATGTTAACAATACTCCATCTAATGTTAAAACAGATGTAAGAAAAAAGAAAGTGCAATATTAAAAGAGCCCTCAGCACAAAAACTATTCTGTTTTTTATTTTCCAATGTAACAGTTGCTAATGTGTTCATAGAAATCGAACAGGTACCGTATAACAAAAAGGTGTTCCGACAATTGGTACTAGGGGTTTGGAAAACTTAGCGATACTCAGTTAAACAACGCGCAAAAGTTATCAAAACGTTTTATGGAAATGTTAGTTCTACGAGAAATGAATTTCGCGCGTTGTGTGATATTTTCGGTCAACATAACCGGCTATCTGAGTTAGCAATCAGCTGTTTGGTGCTTATATTCGAAGAAACTGGGTCGGTGCAAAACGTGACAACACCCATACGTCGTCCTACAGGTCGTTCGGTCGAAAATATTGCTGCTGTGGAACAAAGTAGCATCGTCCACAGCAATTAAACCTTTGATACAGTACGGTTCAGCGTATTTTAACGCAAGACATAATTTTACACCCTACAAAATTCGGACGACACAGGAACTGTGAAGCGTTGATACCATTTGCGGCATCGTATATTTCAGAATTACATGCTCGAACAACAATCAATTGATGCTGATTTTAACTGTGCTATTGCTAGGTGCCCCAAAACGGCACTGAGGCTTTTCTGCGGCTGGCTCCTGGGATTTAGGGTGCAGGTGTCCAAACCACACCTAATTAATTTAAACTTAACACTTACACACAAAAAGGCAACGCATTTAAGAGGGATTTAATGAAGGACTCTTCTTCGCATGGCCCATCACTGATATTTACGAATGAAACACATCATCGTTCAAATGGCTTCCACGATTTGCTTTACAGTACCTCATTCTATCTACCCAATTAATCGGTACATTTTCGATTGTTTGGGCATCTATGTCATAAACAACAGTGTCTATGATGCAGCCATGCCAAACCCGAAGCTAACAGTTAGTCGTGGTGGAGTCTGCTTCTCCACGACGACTTGTAGATTTTCCGAACCCCAAAGGCCAAAATTTTGTTCGTTAACGTAGCAGTCGAGGTGACAATGAGCTTCATGGGAAGTGATAATTTTTCGGTAAAAATACGCATCGTTAGTCAAGCGATCTGCAGCCCATTCCAAGAAGCGAAAATGCATCGGATGGTTCTGATGCTTCAGTTCTTGGACTAATATGCCTTCATACCGAGATTGTCATGCAAAATTCTGGGCAAAGTAGTGCGAAAAATGCTCACTTGTGGCGAACGATGGCGAGTTGATATTGATGGCTAATCGAGCACACTTTCAGCTACAGCGGCAATACATTCCACTCAACGCACTGAAGGAGTACGTCCATCAGTTCTTTTGTCCAATAAGGACCTATATTAACGTACTCGCTTCACAAATTGATCCACAAACTGCGATGATGGACGTCTATTTCCATCGAGTTTATTTCGAGTTGAAGACTCAAGGCCTTAATTGTGTACGACAATAGTCGCCCCAATGATAACGTTGTGTGGAAAATGGCGGCTCATAGCTCATTTACAATAAAGGGTGTTTTATAAGATTGCACTTTAAATTTAAATAAAAAATAAATAGTTTATCGATACATCCCATGTAGGGATTAGGGAGAGCTTCTCACAAACCAGTGAGCTGGACGCGTTCTAGTTTTATACTCACCGATTGGGACCTACAATTTTACACCGGTTATTTTAGAAGCCTTTTCATGGCTAAGCACTCGATAGGGTCGCCGTCACTAAGCGAGGTGACCACCGTCGAAAGAAATTTAAGGTGATCAGAGCAGGGATAGAACCCCCGTTCTCATGCATAAGAGCCGCCCACACTACCATTTAACCACCGAATGTCACTTTTAAATTTAGTGCCATATTTTTTTTGCAAGTGGCAACTCCGAAATTTGACATGTGTCACATATGTTGAATCTGATTTTTAAAAATGTTGCAATTGTGAAAATTTATTACAAAATTTTGGAAAGTTAAGCTGAGACCGCTCGCATACTTCGAAGAATTTTTGCTCAAGAAAGTGCACCTTATCTGTCAACCATTCGAAGAGTGGTCAAAAAATTTTAAGAAACGGGGTCGTTTAAGAACAGTAAGATCTTGTGCTTCAACGTACCCCTCGGACTCACGAAAACATTGCTGCTGTAAAAGAGAGTGTCGCCAAAAAACCGAAAACCTATGTAAATTCGGTATCGTTCTCAACAACTTCAAACTCCACGAAGCAATACGCAGCTAATTTTGACAAAAGGCCTCCACCTTCATCCGTATAAAATTCAGCTTACTCAGGTGCTCAAACCAGCAGATCATGGAAAGCGCCGGCAGTTTGTTCAATGGGTAATAGAGCAAAGTGAAGTCACTGCCAGTTTTTCAAAAAACTCAACTTTTTCAATGAAACGCATTTCCAACTGAATTTTCGAATTTGTGGCTCGGAAAATCCTCTCACAATCCCTGAGAAACAAATGGTCCCATAATGAGCAACTGTGTGGTGGGAATTTGGTCAGGCGGCGTGATTGCGCCTTACTTTTTTGAAGATTAGGCCAAACTGCAGTGACTGTGAACGGCATTCGTTACAGGAACATGATAACAGAGTTCTGCTGGTCTCCACTGGACGGCATAGATCTGGACGATATGTGGTTTCAGCACCACGGGTCCACCTACCACACCGTGCAAGCAACAATTGATTTATTGCGACGTCATTTTCCAGAACAAATTATCTCAAGAAATTCTGTTGTCAACTGGCCATCAAGTTCATGTGATTTAACGCCGTGCGATTTCTTTCTTTGGGGTTTTGTGAAATCTTGGGTTTATGCGAATAAACCAGAAACAATTTCTGAGCTCAAATTAAAGATCCAACGCGTCATAGGTGAGATACAGCCACATCTCTTTGAAAAACTCATGGAAAATTTCATGAAAAGATTAATGGCCTGTCATCAGAACCGTTTGACGGATATTTCATTTCATACTTAATCGGGACATGTCTTCTTTACAATCCAATAAAAATCACAACTATCTCAAAAAATGTGTGATGTTAGTTTAAAATGAAAAAGTTCATGCTTACTGAGACACTCTTTACATGCGTCCATAGAACTTCATTACCCAGAAAACGATAATGACTTCGATATCGTTTTTTACATAACTAGCCCCCAGAAGTTTGGAAGAAAATTTTTGATACTTCCAAACTTTCTTCAAGCAGGAAGCGACCCATTTCGGATATTTCTAATCTATAACTAATAATCTGTCGCTTCATAAATGTCAAATTGGTCATCTGCTTTCAAAAAAATGGGATTAAGATTCCACATTTTACATGGCCCAGTTTTCATTTATATATTTACCTAAGAAGATTTCATTTGCTACTGGTTGGGCGTCGGTGGTGCAATGGCTAGTGAGCGCGCCTCTTGTACAGGAGATCCTGCATTCGATTCCTGCTCCGACCACCTTGAAATTTCTTTTGACGACGGTCACCTCTATTAGTGACGGCGACACTATCGAGTACTTAGCCATGAAAAAGCTTCTCAAAATACCGTTCGGAACCGGTGTAAAACTGTAGGTCCCAATCAGTGAGTATAAGCGCACAGCTCACTGGTTGTGAGAAGCTCTCCCCAATTCCCCTATGGGATGTAATGGGAGACCATTTTTTTTTTTTACTTGTTGATTGCAAAATTTGAAAATTTTTTGTAAATCAAATCCGTTTACTCTAAAGGTTGTTTCCATTGTTGTAACCGAACTTTAGTGTTCGTCACAATTTTATTATGCGGTGAATAAAGAAAACCTTTTATTATAAACGAATCGCAACGTTTATGGTAAACGTTTGTTAAATTTAATGTTACCATATATCGTTTGTTGTTAACGAATAGATAAGTTTACCCAGCAAATGTTCATTTGCCGCAATTCATTCTCTAAATGAAGTTCATTTATCTCAGATTTTGTTTGGGGCGAAACAAAATTTTGTGTATCCTGCAGAGTATTGGGGTTAGTAGCCCACTTGAAATCATTTTGGTCGTTTTGTACTAGAAAGCATTTAAATACCAATGCGATTTATCATTTGAAATAGTCATGTTGATTTGACTTTAGCTTCCGCAAGTATGCCCTATATTCATATGTTTTATGTCCGTTGTTCAAAAAGGAGACGTTGCCTTAAGCCATACTTCCCTTGCCATACATGTACATTGTGTGCTATTCCTTGAGGCACTTTGGTGCTGCAAATGTGCGCTATTACACTGTAGCTATAGGCAGGGCCGGATTAAACCTGTCGGGGCCGCTAGGCAAAACAATTCTCGGGCCCCTCTATCCTTTTCTAACTTCCTAAAATACGTTTTTTTCTACAACAATGCAATTATATTCATAATTCCGCTATTTGTTACTACATTACGAAGGTATGCCACCACCCTAAATAATAAAACAAATGAAAGGAAAGTATGCATATTTTTCATTAAATACAATAAACTACAATTCAATTTCGGTAGTGATAGTTTTGTAAAGTAAAATATGTATATTTAAATATTAACTCTTCTAACTTTTTTAGATATAAAATCGTTTAAAACATCTTGAAAGTTGACCTTTTCCAATATATCATTTTCAATCGACATTATCGCCATTGAATTTAAACGGTTCTGAGACATTGATGAACGAAGACAGTTTTTTATTAGGTTTAATTTTGAAAAGTTACGTTCACCCGTGGCGTTTGATATCATCAGACTTCTATATATTTGCAATGCTATCACAACATTCGGGAAAGTTGATTGTGCCATATTATCAAAAATCAATTTATAAGATTCCTCGGCAGGTACAATTTTATCTTTCCCCGCATCCACTAATTGTAAGACAAAGTACTTAAACTGCACCATCTCGTCTATAAACTCAGGCTCAATGTCATCGGAATAATGTTTACTAAACTTTGTACAAGCCTTTTTAATTTCATCATTGAACTTTGTCAAGAAATCTGTCAGAAATCCAAATAGAGAATTAATTTCTCGATAAGCTTCTAGTCGCCGCGACAATTCTGAATACAGCATGTCTAGTACAGGCAAATAAGTTTCAATTGTTAGCTTCTCTTTTCGTCTGAGCAAAACGTCTTCTGCAGATCCGTCATCGTGATGCCTTTTCCTATTTCGCACACGCTGATTTTCATCACTGTATTGGGTATCAGTTTTCTCATTTGCCTTCATCTCGTAATCGTTAAATAATTCTCGCTGTGAAAGCAAAAAATCTAAAAGCGATTTTAAAAGGTCGACTGCCATTCGAAGTTCAATAGTTATTTTTTGTAAAGATATACTGACACCATTGATTCGATCTAGTAAGGCAGCCCAGAATATTGTTCTTTTTTTTTAAATTCCTTTAATAGACATCTGGCCTCGTGAATCGCTAGAGATGTCTGAGTCTCATCATCAGCAATAGACTGCAAAGCTTTCTGGAAACTCTTGTAACCTTTTGACAAAGCCTTTGTCGCATCGGCTCATGCACACCATCTTGTGTCGGACACTCTTTTCAAAACCACTGCCGAGGATTGCTTACCTTCATCACCTTTTTCAAGATGTTTGAGCATAATTTCCCAGCGGTGAGTCGATGCCGGAAAAAAAGTTGTATAGTGCCTTTACAAGTCCGAAGAATGAGATTGCTCCAGCGCAGCTCTCAGCAGCACGTACTCCAATCAAATTCAGTGAGTGCGCTGCACACGGAACGTAGTGTGCGAGGTGATTTATTTTTGTAATATGCGCCTGTAGACCATTATAACAACCAGACATATTTGACGCATTATCGTAAGACTGGCCTCTCGCATTTTTTATATCAATGTTAGATTGCTTTAAAAAATTTTAAATTGTGGTGGCTAGTTCTTCCCCTTTGTGACTAATTATAGGAATAAACGTAAGAAAACGTTCTGCTACTTCTCCCTTTGACGTAACGTATCTCAGCACTACAGTAAACTGATCAGTATGGGATATATCAGGTGTCGAATCGACGCTAATTGAAAAATATTTGGCTTCAATAATTTCATTAACAATTAATTTTAAAACATTACTTCCTAATATTTCAATCAGTTCCTCGCAAATCGTTGAAGACAAATATGATTGTCGTCCTTTACCTACATTACCATATTTGGCTAAATGCGAACTAAGGAACGGATCGTACACTGCGAGTAATTCTAAAATTCCCAAATAGTTTCCATTATGTTGAGAACCAAGAATTTCATTATCACCACGAAATGCTAATCCACGGGACGATATCACTGAGACCACTCTTTGTAAAACTTGTATCCAATATTCTCTTTCTTTGTTGAATGTAATTTCCAACGAGGTGTCGATTCGGCCGTGAATACGTCGTCTCGTAATCAGTGTCTGTACACATAGTCGGTGCGTTGCATTATTCTCATGGGATTGAATTCGGTGCGACGAAAATCCGGTTTGAAATTGAGACTGGCTGTGAGCTTCACCAAAAATTACACATGGAAAACAGTATACTTTTCCAGTAGATGGAGAATACATGAGCCACTCTCGTTTTATTTTACCACCACTTATATGTTGCCGAAAAAACATAGATTGGGAAAAAAATCTTTTGCTGTCTTCGTATTGTCGGCTTGAAGCAGAAAAATCACACTAAAAGTGTTGACATTCGTTAGGATCTCTAGTACACCAAAAATCTTGTATTTCGTTGGTAATATTGTGCCATAAGCCAATGTCAGTCTGGTATGCTACTCCTAGGTGGACTACATTTTGGTGTAGTAATTGGGCATTGGTCTCGGCCTCACTTTCCTCTGCACCCGCTAAAGTAACTGTTTCATGATCCTGGTTAGTCTGCTCAGAACACTCGCAAGGAATCTCTACTAGGTCCAGCACCATAGTTTGGCTAGCAGACGTACTTGAAGAAGTTTGATTTTCCGTTGACTGGCGACTAAATCCGAGTTGAAAAAGGTTTTGTGTCTTCCGTAATTGTTCATCACGCTTGTTTTGTTGCTCTTGCCGCTTTTTACGTTTTTCTGAACCACTTAGGTGTTTGCTCCGACATTTTGTTCCTGTGCGTGCTGACCTGAAATTTAAAAATAACGTTTGAGAAGTAAGCACTTTAAATAAATAAAATCATCCGAAGCACAGCGAACGGTGAAAGAAAACAATCGGCAATATTATTATCAATTATTATTAGGCTAATGTATGTAGAGAAAATGCAAAACAATACTAGAGAAATAGTAATAATTTCTATAATATATACACAAGAAAAACATCGGCACTTCACACTATTCCAATTTTATAATATTATATGAAATAAGAATGTAAAATAAAATATCGTAATCAAACTTACCTTGTAGCTTCAGTTTTAGTATTACACTTGGTTGTCGTCGCGAGGAAGGAATCTAATCCAAATTCGTATGTATTAAAACACAGAGCACAGTTAAGCTTTTTAAATTAAATTCCCGGTCGCAAAACTCACAAATCGCAATCACACAACGAGTGTTTCAAACCTTTTATTTGTAATACAACTACGCTATGTAATGCATCCAACTAATCGGGGACTCCCCCAATGCTCTTTGTCATGCGAACCAGTATTGCCAACCTTATGAATGTGATGTGGCCACAAAGTAGATGAAATAGTACCGGTACTTGTGCATTCACAATGTAGAATTTTTGAAACGCTAGCCGTCGTCTTATTAGTCGGCGTTAAAATCGCCACGAAAAAATCGAATATCATTTATAATAATTTGAAATAGGACAATGTAATATAAAACACACAAGGCAATAATATTTCCACTGAGGACACAAATCTTCAAATTACATTTTCAATCGATGAAACAATTAATTTTTTTTCGGTGTGCTGGGGCCCTTAGCCTTATGGATAATCCGGCCCTGGCTATAGGTTTCCTATTTTTGCAGAATCCCCCAACTATAGGGGAAAGAGCAGGAAATACATTAAGCTGCTGTATATATCGCATATAGACTGTTTTCTCAGCTGCAGTAGTGGGATCTCTGCTGCTTTGTTTTCCGTTCCTTTGGATTCCCATAAATAGTATGCATAGGAAACTTGGTAGCATAAAGATAAAAGTGCAGGAATAATACAATTCTCCAAACACTTCGGCTGCTGCAAAACTTGCATTACAAGTTGGCGAGATAGAGGGAGAGAAGGAAATGCAATAATCTAAATTTCTTTGTCGCTGGGGAATTTGTTTGCATTTTTCTTTTTAATTAATGAAAAATTATAAGACACTGAACGTACAAAATGGATGATTCATGTACACAGTTAAAGTTTCCTAAATGAGTTCTTAGAAGGATGAGGAAAAACAAGTTCTAATGGAAAAGGAAGTCGTCTACCCTAGATTTGCTACCTCTTTTTTTATAAAAGTTTATCTATGGATAAGTGAAGGAAGCAGGATGATTATCTTTAGAGGTAACTTGGGATCAAATTAGTTTCATAGAATTTTAAATTAAACTAAATTGAAATGAATTTCCTTTGGGAGTTTACAGTGATGACAAAATGGAGGAGGTGGGAAAAAATTATGTCTTTGGTTTCAACTAGGATTTAAATGCCTGTAGTTCAAAGAAACTTTGTTTTGATAGTATTCATTTGGCGAACTTAGGGAGATCCTTATTAGTTTCTTCCCGAGTGGACACAAGTATTCTAGTGGTTATGTTATGAGACCTAACTTGGGCAGGGGTTGTTAAAAAATAAAGAAACATGATATCGTTAACTCAGTTTTGGGGTGATGTATATGCAATTAAATCCTATGATTTACAATCACTCCAATACTGAAGGGACGATATGACGTTCTTTTGGCAACATTAGAGAGTAATTTAAATAGGTAAGACATCAATGCAAGGGAATTCAGACCACGATTTAAGGATGGCTGATGTCGGATATAAAAATATATTCATTTCAGACTAAAGCCCTTTTCTATAGGAAGTTGTCTGACCGCACGCAAAGGAACAAATTGGGGAAAAAAATTATATGCCAAGTTTTTTCTTGTACCGATTTTATTATATTTCTAGTTCTAGGAATCAATGGGAGTCATTAGGTTTTTGACCCACACATAATGACCTTTATATACACAAGTTCGATTTTCATTCAGACGGTGTTTTTCACGGGTTTTAACGCTCTATAACATGTACTTGGTTGGAGTTTCGGATAATCCTATTCGGTAAATTTAACAGGACTATTCCAGTCTACAGCTTCTGTGAACATGTAAAGACCCAAAACTCAGGTCTTAGAGGCTTTTTGGCTCAAAATATCGAAATAAGATGAATTGATATTTGCTATGCATCTTGTTATAACTGAAGTCGCAACTCTTGTTTCTGTCAACGCCAATTAATAACGAGTCTTCCTTACCATATGATCTCAGCACAACTGATCGTTTAGTTAAATGTTTAGAAATCTTTGATGATTTAATTTGAGTCCTTGTTGATATACTGCGAAATCATTCTATACCCTGCGAGTTAATAATTAACAGTGTGTTGTGTGATATCATTCTATATCCTGTGAGTCCCTGCGAAGATCCTGTGAACAAAGAGAGTGTTCCATGTAACGTTATGGTTTTATGGTATTTTTATAGTCGCTGTCGATGTCCTGCCAAGTGTGGTGTGTCGTATGAGGCCGCTCTAAATTGTGACTTTTTTGCTACTTGTGTTTTCAGTGCTAAGTTTTTCCCACTTCCCGCGTGATTCATGACATGTGTCAAGGTCAAAAATGTTCAGTTTGCCATGCCATTTCATCTTGAATAAACTTACAAATGAACAACGCTTGCAAGTCATTGAGTTTTATTATCAATATTATTAATCTATCAAAAATGTGTTTCGCAAGTTACGTCCATTTTATAGTCGTCATAAGCCTTCCACCGAGCATGCTGTTCACACCATTGTGACCACAAGTTTCACTATATTGGGCATCAGGACACTAACCCGTATTCATAGAGTACGTATCGAGGAGAACCTTGCTGCTGTATCCGACAGAGTTAATGAATATCGTGATATGTCCATTCGTCGCTGCTTGCAGCAATTGGGTTTCAGTTATTCGGCCACCTAGAAGATTTCCAGTAGGGACCTCGACCAAAAGTCATACAAATGCAACGTCGTCTTTTCGGGGAATGGGCCTTAGAGAAGCTGGAAGAAGATAATATTTTTTTTTATCGACAATTGGTCTTCAGCGACAATGGTAATTTTTGGCTCAATGGGTAAGCCAATAAACAAAATTGCTGAATTTGGTTCGAAGAGCAGTCAAAGGCTTTTCAGGAGCAGCCAATGTCTCCTGTAAAATTCACAGTTTCGTTCGGTGTATTGGCCGGCGGAGTCATCATTCGACCTCCTTCAAAGACAATAATGGCCGCAAAGTTACGGTCAATGGAGCAAGGTGTCGTTCGATGATCACGGACTTTTTTGTTGCATCAAATGGAAGAATTTGACTTTTTTAATATGTGGTTTCAAAAGGACGGTGCCACATGCCATACTGCACGCGATACCAACAACCAATTGAGAGGCGAGTTTGGTGAGAAATTAATCTCATGTTGTGTGTGTGTTGCCGTCAGTGGTGCAATGGCTAGTGTGCGCGGCTCTGGTGCATGAGAACGTGGATTCGATCCCTGCCCAGACCTTAATGATAGCGATACTATCGAATACTTAGCTATAAAAAAGCTTCTCAAAGTACCGTTCGGAATAAGTGTAAAAGTGTAGGTCCCAAGCCGTGACTGAAAAATTTAAACGCGCACCGCTCACTGGTTGTGAGAAGCTCTTCCCAATCCCTTCATGGGATGTAAAGGGAAACGGGGGTTTTTTTGGGAGCTGTGTTCACTATGTGGAAGACAACATTACGTGTGTCATTGGTTGAAATTTCGGAAAGCGTTTTCCAAAATTTGACTTTCAGTATGGGCCATGTAAAACGCAGCCGTGACCAACACTTGCATGCAATAATCTTTAAAAAGTAAACGGCAGGCATTTGTTTTGTTGATCCAAATAAATATTTCTTTGACTTGTTAAAATTTTCTGTATTTCCTTCAATTTTCAAAATCCAAAAAATGCAAATATCAAAACAATCATACATTAGATCCTTCGAAACTTTGTTGTTATCCTGTGGGCTAAAAGATGGTGTGGTGTGACGTTATTTTACGTCCCGTATCTTCATTATAGAGCCCTCAAGTCCCTGTGAATATCCCATACACGCTAAACAGAGTTTGCAATGCGAGGTGTTTCTATGCGCAGCTACAGCATACCTTCATCCTGGGACCAAGAATCTGTACCGCTTGCGGTTATTCTTATATATCTATGGTCCATGTTGATGTCCTGTGAGGTCATGGCTTAGAGAGTGGACCAAGAGCGTGTACGATATGAGATTATTATACGTCTTAGGAGTCTTGCTCGATATCTTCATTCTATATCCAGCACTGGGAATATCCTAGAAAAAGAGGAGTGTTCCATGTGAGGTTATTCTATATCCTGCGACGGCTTACCTTCATCCTGTGAACCAGAAAGTGTGCAGTATAGTGGTGAGATCATTCTTGGAGTCCTTGTTGGCATCTTGCGTGGCCCTGACTTATATCCTGCAAATTAAAAAAGTGTTCCGTCCGAGTCCATTTAAATATCATATGAGTCCTTTCCAAAATTGCTGGGGGTCTTTCTAATATTCTTCAAGCCATTGTATATAAGTATATTCTGTGGACTAAAGATAGTCCTGAAAGTATTTGCTAGTGCTGAGAAGTATCGTCACAGGGATGAAAACGTTCATCACCCCAACAACTTTTGTCATCGAAAGTGAGCAACGTACAGTTTCATTTTCGCAACGAAAATGTGTTCATCAACCGCAAATTGTTCATCACTGTGGTGAAAGTATGTTGTTTCTGCAATGAATTTGATTTCTTATTGCAACGAATTTGTTTCGATGCTGCAATGGATTTATTTCATTGTAGCAATGAATTGGTTTCCTTGTTTCATCGAATAAGTATCGTTCTTGCAATGAAATTATTTCATTGCTGAAATAAATTTGTTTCGTTGCTGCTATGATTTTGTTTCTTTGCGGCTTTAAACTTGTTTCATTGCCGCTAAGATTTTGTTTCCTTGCTGCAGTGATTTTGTTTCCTTGCTGCAATGATTTTGTTTCATTGCTCCAATGAATGTTTTGAATTGTGTTTGAAATTATTTATTGTTAATTGTATATAAGTACACTGTTAGGTTTACATTGCAGGTGCTTTGATAAAAAAAATTGAAATTTTTTTTGATTCGAAAATGGTCTTAATTTGCTAAATATGTTACATCCATTCCACTCGTCTGGAGAAAGATTTTGGTAGCAACTAAATACAAATATGACGATTTATTTTGTATTAAGATTTATATTTAAAATATGTACATATCTATTTATGGCTGTACTTACCATGAACATAAGCTTTACCCCCCTTGGGTTTGATCACACTAATTGATCCATGTGCAAAACTTCCATTAGCAGAGAACCACCTCATTGTTTTCTTCAATTATGCAATTGTTGTTGAGGTGAGAGTTCTGTCGTTCAATTGTAGCGCTACATATCCCCGTCATTAAATCAGTGCTCGTTCAGTAAGCATTTCTTCCAACTACTCTTATTTTTTATGTAAGTCTTACTTGAAACACTTTGTTTCTTTGTCTTCTTCGTTTTCACTGACTTCGTATCCAAATGCCAATGAAACGAAACAAGCGAGACCGAATTACGGTTAAATCACAAAAACACCAACATTTTGTTGCGATTTGTACCGTCACGCTCATACACACACGCAAATGTTGAGCTACATATTTCGGGGTAGTTTTTCTGCTATCGATGCGCCCCTTTCTTTGCTGGCCTGTTGCTCCTTGCATTTATTTATCTATTTGATTTATAGACACTCAATTTACACAAACGATCACAGCAAACACATAAATTCACACAATTTACTTGTCACAATAAAAGATTATTACTAAGTATAACTAATTGGCTATTTGCATTATTGCGGCGGAGGAATATGTCTACCACTTTCGGTTGTTGCAAAGGAACTGATTTAAAGTGTGTATGTCACCCAGCACTCACACTCAGCATTTTCTCTTGCTGTCCTCTTTTCTACGCTCACTCAATTTTTTGACTGCTTTTCTCTCTTTATCTTCAAAAAATTAGTTTTGTTGCAATAAAGAAATTGTTTCGTCAACTATAAATATTGGCAAACCTCCAAAATAAATAAATAATAAAACCCAAGGGATAAACCGAATGTCGGTAGTTTAAATCTCATGCACTTACTGTTTTTAATTTTTAACCCATGAATGAAAGGAATGCAGGATTAAAAAGTAAGTTCTTGCAGCAACGAAATGAAAAATTGTTATAGAAATTATGTATGAAATTTTTCGTTGTAACGACTACCAAATTGTCGGATTTACGAGACTTTGTAGCAACGAAAAAATGTTAACGAAAATGTTTCATCAATGGGACGAAGCGTTATTCTTTCGGTGTAAACATTGCGAAAATTCTGGGAATTGAGAGACTGTATGGCACATATCTCCATGGGGAATGGGTAAAGAAGGTTTACCCATTAACCACAAGATATGGGAAATAGAATAAGTAGCTACCCACAGCAGAAAGTAATGGGTGATTACCCACGACGATAGGGAATTGCCCATCACGATTACCCATTACAAAGGGTGTTTTTTCAAGCCCGATAGAACTTCAAATTGTAAAAAATAACACAAAAAATTAAATTTTAATATAAAAATTTCTACTATTTGTTTCAGTATACTCTGGCAAATCATCATGAATAGACTCACGCTTGAACAACGCTGCCAAATTATCCAAATTTACTTTGAAAATCAGTCGTCGATTCGCGCAACATATAGACGACTTCTTATCGCCAAATTGTGTTCAGCGATGAGGCTCATTTTTGGCTTAACGGGTTTGTTGATAAGTAAAATTGCCATATATGGAGTGAGACCAATCCACAAGAGACCCTCCAGACTCCATTACATCCAGAAAAATTCACCGTTTGGTGCGGCTTACACGCTGGTGGCATCATCGGACCTTATTTCTTTAAAAATGAGGCCGGAACTCGCGTTACGGTCAATGGAGATCGTTACCGCACCATGATCAATGATTTTCTGTTTGAAAATATGGATGACATTGATCCAGACGAGATGTGGTTTCAACAGGATGGCGCTACGTGCCATACGGCGATCGCAACCATCGACTTATTGAAATCAAAATTTGGCGATAAGTTGATTTCGAGAAATGGACCTGTCAATTGGCCTCCAAGGTCGTGCGATTTGACACCTCTCGATTATTTCCTGTGGCGCTACGTGAAGGCACTGGTTTATGCTGATAAACCAGCAACAATTGACGCCTTGGAGGCCAATATTGTTCGTGTTCTTCGTGACGTGCTCGAAAATTGAATCCTAAAAGAAGACAAAATGAGGCCAGTAAATTCTACCGATTGGTATAAAAGCAAACCAACGGAAAAGTATCGGGGCCCCTTTTGTAGAGATAAGGACAGAAATATTGTCGCAGATGTGCGGAGTATGACGGACTAGACGATGGCGACGACTGTCCCCATCTAGCCAAAGCGAAGATAGAACTGCAATTTCTGTGCTTAAGAACAACAATGCCATTGGTGCTGACGGATTACCGGCTGAACTCTTGTAGGCTGGCGGATACGAGTTGGGAAGATACATGCATCAGCTCATATGCAAAAGCTTGCTCGACGAATTCATGCCCGAATATTTGAATCTTAGCATACTGTGTCCTGCTTTCACGAAAGGGCACTCAGTATATGTCCGAACTATCGTGGAATAAGCCTTTTATTCATCGCATACGAGGTCCTCCCGAAAGTAATTTGCGAAAGACTACAGCCGTATCTTGCAGACCTTACAGATTGTTAAAGTACAGATTGTTAAAGATCTCACTTACCCATTAATAGTACAACTCGACGCCTCAGGCAGCGCGACGATCTCTTCAACATATTAATTGAGATACCCATCCGAAAAACTGCAGTCAATACGAATAAAATTATCACCAGCAAAAGGCACATGCTGCTCCCGTCGAAAAGGAATACGATCAAATCAATGGAAGAACATCTACCCGATGTATGGAAAGGGTGACCGTTGGTAGCCGATATAATTTCGAGGTAGTGGACGTATTTACTTACCTCGGATCTGCCGTGAACAGAAGCAATAAAGTCAGCCTGGAAATCAAACGTAGAATTGTGCTTACCGGTGTTATTTCGGGCTAAGCAAACACTTCAGAGAAATGATCCTCTCTCAGGAAACAAAGATCCAATTACATCAGACTCTCATACGAACTGTCTTGGTTTATAACGCAGTACCCTGGGTCATACCGTATGCTGATGAAACATTACTTGGAGTCTTTGGGGGAAAAACGCTCCAACAATTATATGGTCCTATAATAGAAAACGGCGAGTATGGACGACGGTTGAACCAAGAGCTGGCTAGGCCATGTCAGTAGAATGGATCAGAATGAACCAGTGGCATTCGTAGAAGTGCTCGAATGACATCGGAAAATAGGATAACGCACACTTCTCTGGTAAGTGAAGGGGGAAGATTGCCAGCGAGAGCTTGGTGTTACCGACTGGGGGAGGAAAACTGAATATTGATTGATAATACATGTTATCCTCATTTTGTAAGTAAACATGTATGTATACGAATTGGACCAATGTAAAAGCCTTAGAAATCCCCAAAAAATTATTAATTGTTCCGACTCGTAGATATAGAAATTATTTCTAATTTTTTCGTATGTTCGATCAATAATGGGGATGGGTTAGCCAATGGGTAACCCATTTTCGGTCGCCATGGGTAATGTCTAACTACCGCCTATACATTCTCCAAATGTTATTCTCCCACTATGTTCCCCATTACCCTGAGGGTAATGAGTAATCGTGATGGGTAATTCTCCAATTCTATACATTATTTTTCCCATGCCCTATGGGTAATGGGTAATCGTGATGGGTAATTTCCCATCGTCGTGGTTAACTACCATTTATTTTCCACATTACTCAATGGGTAATCGTAATCCACATTGTCGTGGGTAACTACGAATTATTTTCCCCATACCCTATGGGTAATGGCTAATCGTGAAATGTAATTCGTGAGAGTAACAACCAATTATTTTCCCCACACCCTGTTGGTAATGGGCAGCTGATGGCTACCCATTCCTCACGACAATGACGTGGATAACTACCGTGGGTAACTACCATTTGTTTTCCACGTTACTCAGTGGGTAATGGGAAATCGTAATCTACATTGTCGTGGGTAAATACTAATTATTTTCCCCATACCCTGGTTGGTTGGTTAGTTTTCGTGGTTGCTAAATATACTATTTAGCATCAATTAGTGGCTTGAGACACCGGTTTACATACCACATCACTCCGGAAGGTAGAAGGTACCGTGTCTATAAGCAGCCTGTTAATCGGAGATACCTCATTAGATCCCCTAGATCTATTTCGTGTATCTCAGTGAGGTTATGCAGTAAGGGACGGCCCATAGTCTTCAGGAGTCTATTCATCAGAGCCGGACAACTGCAGAGGAGATGATCCACCGTCTCGTCCTCTTCTGCGTCATCGCAGGCACGGCAGTGGTCATTATATGGTAGCTTCAACAGTCTTGAGTGATTACCGATTGGCCAGTGCCCGGTCAGCACGCCAGTTAGCCTAGATTTGTCTCCCCGATTATGGCAGATCAGGGAGTTAGTTCGGTGAATGTTATATTCTGGCCATGTATTTCTGGATATGCGCCACGTCTCCGTCCTATATCATCTGGTCTTCCCTCAATCAAGGTAATGCAGGGAAATACCTCTTTTGACCAACCCTATAGGCGTTGTCACTGACACCATATGGAGTTCGGTGGAAGAGGATCCTGCCCTAGCTAGTTCGTTCCCTAGGAGACCCTTATGGCCTGGTATCCAAGTAAGAACCACTTTGGCTACGTTGGTGTCAAAACCTGTAAGTGGTTCCTCTTTATCCCACACTATTCTCTTGGGAAACCTGACATCGAATAGGTTATCGAACGTCAATGAGGGGGCGCAGTAGCCGGTTGTCATATTGAGATCGCCTGGGATTGTCTGTAGCATACCCGCATGTCCATATGCGTTGCTCTTCCAGAGTCTAAGAGCGTTTAGTCGGGTGGCACTACAGGCCGCACTAGCTGTGATTTGAAGGTCGAAGGTCGAATCTGTACTCTATACAATAGTTTCATGGTGGACGTCTTCCCTGCGACAGGCCACCATACCATTGCTCCATAGGAGAGTATTGGTCTGATTATGCTAGTGTACATCAATAGCATCATTTTCGGTCGGAGACCCCACCGGCTTCCGAACATTTTCCGACAAGCATAGTACGCAACGGCTGCCTTCGGTGCGCGGTGCTCTATGTTACGCTTCCAGGAAAGTTTAGGGTCTAGAATCACGCCCAAGTACTTGGCGTGAGTAGACAGTGGCATCTATACTCCACTTAGCCGAGGAGGATTAGACTTTGGTATCTTGGTCTTCGTGGTAAAAAGCATGACCTCAGTGTTCCCTGGATTCACTCCAAGACCACTCCCAGTGGTCCAATCGTTAAATGATTTCAAAGGCCCATTCATGATTTCGCTCAATACGGATGGGAACAAACCAGACACCATTATTACCACGTAATCCGCAGACGCCACGGTTTTGATCCTCATATTGTCCAGTTTCTGTAGTATTTTGTTGATCGCGTGTAACCAAAGTAAACGAGAGATGACTCCACCCTGGAGAGTTACCCTATTCATTCGCTTTGATGACTCGCTATTTCCCATAGAGGCGTTGATAATTCTGCTCTGTAGCATTGTCACTATCCAACTCTTGAGGAATGTTTCCACGCCTAGATCTTCAAGTGATTCTTCTATAGCCGCTGAGCTCACGTTATTGAAAGTACCCTCTATATCCAAGAAGGCAGCGAGGGTTTGTGTTTCAAGGACCTCTCAATAGTTCTGACGACTTCGTGCAGGGCTGTTAGATATGCATGTTGGCTGCGTGATATTTTGGGCGATCCATCCATTTTCTTGCGGATGTGTGGTTCAGTTAGCCTATCAAGCGTTTTCAGAAGAAACGATGAGAGGCTGATCGGTCTGAAATCCTTTGGGCTCTCATGACTCCGTCTCCCCGCCTTGGGAATGAAGACCACTCTTACCTGGCTCCAACTCTTTTGTAAAAAGTTAAGAGTCAAGCAGGAATGGAATATAATACAGAGCCTCGGTCTAATTATGACCTCCGCGCATTGCAGCATCTTTGGTATAATACCATCTGAGCCCGGAGATTTATATGGTGATAAGCTATTGATGGCCCAGGATATTCTGTCCGGACTGATTATATCCTCTATACCATAAGTATCCGAGTATTGGGTTGATAATGTCGGCACTTCCCTGGATGTGTTCTCGCAGCCCGGGAAGTGAGTTACCCTATGGGTAATGGATAATCGTGATATGTATTTCATGAGGGTAACAACCAATTACTTTCCCCACACCCTGTTGGTAATGGGCAGCTAATGGCTGCCCATTCCCCACTACAATGACCTGGGTAATCCATTACTCACGAAATACGAACCCTGTATGAAACACTATACGAAACTTGTTATTAAAAATCTCCCATTGTGCAATAGTGCTTAATAAAATTCTTTTAAAAATACCACATTATTTTGTTGCATACATTGAGGCGATTACAAGTTTTCACCATAATTGCATACTTTTACCTAATCGTATCACAAATGTCATGTAGAAAGTTGTGTGTGTTTTTCTCTATTACATTCCACATCCTGTACACATGCATACATGCCCAAGTATTCAAATTATTTATATTTACATTTTCCACATGTCCTGATGTGTTGCATGCATTATAAGTTGTTAATGCAACCCACATGAATGGGTGTCTGCTTTAGATGAACTACACATGGTTATCTCTCTGTATCTCCCTCTGCTTACTCGTTGTACAATATGGTCGTATTATCTGATTCCACCATGAGCGACTTTACAAACATTACATCCAATTCACATGATCTGATTTGAAATTTAGCTCTGTTAGTTGCCGCTTTTGTTGTAAAAATAGCATCTAAGCATCTAAAGCGTTTGTTGCATTACAATGGAGACACATACATGTATGTAATATCCTACAAACATATTGCACAACAAATGCTCATGCACAATCTGCAAGAAAACATATAAATTCTCAGAATTTCTGAGTACAATACATGTGGAGAAAGAAATACTTACATGATTATACAGTCTTCTGTGCTTTGGATGGGTATGTGCAGATGTGTAACTATTTATATGTACATGAGATCATATAGTTATAATAGGGCACTGGTTATTTTACCGATTACAAAATAGTTGTGTTTTGAGTGTAAACACAAGGAAATTGATTGAACGTGTAATGTTGTTTTGTCGAAGGCTAAGATAAGCTCAGTCATGTCTACGGTCGTTAGTTAGAATCCACACAACCTTTCGAAATTGGAACAGAATAGTTGACCCTTTATTAGGATTTGAATTCAGATTCTTTATTAATCTTTAATTTGCAATGATTTTTTTTTCCAAAAATAATATCAATTTACTCCTCCAGTTTCGGAACACTCGCTGAGACAACACTAGTCATGGCTTGACAATAGTCTACTAAGAACTCTTGTCTTTGCTCGACAATATTCTTGTGGGAACCCTTGTCTTGGGTTCAGAATCCACGTCTTGGCTTGACATGATTCTTGTGGAGACACATATCTTGGTCTGAAAACACACGTCTTGGCGTGAAATACTCTGTATTAGTTCACAAGTTCTCGAACTCGTTGAGAACCCGGAGAAAACTATCACAAACATAATCGCCATACCGATCATCTAAATTATGTTTGAGAGGATCATGTCTAGGCACCCTAAATGACTTAAATAGTTAATGAACTACCCAATGCCACCTCTCAGACTGCACAATTTAAGATAACCGGTAACTTAGTGTATTGCACCCTTGATGGTTCGTAATCGCTGGCGCAGGTCAGGTTCGGATATTCGTATAACTCAAAGGAAACCTCTCACTACGGGTTTAACATAATTAAAATCTCAAGCGAAATTAATTTTTAAAATTTTTGTTGACTTGAATCGCTCCCTACTAATCAAATATAGAAATAAAAGTTCACTCTGGAGCAGTGTTTAAAAAACTACTCCAATTGTAGCAGTAACACCCAAACTTGTTAATATACACTCCGGATCAATTATTTAAAGGCACTAAAAATTCCATATTCAGCAGCCTGGATCTTTTTCAATTTGTAACCGATTGAAGAATTTTAAAATGGAAATGGTAGCTGGACAGATTGAGATATACAAATAATCATGACAATAGTAGTTTCTTAACTAAAGAACTTTTTTCTTGAGCACTATATAAACAAAAGTCCAAGAATGTGCTATTTTTTTGGTTCACTTGAATAAAGGCACTTTATCTAATATTAATGAGACACAGTTTTTCTTATTTTTGATGTGTTAACATCTATAGCGGCGTATAGGGACTAAATCTATCAAAGTCAACACATGCAAACAACACACAGACAGGTTTTCTGCTGCTGCTAAAACCAGATTTTATGCTGCTGCTAAAACCAGATTGTATGCTGCTGCTAAAACACTGCGAAAGAGAATAATGACGTGTTAAACAACAATCAGCGAGCAAGAGAGCAATGAAAGAGTGGTGTGTCAGGGGTGAGGCAAACGAAATTGTGTCTATAGCGTATGTATTAACATAATAATGTATGTATGTACATGTGTCTGTTGCTGTTGTTGAACTGAGATATAAAGCATAGCCACGCAAAATTTCATTTGCTTGCGCAGTCGACGTTATGGTGACACACTAATACGTCAGCTACTTCGTACAAAGTATGTGTGATGTTGTGTGTTTGGCTGTTTCGTTGCTGTTGATATGGCAAACATGGGGTTATGTAACACTCGTATACGTCAGCTACTTCGGACAAAGTATGTGTGATGTTGTGTGTTTCGTTGTTTTTAAATGAAACGTCATCATTTGATTGAACGGCTTTTTAAATTCTTTATATTAACTTCACCTGCCTGTATGTATGTATGCCGAAAAAACTTTGGATTGATTTTTAATCATTCTCCCGTAATCCAATCGAGCTGAAACTTCGCAGACAAACTAATGGCGGCGACAAAAATGAACTGCCGAAATATGGGCCGGATTGGACTAATGGGCGTGGTACCTCCCATACAAATTACAAATTAAAAATCCATTATTTCTGCTCCTGTTAACGGTATTTGAACAAAATCGGGTGTGTTGGTTAGGTTTACATATTGTAAGATCTGGTGCAAAAATGGGCGGGGTTCGACAAAGGGGCGCGGTCATATATAAAGAAGGTATAGTCAAAAACTATGTTTTCACGGGTTGGTTTTTTATTATTGTTAAAGGTAAGTCAAATAAAATGTGGGTGCGGAGCACACTCAGAGCAAAGAGAATAATGACGTAGTTATACGTATATAACAATGAAATAGCAAGAGAGCAATGACAATTTTGTGAACTTGTGTAGCGTATGTACGAATATAGAAATGTATGTATGTATATACAAGTGCCTGTTTCTTTGCATTCTTTGGTTTTTGTGGAAATAACGTCATCATATGATTGAACGCTGTTTTTTATTTTCCAATTTATCATTTACTAATGTGTCCGTTCATAGAAATCGAACAGGTACCGTGTAGCAAAGAGGTGTTAACACATGGCTCGTGAGCTCGAACACTCATTGGATTTTTTAATTTATTTTACTTTATTTAAGAACTATTAGTAATGGTTAAAACTCCCTCTGTTTTTAATAACTTCAAATATACGGGTTTTCATTGAAAGATAAAGAGAATTTATGTAATTCAACGAAATTTGATTCCAAGCATCCTTAATGACCTAAATTAGTGACTGCTTGACATCAAATTGTCTATCTTCTTCATTGACCTTACGAGATACCCAAATTCAGACATTTTCGATAATGTTTAGATCTGGGGAATAGGGTGGCCAGTCAATAATATTAACATTTTGGCTTGCAATGAACTCCTTTACTACTCTGGCGTTGTGTATAGGGGCATTATCCTGTTGCAATATCCAAGATATGGGACCAAATAGTTCACTGAACTTCGGAAACGTCGATTCCAATAACATTTTGTAGCTTCCACCAGTCATTTTTGCACTTTGAAATACAAGATCGATGGTGCCATATTCCGTAATAGCACCCCACACCATAATGCCGCCCTCGGGCTGTGATGTCAATGCCGCCCTCGGGCTGTGATGTCAATTCACAAAACGCTTTTCTTTGCGCAGATCATGGAAATAATAGTTGTAGCCATCAGGTCCATCCAAATTAAACTTCTTCTTATCCGTAAATACAACGGTTCTCCAGTCATTTACATGACCTCTTGTCTGCACATCCCCTACCATGTAGTCTCTTGCGATTTGAAGCCACTTTTCCTTACGAGGAGCATTAAGTGGCGGCTTTTTTTTGTAATGTCAGGTATTTAAGATACTCATAGTCACAGCTCCTAATTCCTCTGCGTACACTCAGAGAACTAATGGTTTGAAAAGAGGTCGTAGCAACCGTAAATTCGGCGGTTACCACCGAATTGAGGTGTCCACAACCGAATTGAGGTTGCCACAACCGGATTGAGATTGTTACGACCGAATATAGTCTCCACAACCGAAATTCGGTTGAAGCAACTTCGTTTCATAATTGATTCGGTTGTGACAACTGAATCGTGAAATTATATTCGCTCAGTCAACTAAGTTTTTTAAAATTTCGGTTGAAACAACCGAATTTCAAATTATTTCAGATGAAACAACCGAAATTGGTACCTAATTCGATTGGGGTAACCGAATCCTGTCTTAACCAACCTCAATTCGGTTGTAGTAACAGAATTTGACATCAATTCGGTTGTAACTATCGAATTTGGTTCAATTCGGTCGCAATAACCGAATCTAGCCTTAATTCGGTTGCAACGACCAAATTTGGCGTCAATTCGGTTGCTGTAACCGGATTTCTCATGAATTCTGTAGGTACAACCGAATTCATTTTCAATTCGGTTACCACAACATAACTCTATGTATTTAAAATCTGACGTTAAAAATTTTATAATCAAATATTATTTTAAAAAGGTAAGTAAAATGTATTTTGTATTAAACCGTCTTATTTTGCAGATGTTATTTAAGCAGATATCAACAGCAGATACATATGCCGTAGCCTGGATACAAAACGGCTTTGGACCTAGAGCAACCGGTACAACACGTCAGAATCAGTGCGATGTCCCATGGTGGCCGGGACTTCAATAATAATGGTTGGAAGAGGCATGTAAATTAAATGTATTATTCTACTTATATAGATTGCCCCACATATATGACTTTAATCCTTAAATCATGACTTTAATCATCAAGAAAATAAATTATCACTTAATAATAAAAAAAACTTTAATAACTAATTTATGACAGTATCTAAGTTCGGTTGTAACAACCTCTAATTCGGCTGTGACAACCTCTAATTAGGTTGAGTCAACCTCCAATTAGTTTGTGTCGACCTCTAATGATGTTGTGTCCACCTCCAATTCGGTTGTGACAACCTCTTAATTCGGTTACGGCTAATTCGGCTGTCTCAACCGAATTTTTCTGTGAGTGTACGTATGACTTGCTCGCTTCCACTCCAGCTTGAGCTTCTATTTTTGACAAGGATAAGGCAGAATTAGAAGCAATTCTGATGATTTTGCTTTTCTCAGATAAGGACAATGAAACCCTTCCTTTAAAAGTTTTTCCATACCCCTCGGGGTTCTTGATGTAATTGTCGACAACTGTTGGGTAGCTATTCCGCGGTTAGAATATCCTTCAGAACGGTAAACATCGATTTTAGTTGTTTTTGATAGATTTAAAATTTTTTGTTTTGCCATTTTGACTCCTAAAATGATTAAGATGTTATAAATTGTAAAAGACAAACTCTCCCTACAAAAAGTCATCGCTTACTTTAAAAATAATAAAAAAATTTTAAAGTGCCTTTATTCAAGTGAACCCAAAAAAATAGCACATCTTTGGACTTTTTTTATAAACTGCTCAAAAAAAGTTCTTTAGTTAAGAAATCACTATTGTCATGATTTTTTTTATATCTCAAGATGTCTATCTTCCATTTTCATTTTAAAATTCTGCAATCGGTTACATATTGCAAAAGATACAGGCTGCTGAATATGGCATTTTTAGTGACTTTAAATAAGTGAACCGGAGTGTATGTAGTGGAGCTTAAAAACGACAAGTTCTATTCTCAAACAGTAGATTTTCCTCCTGCTACACGCAAATTCCATGGAAATGTCATCTATTCGCCAGCACAATTCTCCGCGTCATCTCAAGGCTGACGTTTTTGTTGTTGTTGGCAGCAGATGCGAGGTATATAAATGCGTCTACCACCTCGAAATGTTAACTGTCTTGCCCTCATTCATTGTCAGCCCCACTTTCGCTGAATCCTTCTAAATTCGCAAAAACACCGCAGTGACTTCTCTAACTGTACGCCCAATGATATCTATATCATGAGCATACGCGAGCAGTATATGACTTTTGTTGCTGATGGTTTTATTCATGTTAACTGCAGCTTTTCCCATAATGAACTCCATTAAGATGTTAAAGAGAACGCACGATACTTTGTCGTCTTACCTTATGTTACCTGTTCATAATGTTCGGTAAGATCATTAACAACTTTCACTGCGGATTTGGTGTTCGTCAGGGTCGTCCTGCAAAGGCGTATGAATTTTGCAGGAATACCAAACTGACACATTGCTTCATAGAGTTCCGGCTATCGAAGGCCGCCTTATAATCGACAAATAGATGATACGTGTCGATTTATTTTTCGTCGGTCTTCACTAGGATTTGGCGTAGCGTGAAAATCTTGTCAGTTGTCGATTTTTCACGTCTAAAGCCACACTGGTATATTCCAATCACGTCGGCGATAATTGGGTTTAGTCTTTCGCACTTTATTAAGGCTTATTCCACGGTAGTTCGACCAGAGACTGGGGTCACCTTTCCTAAATATGGGACATACTACACTGAGACTCCAATCACCGGGCATGCATTCATCTAACCAAATTTTGCTAAAGAGTTGATATGTAAATGCACCTCATCGCCGGCAGCCTTGAACAGCTCCGCCGGTAATCCATCGGCTCCTGCGGCTTTGTTGTTCTTAAGCCGGGCAATAGCTGTTCGTCGTAAGAAGATGTATTATATTTGTAGAATATATATTATTTTTTCCCGAAAATATCCTTTTCTAAAGACAGGTACTTTCTTATTAAAAGATAATGCCTTTTCTATGAAAATGTACTATTTTTTAAGAAGAATTACTGTCTGTAAGAAAATGTCATAAGAGTATCAATTGTTTGTACAAAGAAGTACTTTTTTCAACAACAGGTACTTGTTGAGGAAGAAAAGAAAAGAACAGGTATTATTTTATTTTTAAGAAAATGTACTTTTATGAAAAGGAATTTTTGTAAGAAAACGTATTTTTTTTAAGAGAAATTTTTTTTTTTGAAGAATAGTTTTTCTTAAGTGGCAAATGGGAATATTTATATTTCTGATGAATTCACCGAAAACATACCAAAAATGTCTGCTGATGAAGATCTTGGCAAGATCCGAAATAGCTGTACAGACCGCCCTGGTATCAATGGAATATTTTTTGTGCTCGACTTTTTTGAAAATAATATAAAGCAATAGATAAACTTTAGATTAAAAAGGTCCTGAGTACGAACACAACAAAGTGGATACATCCAAACACTTTTTGTCCGACTGCGATCACACAGATTGTCCGACTGCGATCACAGATTGTTTGGTGTTAAACTCCTGCGAAACGGTTGAACCGATTTGTATGAAATTTTGTGTGCATATCGGGTAGGTCTCAGAATCGGCCAAAATCTATTTTTCATATCCGTGAAAGTTAAGGCTGAATGACTCCTATATAGAACACAGATTTGTCCGACTGCGAAACACAGTTTGTCAAACTGCGAAAAAACACCCACTGATGTAGCGGCAGCGAATAGTTGTCTTGTGTGGGTGCGGAGCACTCTCAGAGCAAAGAGAATAATGACGTGGTTATACGTATATAAAAATGAAATAGCAAGAGAGCAACGAAAATAGTGTGAACTTGTGTAGCGTATGTACGACCATAACAATATATGTTTGTTGCTTCGGATTCTCTTTGTTTTTTGTGGGTATAAAATAAAAAGTATTCAGCAAGAAAATAATGACACTTGTCTTTAAATATTTTTAAGTGTTATTACCCAGCAAAAAATATTGAAAGTATTTCCATGGGAATGAGTTTTGCACTAGTTCCATAAATTAAGTATAAACGATATATCTACCTCCAAAGAATGCATTTCAAACTATTTCCAAAAAGTTGTTACGAAAATGTTTCCAGCAAAACTAATACTTTCCGAAGATGCATTAAACCACACCATTGAATGCGTATTTTGTTTCAATTTGTAAACACTTTTGAGAAGTATTTTTCAATTGCTTCTTTAACAATAGAAAAACATTATTTCTTTAGCATTAATGAAAATGTAGATAAAAAAATATTGAATTTTTTAAAGACTATGAGCACTAGTTAAAATGTAGAGAGTGGTCGATACAAAAAAGTGTTTCCATCCAAAGCCAAGCTCATGTTAAATTCACTAGTGTTGATACAGTTTTTCACTGATTCCGGTTCCAGGCTCCTATTACTTTTTTTACTTCCTTGGAAGCAATGTTTTTGCTGGGTAAAAGTATTAATATTATTTAAATGAAATGTCATCATACGATCGAACGCCCATTTAAATTCTTTATATTAACTTCACCTCTCTGTATGAATGCATGCCGAAAAAACTTTGGATTGATTTTTAACCTTTTTCCGGTGATCCAATTGAGCTGAAACTTGGCAGACAAACTAATGGCGATGACAAAAATGAAGTGTGGACAAAGGGCCGGATTGGCAAAGGGGCATGGTACCTCCCATACAAATCACAAATTAAAAATCCATTATTTCTGCTCTTGTTAACGGTAATTGAACAAAATGGGGTATGTTGGTTAGGTGTACATATTTTATGATCTGATGCAAATATGGGCGGGATTGGACAAAGGGGCGTGGTCATATATAAAGAATTTATTGTCAAAAACTAAGTTTTTTATGGTTTGGTTTTTTTTTTATTATAAATTGATAAATAAAATGTGGGTGCGCAGCACTCTCAGAGCAAAGAGAATAATGACTTGGATATACGTATATAAAAATGAGATTGCTAGAGAACAACGAAAATTGTGTGAACTTGTGTAGCGTAAGTACGAACAGATCAATGTATGTATGTTCATGTGTCTGTTGCTTTGCATTCTCTTTGTTTTTTGTGGGAATGAAACAAAAAGTATTAAGCAAGAAAATAATGACGCATGTACTTGCACTGGTCTTTAAATAATTTTAAGTATTAATATTATTTAACTCTAACGTCATCATATGAGTTTGTAGCGTGCACACAAACTATGCTGCTGTTTCAGTGTGGACACAAACCTTCGGCTGTTGTTTTGATTGATGAAATATTGAAATTTCGTATATTTATGGTAAATGTGAATTTGAATTTAACATGGATATATAATTATAAAATATATATTATATATATTATCAAAAGTAATTATCAAATAAATAAATTCATTAGTTTATGTTATTTATCATTTATTGTTATATATGTTTTCTGACTTATCGGATGGCGTATTCTACGTTAAACTTAATGGCCGTGTCTCTGACGCAGCCTGCAGGGACAGTCCCCTGCCGAAGGCCTCGGACAACTGTCTGCTGTTTTTTTGTTTATGAAAATGTACTATTTTTAAGAAGAAGTACTTTCTGAAAGAAAAAGCCATAAGAGTATCAAAATTTTTTTACATAGAGGTACTTTTTCAAGAATAGTTACTTTCTAAATTCGTCGTGCTCCACGTTATTCAAATTAATTTTTTTAAGAGAAGGTATTTTTTTGACTAAAAGTTTTTTTAAGAAATGGGAATTTTTTTAGAACTGGTCTTTTTTCAAGAATAAGTACATTTTTAAGAGTTGGTACTTATCTCAAGAAAAGTTATTTTGTTTCACAAAAAAGGTACTGTTTAAAGAAAATCTAGTTTTTTAAGAAAAGGCACTTATTTAAGAAAATTTATTCAAGCTCAAGACCTTTTTAATATAAAGCTTATCTATTGCTCTATATTATTTTCAAAAAATTCGTGAAGTAGAAAAGTGATGAAGATCTTGGCAAAATCTGAATTAGCTATAAAGACACCCCTGGTATCATCGGAATATATATTGTTCTCGACTTTTTGGAAAATAATATAAAGCAATAGGTAATCTTTATATTAAAAAGGTCGTGAGCTTGAATGAATTTGGAAAATTGTAAACATGTTCTTTTTTTAAACTTCTTTTACGTTGGCTTTTCTAAATTTACTTTTTATTGGGTTCAAGACTACAATATATACTAAATATTGGCTACCGACTCCACCTAGAAAACTTCCCGTTAAACAAGAAATTTCGCAACATATGTAAGACATCTACTTAGGTGAGTCTAGAAACAAATCAAAGCAAAAGTAAACAATACATTTGATACTTCTGGGCTGATGTAGCATAATAGTTTTAAACAAAAGTTGTTTAATTTTTTTCATTTCGCCCCCATCCGGCAATGTGCGATAAGGAACTTCATTCCAGAAACTCATTTTATTAATAGCACAAATACAATGAATTTCAACCGGCGATTAGATAAAGAAGGAATAAATTAATGAATGCGTTCAAGCTGAATTTTGAAGTCAAGATGTAGAGCTTTCAGACGACATAATACATTTTTTTAATTAGGCTTTGAATGTGGGGTAATGTTCCAAATATATGTATGTTCTATATATAGGTTAAGATATCTTAAACCCTGTTATGATGGCGAAATTCTGAGGTCAGACACGAATTCAGCGTAACCCAAACTTTAACGAATGTATAGTGTGGTCTAGATCCGAAAATGAAAAACCGGAGAATCCGGTTTTCATACAATTAACCGTGTGCCGGTTTTTTAAAAAACGTAATTTTCGATTAACGCGAATACCGATTATAAGATGTCGGTTAACCGGTTTATATTCAATTTGTGTTAAAAATCCTTAGAAACTTTTAATATTTAAACAAAACAGAAATATACTTTTCATATATTTATTATTTTTTTTGAATTAAGTAACGCGGAAAATTGGATTTCTGTTTTGAAATATAATATTAATAAGATTATAAACAGTTTTTAATTTCGCAATGATTTCAGCATTTGAATAACAATTAAATAGTTTAAATTAGTATATCAATTAATTTTTAACACTTTATAAGATTATCATTCATGAAAATTGCTTCCAAATTCGAACACGATTTTAAAATTTAAATAAGTTTAGTGTGACTATGAATTAAATTGTGAATTTTATATTAAACAGATCGGTCAAGATTTTATTAGTAATTTAATGTCCGAGAATACCAACACTACATTTCCTACACTCCAATGTGACCACAATCTCTAATATTTTTCTTCGTACTGTATTCTGATTATATTTCTTTCTTATCTTCCGGTTTCCGGTTTTCACCAAACAATGTGAAAATGTTAGGGCTATGTGTGTATGGGTGTGCATTGGTGCGTATTTGTATAGAGACGCCATCTCTCTCAATATTTTGATGGCATTTAGTGTGTTCCATATGGGCGGTTGGATGTTGGAAAGTATTGCTTTAACAATACCAGATAGAGGTAATTGCTCAAACCATCCAACAATAAATCAGCAACGGCAATTCGATTTGTGCGTTAAACATATACTAACAATAAAATAGTCCAAAATACGTTTAAATTTCAAAGTCTTTCATAAAAACGACATGAAATATTTAAGCCAACAATTTTCGTAATTCCACCTGGTTTAAGTGAGTCAATCTACGTCAAATAACTCGCACAGACCGCACCGCGAATAGTGTGAAAGGAAATGTTAGATGAGAAACTTGGCGTCTCTATACATCATTACTCTATTATATGCCACCTGGTATATTATTTGATGCTGTGGTTATTATTGTTACTAGTTATTAGGGATTTCACAACAGAAGAGTAACAATGGAATTGTAGGTGTAATTAACTCCTAATGACGGCTAATACGCCTCATGCTGTTACTGATGCTGCTCGTGGTAGTGTTGCTGTGGCAAAATAATGATTACAAAGCAAGGATGTACAAAATGAATCAAGTCCTTTTTGCAGTCCTTAGCAATGAGCTTGTATTAGAACTAATTACCTTGGTCGTAAGAACATCCTAGTTAAAGGGTTGACAAGGAGATTTAGAATCAGAGTGAACTGGAAGAAATAACAGAAGATAATAATAAATACATGATTGCTGCTAAAGGAAAAGAGAATTTTAATACAATTAATTAAGAAGTCCAAAATTGAAACTAATAAGCTAATTGACACTAAAAGGACAAATTGTCCAAATAAATTGGAAAATATAAACTACCATATATGTGATGAATTCTTAAATTGCTGTCATAAAAATACCTATGAGATTTAGAGACAGAAGTCGTAACAGTTGCTTAAGTATTAAGAAGATTGCCAGGGTGTCGGCAAAAATTAGATTGGATTCTCTGACCACCACTGTTGAGGGATTAAACAACGAAGTTATCTAGTAAATAAACCCAGAAGAGGAATATAATAAAGGGTCCGCCATCTAACGTTTTTTTTTATCAACTAGTGCTTATTTGGTGAATGGTAACACTTAGCTCATGTCTGATTTGACAGATAATTAGTTTTATCCTTCCGCTGAACGAATATGGTTGTGTATACGCTAGAACAACGCTGGGAAATATTGCGACATTACTTTGAAAATCATGGTAATGTTGCAGAATGTGTGCGAAAATTGCGTAAATTGCTAATCATCTTTTCAGATTAAGCTCATTTTGATCTTGGCGGGTATGTAAACAAGCAAAATTGTCGCATTTGGGGCACAGAAAACCCGCACGCATACATTGAAAAGCTAATGCACCCAAAACGAGTCACTGTTTGGTGTGGATTTTGGTCCAGAGGCATAATTGGGCCATTTTTCTTCGAAAATGAGCATCAAAGAGTGGCCGTTACAGTCAATGGCGATCGTTATCGGGCCATGTTGAACGAATTTTTATTCACAAAAATTGAAAATTGATTGGCAACATTTGTTTTCAACAGGACGGCTCTACGTGCCACACTGCCGAAGCTACACTCGATGGTTTGCGCCCTGTTTTTGAAGATCGCATTATCAGCCGCAGAGCTGATGTCATTTGGCCGCCTCGGAGCTGCGATTTGACACCGTTGGACTATTATTTGTGGGGTGCCCTCAAAGATAAGTGTTACGCCGACAAGCCAGAGACAATTGACGCTTTAAAGGACAATATTCGTGAAGCCATTGGTGAAATACAGCTGCACACAATCGATAATGTGCTTAAAAATTGGACCGATCGTGTAGGCTACTGCATGGCCAGCCGAAGCAGCCATTTGAATGAAATTATTTTCCATTATTAACCGGAAGGATTGTACTTTCAAAAAAAAATAAAAAATTTGAGAAAATATTCAATAGTTTTTTTTAAAGCATTTAGATTATTTAGATTATTCTGAGAAAAGCTGCTGTCAACATGAATAAAACCATCAGCAGCAAAAGTCACATGCTGCTCGCGTATGCTGATGACATCGATATCATTGGACACACAGTTGGACAAGATTCAGCGGTGATTTCGAGAATTCAGAAGGAGCCAGGCAAAGTGGGTTTGGAGGTAAATGCGCACAAGATGCAATTAATTATTTCAACCAGCAGGCCCTCCACTCGATTAGACCAAAGCGTGAACGTTGATGCCCCTTACAATTTCGGGGTGGTGGACGAATTTATAGACCTCGGATCTGCCGTAAACAAAAACAACAACGTCAGCTTTGAGGTCAAGCGGAGAATTGTGCTTGCGGATAGATGTTATTTTGGGCTAAGAAAGCACTTTAGAGATAAAGCCCACTCTCGAGTAACAAAAGTCCAGCTGTACCAGACTCTCATTCAACCTGTCTGGCTTTATGGCGCATAATCGTGGGTCCTATCGCAAGCAGACGAAACATCTGTAGGAGTCTTCGAGAGAAAAATACTCCGAAAAATGTATGGCCCTATAACGCACAACGGCAAGTATCGGCGACGCATGAATCATGAGCTGTATGAGCTATATCCCGACATCAACATAGTTAAGCGGATCAAAATAACACGATTGCTCTGGCTAGGCCATGTCAGTGGAATGGATGAAGACGAACAAGCACAAAGGGTTTCCAAAACCGAACTCGAAGGAAGACGAAAAATAGGAAGACCAAGACTCCGCTGGAAGGATCAGGTTGACGAATCCCTGCGTACACTTGGTATTGCCAACTGGAGAGATAAGGCAAAAAATCGAACTGGTTGACGAAATATGTTATCTTCCTTTTGTAAGGTCCCTCACCCCTCGGGGTTGTTCGTGACCGGATAAGTAAGTCAGTAAGTAAGGGAGCACACGATTACACCGCTCTTGTGGCCAAGAAGCTGAAATACTTCCAGAAAATGGAAATGAATATGTCTCTCAAAATTCACTTATTGCAGCACCATCTCATGTTCATCGTCAGAGTCGGATGAACATGACGGGAGCTTCCATGAAGGGGCCATGCCCATGGAAACGCCAAATAAAGGCAAAAAAGCTGGACTCGCTGGTGGCTGAAATTTGTTGGTGGTCGCAAACGACGTACGGACCCGACACTGAAGATGAAGAAGAATAATATACAATGGGAGTTTCCTCCGAGGGTAGGTCACAAAATTGAAGTTAACTGACTGATTAAAAACAATTGATTTTTTTTCCAGGTGAAGACAGATCCTCATCCGATACTAACTCCGAACAAGAAGACGAACCAACACGCAAGAAAGTAAAAGTAGCAAACAAAGGAAAATGAATTAATGCGTTCATCGATTTTTATGATCTATTATCTCATTTTATTCATAGGTTATGTGATTTTAGGTGAAAGTAATAAGACTTGACAGTTTTGCTCGTTTTCTATTTTTCATGATTTTAAAAAGTAAAAAATTTTAATTTTTTAGATAAACCAATTATTTTTCTTGTACGTAAATTTATTTATAACAACAAAATTGTCGATTATGTAGAGAAGTGGTATATCAGTAGATTAAAGAAATTGTAATTCTTAATTTTCCGAAGTTCGTTGCAGAAAAATTGGACTAGTCGTTCTCGAGATATGTCAAACAAAAGAGCCCCAAACGTGACAAATTCCCCTATATGATACTTACTAACTTCAAATCAATATATCTCGATTCCTAGACATGGCTCAGTGAAACGCCGGGATACTTACAACTCGGTTTTGATGGGTATAACTTTTTCCGGCAGGCAGAACACCCACCGATCACTGACCCCTACCAATTATTGCACAGTGTTTTCATGAGAAAACGACCACAAAATGAAGCAAGTAATACATAAAGTTGAACTCTATGGGCTCTCCAGTTTCAAGTTCGTATCGATTATCGCGGGTATAAGTGGTACTGTCTCTCTTTGTATTAACACTCTCAAGTGCTGTAATTTTAATATCCTTGAAATACAAGTGTTTAAGATAATTGCGGAGATTTTAGTAAAGTTACAATTGCTTTAATTTCTCACAACTTAAGTCCGTCCAATTTCCATTGTTTTTTAACTTAAGAGCCCAGTTTTTCCACTTGAATGCCCCAAAAAGGTTACTTCACCTACACCACCAAACCTTTACTGCCCTTCATGACTGTATTAAAGGATAATGTTATTATCAGTACAAACACATACTCGTATCCTTTTGCGTTCATCGCATAAAAGAGCAATATTTGTTGTAAGGGAATAATTAAAATTTGCGGTTTTTAAGCTCTCAACATACGTGGTTTCAAGCGATAAATCTCCTGTGAAATATAGATGTGTATGTGTTTGTACTCAAATGTAATATACGAATGGAAGGAAGCTTAAAAATATTAACTTGTACATTCAATAGGAAACCCAATTTGCTTGGAATTTAGATTTCTAAAGGCAATTTATGACCTAATTGCTAGCAGCACATGCAGCAGCACATTGATGAGAATGACAGGAAATAAAAAGGAAATCATAGAAAATCTATTACAACTGGTGAACCCGGAATAGCATAAGTAAATACGGGAGTTATGGTTGCAAAATATTACGGAATTTAATTAAAAACTTTTCTAGCATCAAAATAAATTATAAACATTCCTTGATTTGGGTTCAGTTCATGGCATTGACAGGGCATATTTCTGTGTTGCTAAATATCCTGTTTGTACAAATTCGAATTGCAACCAAAAATTGATTTGTGTTTTGCTATTAGATTGGTATTAACAAATTGGGTTGTAGTCATATAACTAATTTTCCTATTCAGAAAGTTAAGGGATTGGATGTCAATTACTTCGCACACCTAGAGAAAGTCATTGTGAACAATTGTAAACATAAATTGACGTATGTAACCTCAAAAGAAGAAATGTGCACAGTGTGTCAAAACATCGACTTTTTTTTAGTCAGAATGTGCCAAAACCTGAAAATATACTTTTAACACACTTTCTTCATCCCAGGTAACATATTCTTTCACTTCAATCTGTTTCCGAACAATCACCCATATGCTGTTCTCTAGGTCATAATTCTCTTCGGCAAAATACATTTTTGGTGGCAATGTTCTTGAATCGGTGGATTCATTGGTTGATCTTGGTGTGCTCTTGGACAGAAAATTGAATTTCAACTCCCACATAATTACGATGGTAAATAAGGCTTATGGCGTTCTGAACTTTATTAAACGTTGGGCAAAGGAATTTTCAGATCCTTATGTTACGAAAAATCTTTTTACTTCACTAGTCCGCCCTATTCTCGAATATGGATCTGTTGTTTGGGACCCCCAGTACAATTTGTATGTTAATATGATTGAATCGGTCCAGAAACAGTATCTCATATTTTGTCTGAGAAACCTTCAATGGAACCCGAACCATAATCTACCTTCGTATAGCAGTATACTAGCATTGATCAGATTGCCGACTCTTAGTAGTAGACGTACCACGATGAACTCTATTACAGTTTTGAAGATAATTGATGGATGTATATGTTCTAAATTTCTGTTATCTAAGATTTTCATAAATGTCCCATTGAGACCCACGAGGTACTATAAACTCATTCACATCGAGTTTCAGCGTTCGAATTATGCGTCCTTTGATCCAGTTAGGAGAATGTGTCGTGACTTTAATGAGCTATATCAGTTTATTGATTTCACTGGTAGTTGGGAAACTACAAAGTCTAGGATAATTTGTCATTTGAACCGATTGCATTAGTGCTATATATTCCTTTACATATGTAAATTTACTTTATCCTTACTAGCTGTCTGTCTGTCTGATTTATAATTTGGTTTTCGTTTTGTTCGTAATTATTATATATTATCAAGTCTGTTATATTAATAGTTGGTTGCAACGTGTGAACTTATGATCCTTGCTCTCCCGTTATAGACCGGTCTATAATGTGTACGCTGTCCTCACGTTATGGGGACGTGGCCCTCTCGGTCGGTAGGGGCGGGTAAGAGTGGCGGCGATGGGTTCGCTCGATTAAAAAAAAAATATCAGTACATTTCGCACTTAATACTCCTACCAAACTACAGCGATCATCAAGAAAGTGGCTTTTTGATTTTTTCGCCTTGCAGCTTCAACTGCAACCCTGCATGATTGATAAATTTCAAACTTGGTTAAGACCTAGGCATATCCATTCTGCATGATCAGTTTGGAAGGATTGCAAGATTGGTGCCACGTTTGATTTTAGTTTACAACTCATCTAAAACTCAATTACAATTCAAACAAATTTTTGTGCCGCTTCATAACCAGTTGATGAGTTCGACTTTCGTGGTTCCCCACTCCAATGAAATTCAGAAGTGTCTTACTACACTAATCTAATCGGCAGCCGCTACATCCCCGGTGAGAATCAGAGATTGTGGCGTTTTGATATCGGGGCATTCCGGACACGCTGAATTACTACACCGGATCAACTCTATTCCCGTAAAGATGGACTACTGTATCCCCTACCTTCTACCAGTGACATATCTAAGGACTTCTACTCCGAACAGGAACACCTGGGAAAGGTCACTGGAAGAGGACACCAGTAGTATCAGATTTTTCACGGTTGAATCAAAGTTGAACGAGAAAGTAGGCTATGGGGTCCATCCACCGGACCTAAATGTAAATATCTCCTTCAAGGTGCCTGATCACTGTAGTGTATTTCAGGCGGAAATTACCGCCATACTGGAGGTTGCTGAACTACTGAGAAGTAGTTTCACAAGCCTCCGGAGAATATGTAAAGGGTTTTTCAACAGAGACATCTTTTGACATTTCTATTCAGTAAGGTTTGGAAAGATATACGATATGGAAAGGTATACGAGCCAACAACGAGTCGAAATTATTAAAATTTACTACCGAAATTTGGAGGCAATGGCCTCAACTTCAGTGGCCTCAATCATCTTTAGCGATGAGGCTCATTTCTGGCTGAATGGCTTCGTCAATAAGCAAAATATGCGTTATTGGTCAGACAGCAATCCACACGTAATCCATGATTCACCATTGCATCATGAAAAAATTACGGTTTGGTGCGGTTTATGGGCCGGCGGCGTCATTGGGCCGTACTTTTTCCGTGATGATCAAGACCGGCACATTACTGTGAATGCGAATCGCTACCGTTCAATGATAACCGTATATTTTTGGCCCCAATTGGATAATATGGACTTGGAGGACATGTGGTTCCAACAGGACGGCGCCACAAGCCACACAGCGAATGCCACAATCAATTTTTTGGAAACCAAGTTTGGTGAACGTGTTATCTCACGAAATGGCCCAGTCGATTGGGCGCCTCGGTTGTGCGATTTGACGCCGTTAGATTATTTCCTGTGGGGCTACGTCAAGTCTATGGTCTATGCCAACAAGCCAGCGGCGATTGATGAACTTCATACGAATATCGAACATGAAATTGCAGCAGTATCGGCCGATTTATGATTGAAAACCGTCGAAAATTGGGTTCAGCGTCTGGACTTCTGCAAGCGTGCACGTGGTGGCCATGCAAAAGAAATCGAGTTCCATACATAATGGCATCGAACGTACTTTCACAGGAATAAAGAATTTCATTGGTATCTAAAACCGGTTTTGTTTTATTTAAAAAAATTTTTTAGCGCTCTTATTGAAAAACCCCATATCTACACAGACATCCAAGCTGCCATAAAATCCCTGGAAACCATGTTTGCTACGTCCCTGACGTTGAAAGAATGTCACTCATCACTAAGGGTGATGGCAGAGTATTTTGATATCAGGCTCATCTGGATACCAGGACACAGCGACATTCCAGGAATTTGCGTATCGGATGCGTTAACTAGACAGGGTACTACGGCACAGGTTCCTCCGGCAAAAGAAGGTGTTAGTATGCCAATCTCTACCTGCCGTTTGCAGATCAGGCAGTGGACTGATAAGATGCTCAAGGACAAGTGGAGACTCACTTCAACTTGCAAACAAGCCAAGGTCCTCCGGCCTCAGGTGGGCAGGAAGAGCAACTGCTTAACTTGCCGAGAGGCAGGCTATCCACAATGATAGGAACACTGACGGGACCTTGTCTTGTAGGAAAACACGCCGTCAGATTGGGACATGGAAACTCCACCCTCTGTAGATGCTGCATGGAAGAGGACGAGTAAACGACGAAACACCTTCTCTTGGATTGCCCTGCTCTGGCAGGACTGGGAAGTAGGATATTCGGAACACATTTAGTTAGCACCGTAGCCCTACAGGATATTCCTGTAGGTCTTATAGACACATTCATTGAAAGGGCAAATTGGCTAGACGACTAGTCAATAGTTGCTATAGAGAAAATTGCAGGTATCACAATGGGCTTCTTTAGCCTAAGTGTGATAGGCAGCGTGATGTCTTGCAGGAGTTTCAACCAACCAACCAACCGAATTTCTCATGAATTCTCTAGGTACAGCCGAATTTCATTTTCAACTTGATGTTTAAAATTATAAAAACAAATGTTATATTAAAAGAAGTTTAAGAATGTATAATTGTTATCAATAGAGGTTAGTTATCATATTGTAACTGTGGTTTTTGCATTAAATCGCCTTAGTTTGCAGAAAATGTCTCAGAAAATGTCAACAGTTTTGGGACTCTTCAAGGTTGGTCGTTGGAGATATGCTGACATCGTTTGTGTATGAAACGTTTTAGGACCTACATCTACAGATACAACACGCCAGAATTGGAGCGGTTACCCATGGTGGTCGGGACTTCCAAAAAGCTCGGTACTGACAAATGTATTACACTAAAGATTATCCATTTTTTTAATAAGAATACGGGAAAATACTTACTTACTTATCCGGTCACGAACAACCTTAAAAACGAAGATAACATATTTCGCCAACCAGTTCGAACTTTTGCCTTATTTCACCAGTTGGCAATACCAAGAGTACTCAGGCATTCATAAGCCTGATCCCTCCAGCGGAGTCTTGGTCTTCCTAGTTTTCATCTTCCTTCCGCTCGTGCTAGTTCGTCTACTGATATGATCCAGCCAGCGCAATCGCGTTATTTTGATCCGCTTAACTATGTCGATGTCGGGCTAAAGCTCATACAACTCATGGTTTATGCGTCGCCGATACTCGCCGTTGTGCACTATAGGGCGATAAATTTTTCGGAGTATTTTTCTCTCGAAGACTCCTACAGATGTTTCGTCTGCTTGCGATAATACCCAGGCTTCTGCGCCATAAAGCAAGGCAGGTTGTATGAGAGTCTGGTATAATTGGACTTTTGTTACTCGAGAGAGGGCTTAGCCCAAAATAACATCTATTCGCAAGCACAATTCTCCACTTGATCTCAAGGCTAACGTTGTTGTTTTTGTTTACGGCAGCTCCGAGGTATATAAATTAGTCTACCACCTCGAAATTATAACTGTTATCAACGCTTTGTTCTAATCGCATGGAGGCACTGCTCGTTGAAACCATTAATTTTGTCTTATCCAAATTTACCGTCAGACCCACTTTTGCTGAACTATACCAGACTCTCATATATCCTGTCCTGCTTTACGGCACAGAATCCTGGGTCTTATCGCAAGGAAACGAAACATATAGGTGAAACATAGGTGTCGTCTTGAGAAAAATACTCCGAAAAATGTATGGCCCTATAGAGACCAACGGCGATTATCAGCGGGTCAAAAGAAAGCCATTGCGCTGCCTAGGCTATGTCAGTAAAATAGATGAAGATGAACTAGCACAAAGGGTTTTCGAAGTCGATCTTGAAGGAAGACGGAAAATAGGAAGACCAAGACTTCGCTGGAGGAATCAGGTTGGCGAATCCCTGCGTACACTTGATCTTACCAACAAGAAAGATAAAGCAAAACTTTGAACTGGTTGGAGAAATATGTTATCTTCGGTTTGTAAGCTCTCTGACCCCCCGGGGGTTGTTCAAGACTGTTTATCCAGTTTTAACCGGCTGGTCGAATGATCCACCATCATGATTCAGGGTTTGTTTTACTGCATTCGGGATAGTAGTATTTGGATCTTGGGTCCAGTACCAATCATGATCATCTGTCACAAATATATTGACTATAGTCTCATCAGAACATATAACCTTAAATACAAACCGTAATTGTATTTTTATTATTTATAAGTGAAACGTGTCCGATTTAACACTTTATTTTGTTCCAGTCAGCTTCAGTCCAAGTTTCGTAGACCTGGGAATATTCTTTCTGAAGCTTTATATTCGTTTGTGATAAAAATGGTTTATTTTTCTTTTGTGCAGCCTTAACACCAGAGTTCGTATTTAATACCCCACTGTTAACCCATACTCATCGCCATAGGGAATGTTTAATGAACGTTTACCCATTACCCACTGGGTATGGCGAAAATAATGGGTAGCTACCCACGACGATAGGCAATGGGTTATCTCGAAAGCGGAGCGTCAAATCGAGAAAATAACTAATTTTTACGGTCTCTAAGGGTTTTTCATAAAGTGTCCTGTTCGTATGGAAGAAATTTTTTTCAAAAAATCGCCGAAAAGAAAATCGCTAAAGTAGAAAAATGGCTATACCACCAAAATAGCTAAAACTAAAATTTTTCGGATAAAAAAATCGCTAAAATGCCCTCATGCATATGGGTTTGTGAGGATTTTTCATAAAGTGGTTCTATTCGAATGGAAGATTTTTTCCAAAAAATCAACATAATAAGACAGCAATATAATAAATAATAAAGTAAATAAAATTGGTTATTTAATCTTTTCTAATTTTTTCATATTTTTGATGAAAAATGGGGATGGGTTACTCTGGGCAACCCATTACCCACCATCCTGGGTATCTACCCATTATTTTTCCTATTACCCTGAGAGTAATTGGTAATCGTGTTGGGTAATTTCCCCGAGCCGTAGGTAACTACCCATTGTTTTCCCCATTATCCAGAGGGTAATGGGTAATCGTGATGGGTAACACCCCATTGTCGTTGGTAGCTACTAAGGTGGACCTTGAAATTAAATTTTTTGCGATATTTTGGTAAATGAGGGCTCTATTCCGTGCCTTTTTGAAAAAAAATGACAATGCCGAAAAAAAAAATTTAAAAAAAAAAACATTAGGGGTTGCGCACGAGCCGAGAAAAAGGTCCACTTTGCCAAAATTAGGGGGGAAATTGCCATAGGTCATCAGGGGTCACCCATAAGGGGGAAGAATGTATGGCCGACCCCCATTAACTTTTTACCGCCAACATTTTCCCCCAAGACACCCACCCCCTATCTCCTCCCCTTAGGGGGGTCACCATACAAAAATGGAGGTTGCTCAGTATTTTCGAAAAACACCATAGGTCATCAGGGGTCACCCCTAGGGGGGCAAAATATATGACCGACCCCCATTAACTTTTCATCCCCAACATCTTTTCCGAACAAACTTACCCTCTATCTCCACTCCTTGAGGGACTCCCCATACAAAAATAAAAGAAGCTGTAATTGAGTAGTACTACTAAGCACTCTTAATATAATATAGTCAAATTAACATATCTTTGCTCGCTGATGGGTATTTGTTGCGGTAAGAATCGATAACATGTAGTAAATACTGTTTCTCTTCTTCGCCTTGACACAGTATTCTATTATAATCTTGTATCATTTTTACTCCTCTTTCGGCAGTGTCGTTCACAACGCGCAAGTTATTTACAATTCTACGACCTTCTTGATAGTCTGCGCGAGATTTCCAGGTTGCTGGATTTGCAAGAATGAAATCTTGCGATATTCCAAATCGTATAAATAAATTTTTGGTATTATGAGAGACGAAGTTGCTCAAGTCTTTAGCCAAGAATTCCTCATTCACATCTTTGAATTTCACCTCGATTTTTTTAACGCTGGTGCTTTTGATTACGACGCGAGGAGCTGGGGGAACCGGGTCGTCTTCTTCATCTTCTTCACCTTCTTCGTCTTCTTCATCTTCTTCACCTTCTTCGTCTTCTTCATCTTCTTCACCTTTTTCGTCTTCTTCATCTTCTTCACCTTCGTCATTCTCATTTTCTAGCAATGCTTGGGCCATTTTGGCCTTCAACTCATTTGAAACCTTGTCATCGAAAAAGGCAAGGGCTATGTGCTCATCGGCGAGATACCATAGGTGACCGATAAATTTCTTTATCATTACCCGAGATAAATCCTGGTCAACGGACTTGTACTCGACGATGTCCTTCAAAAACTTCCAATCTTGATTCGGCGCCTCAGCTGCTCGAGAAGAACCAAACCATGCCTTGACTTAAAGTCACACCACAAAAATACAAACGTGTCGAATACCATTCAATTCACATACAGATAAGTGAAAAGTTCTCCGAAACAAAAACATCTTGAGGCTGTAAATGACTTTTGCCATCCATCGAGCATGGGAAACGGGTCCTGGAGGTCGGAAATGGTAATTCTCAAGTTTTTCACCCAGAAACAAAAGAATTAATTGTAGCATTTCTTTGTAGTCATCGCGAGGGTGTTTCTCCTTCAATTGATCTAAGCAAAACTTCTTTATGCCGACTTGCATTGCCACAGGAATTTTTCTGACGACCTGATCGTCTATCAAGCCAGAATGGAATGGTTTAACCTTTACAGCGTCCCATTCCTGTTTGAAACGGTCAAAGCAAGGAACGCCTGGTGCACTGGTCTTTCCCATTTTTGTCTCAAAAACTTCCCTTAGCACCAGTTCGTATACGTGGTGTCTGCAAGGTAAATATAAGATTTCTCTCTCCAACAGCCGCTCAAGAGCAACTGCGGCTCCGGAGAATGGGCCACTGTTCGTTGATGTCGTGTCGAAAGAAAGTCCTTGTATTCGATGTGTCATATGCCAAGATGCCAACAGTTGATAAACGGCATGTGCTATTCTCCGGCCTTTTCCTTTCCCATCTTCTACTTTGGGAACTCCAAGAAGTTGTTCTTTTTCTCCGTACGAGACAATTACCGGTAGACGGTCCACCTTCTTTGTACCCACAAAATCCAAAAGCATTTTGCCATCCCAATGGACTACGAAGGATTTAGCTGCGACAAGCAGGAGATGAATGAAACGCGTTGAAGAATAAGAATTCTGAATGGGAGCAAATAAATCTATGCGATCTTACTTCTGGATTGTCTTTCACATAACTCAGCATGTTCTCTCGATTTGAACGCCGACATCTCCGAAGCGACGTACGGTTTATTGTGTATTGTTGAGGTTCGCGTCCAAATGCTTCTGCCGCCGCTATCATAATGCCGACCGCGTCTCGGCCAGTCACTTTGCACTTGTCCAAAGCTGATAGGACTCGTTCAGTAAAACATTGTTTGTAACCTCTTCTGTCACCAACATTTGACGGGCCAGCTTCTGCCGGGAAGTTTTCGTCCTGTCTCCCATTATCATCGCTTGAATCACTGCTTGAAAATTTAACCACTGCAATTGAACGAATTTCATTTGAATATAAACATTGGACGAACACACAAAGCGCGAAATAGCTTACCGCCTTTAGCGAACCGATCTCTACTAGATTCCGTTGCACGTTTGCGTCGCAACTCTTCTTGTTCTTCGCGCTCAGCTTTTCTTTTCCTCGTTCGAGTATCAGTAGCGTCCACACCTCCCATAGTTCCTGGCCGGCCATCTTCTCTTTGCTTTAGCAGAAACTCAATGTCTTCGGTATTTGTCATTTTCTCAAGGGCGTTGGCGTGTGCGATGTCGAAAAGATTATCCAAGCTATCAGAAAACGTATTCTCTTTTTCTCTAGTGGACTCAGTCTTTCTGTGAGATGACTTTCTTAAAGCATCCCACTCATCGTGCAGCGCAGCTATTTTTCTTGTAACATCTCCTCTGGCTATTTTCGAAAAACACCATAGGTCATCAGGGGTCACCCCTAGGGGGGCAAAATATATGACCGACCCCCATTAACTTTTCATCCCCAACATCTTTTCCGAACAAACTTACCCTCTATCTCCACTCCTTGAGGGACTCCCCATACAAAAATACTGAAAATCTATGTATTTACAGTTGCACAATATCGAGATTTTGATTTTTTTACAGAAATTCCACCAATATTCAAGAGTGGTCATTGTTTGGAAAGTCTTGAAAAATTTGAAACGCACACGTGCTGGGCACCCTTAGCAGATGCCCCCATTCATCAGTACCTGGCAGTAAAATATTGCAAAATACGTAGTAGTTATAAATAGCAGTTCATTCATCGATTGTTGTCATTCAACAAGTGCCGACGACCGCGAAAAGTAAATTGATTTTTCTCCCGTTTTTTAAAAGTTAAGATGACAACACGACTTAGATCGCGCGACGATATTTTTTTCGTCGGAATAGCTGCTTGGCGCCAAAAAATCATCACTGCGTCCGCGACTATAACCGCACTATTTTTCTTCGACATGTTTCGTTTGCGAATGTTGAAGAAATGCATTCTTAGCACTTGCTTCTTCGACGGTAATTTGTTCCCCGTAAAATTCATGCTTGGATAACCAATCAAAAAAATATCGTCGCGCGATCTAAGTCGTGTTGTCATCTTAACTTTTAAAAAACGGGAGAAAAATCAATTTACTTTTCGCGGTCGTCGGCACTTGTTGAATGACAACAATCGATGAATGAACTGCTATTTATAACTACTACGTATTTTGCAATATTTTACTGCCAGGTACTGATGAATGGGGGCATCTGCTAAGGGTGCCTATGTACCTGATTCAGCACGTGTGCGTTTCAAATTTTTCAAGACTTCCAAACAATGACCACTCTTGAATATTGGTGGAATTTCTGTAAAAAAATCAAAAAAAATCAAAAAAATCTCGATATTGTGCAACTGTAAATACATAGATTTTCAGTATTTTTGTATGGGGAGTCCCTCAAGGAGTGGAGATAGAGAGTAAGTTTGTTCGGAAAAGATGTTGGGGATGAAAAGTTAATGGGGGTCGGTCATATATTTTGCCCCCCTAGGGGTGACCCCTGATGACCTATGGTGTTTTTCGAAAATACTGAGCAACCTCCATTTTTGTATGTTGACCCCCCTAAGGGGAGGAGATAGGGGGTGGGTGTCTTGGGGGAAAATGTTGGCGGTAAAAAGTTAATGGGGGTCGGCCATACATTCTTCTCCCCTACGGGTGACCCCTGATGACCTATGGCAATTTCCCCCCTAATTTTGGCAAAGTGGACCTTTTTCTCTGCTCGTGCGCAACCCCTAATGTTTTTTTTTTTTAATTTTTTTTTCGGCATTGTCATTTTTTTTCAAAAAGGCACGGAATAGAGCCCTCATCTACCAAAATATCGACACAAGGTCCACCCTAGTAGCTACCCATTATTCCATCCATACCCTATGGGTAATGGGTAAATGATCGCTACCCACTCCCCACGGCAATAATAACCCAAGGTAACCCAGAGTAACCCATTACCCACGAAATACGAGGAGGTTCTTTTCAAAACATGATTATTCGACTTTTGACAAAAGTGATTTTTTTGTTTAGATTTTTTTTGGCAGCATTGAATTGAAACCCCTGCGAAAATAAAATTTTCCGAAATCTCCATAACTACACCAGGAAAAAAAATAAAATGCATGATTTCATAAAAAGTAGATTATTCCACTTCAAAATGACATTTTCCATTTCAAATATATATTTTTGGAACAACATATAATTAATCCATATAATTAATCAATCTTTCTGGGGCTTCGAAGAGCAGTTGAATTTTTACTATTTTTCTTCCATTTTATTCTCTGGAACTTCATATGACTTACATTAAACTTTTCTGGACCTCTCCGAACAGAATTATTATGTTGTAATAATTTCATGATTTCAACAACTTCATATGTTTCCATTTTTGCTCAGAAAACATCTGAGTTTCTCCATCTTTAAAGAGTTGAAGAGAGTGCAATATTGTAACATTGAAGAGAGTTCAATGTTAACATTTGGGTTTTTTTTTCATATTACGCTCTATCAAATAAATATTTATAATTTTTGTATACTAACGTGTTCATGATGACGGATACATTATCAATGTAAAATTTGCTGTTATAAATTATAGTTTTTAAACTTCCCTTATGGGAAACCTGTTACAGTTTTGCTCATCACTGTATATACGAAATGTTAAGTGGATGTAAATAAATAAATAAATAAATGTGGTTCGTATGGAAACAACGTATATTTATGTTGTATTTAAATGGTTATTTATTGGGTAGTTCGAAAATTTGTCGACACATTCTACTCCTTTCTGTCGTTGCAATGGCGTTTGGTTTAGGTCGAAACACCGCAGGGTTCATGTTTTATAGCTGCCTAAAGTTGGCTATCTTCAGTGTTTTTGTGAAGAGATAGCTGTGTTCATGTTGCAATAACTTTCGAATGCGACATCAGATTGTAACGATCTTAGTATCATCTGATAGATTTCGACCTCCGTTTTAGGAATAAAAATAGAAATGGCAGGTCCTTGTGGGCCAAGGACATCAAAATTTAGAAAATGTTGTTTGTGATTGAATTTCCTGGAAGCATATTTTTTAATTTTCTTAGTTTTATTTCTAAAAAATTGCTCATACTTTTCTGGCAAAGATGTACAAATTTCAAGATGGGTTCATTAGGGGTTTAGAAAATATTAGTGTTTTTGTAATGCAATTATCAGACTACACTCACTGACAAAAAAGATTAATTATTATGTGGTTTTCATATATTTTTGATTCTACCGATTTGACAGGCACCGATCGTTGCGACTTCTATTTGACTGACTCCCTCAATAAATTTCTGTTCTGTTGAGCCTTTCGGTTATCTATTCCACACTTCTTCATGTCCGATGTACGTATGTATAGGGTTGTCGTACTCAAATTAGACATACATAGGGCACTTCAATATGATGTCCTCTGTCAATGTTCCAGTTCCACATAAATAACTTCCCATTACACTGGATGAAGGGAGTGGCTCACAAACAGTGAGCCATATCCAAGCAAAAAATTATGCATGCTAAAAAGCAGTACTGGAAGCAGAAATTCTTTAGAAGCACTAGCCAATGCGCTGATAGATGCGCATTATTTTCGAACAAAGTTCCCACTTAGAAGCTCTCGATAGTGCCAAATTAAAGCAACATACTCATTGCTTTCAAGTAGCTCTTCTTTGTTGCTTTGTGCTTATTTTACGGTACGAAAAGAAAATACGAGAAGTTTTCTCACTTAAGAAGCACTAGAATAAGCCAGAGCCATGATTCGACCAAAACCTGTGTTAAAAAAAATTACCCGAATTTTTTCAAACATCATTCGGCCTTATTCCCTTGTCGTCATCACATTTTTCTACGTACAGTTTTTACTTAAAACAAAACAACCAATTTCTTCACTACTGCGATTTTGAACGCTTAAGCATTTGTGTTAACAACACAGCTTCTTTCCAAGACATTATATAGCAAAATTGAAGCTCCAAATTTTTCAGAATATATTAAGTTAAACGATAGTTAATTAGATAGGAACATTTGTGTCTGAACTGTAGTGTGGTAACTGTAAATCCATACATATCTAATATTAAATGTCTCCGTACTATAGTCACATTTTTAAATTTTAAAATGATTTTAACCTGAATAAAATTCCCCGTTAATTTAATTAAGTGTCAAGTACTCAAGATTACAACTTTTTAGCAATTACAAGAAGCGCTTAAAAACCAATTCGGAGAAGCACTTCAGTGTAACATACTTATTATATCTGTACTCTATCTTACTGCACTGCATATAAGAAGCAAGAAGCAGTAAAGAGCTTTTAAACACTCCAACTGCTTCTAACTTCTAATAATTTTTTGTTGGGATGTTTTCTAGTTTTACTAGCTGTGATTAAGTTCAACTGTTTTTCATCGGTTCCGAACCGATTTCAGAGAAGCTTTTCCATGGTTTATTGCTCGATAGTGTCGCCGTCACTAAGTGAGGTGACGATCGTCAAAATGCAAGCAGGGATCGAACTCACAGTCTCATGTACAAGAGTCGGGCACAATAATCATTGCACCACCGATAATTTTCAAAATATAACTTTAATTATTATATTATAAAATTATTCAAAATAATTAATTAAATATTACCAATTATAATCAATTACTATAAAATTATTCAAAATAAGTACATGACCCCCCATTAGGTCCAATTATTTCTTGCATGTTTTTCTTTATAAAGTTGTAACGCAAAAAACCCCAGCAACCAAACCCATATTAGCATTTGCTAATATATTAAGTCATAACTATAATTCATACAATTCACAATCTAATCAGAATCGGCTTACGCTCGCCATTCAAATTCTCATGCCCCCTGTTCTGTGTTCCATTTAAAATCGATTCTCCAACGCCAGACATTCCAGCGGAAGTGAATTTCAACTAAAAAAAAGCTATCTAATGAAATTTTGGTTCACTGCAATTTTGCTTCACCGATGGAGCTAGAAACCATGAATGTTTGTGTGGATGTTATTTTCGGTGCTGATGTTGTTATTGCATGACAATTGTGGGCGTTTCCTGCTCATGACGTCGCTAGCTTTACCATTTTCTCAACAGTTAATATTTACAAGTTTTGAATTGGAATCAACCAACGACTCCTACGTTTACAGCTAATAATTGCTGCAAAGGATCAAAGGCATATAAAGTGGCAATGAGTAAAACAGTAACAACTGGAACAGACTAACAACAGAAACACATAAAAATTCAAGGACCTCGCTTTAATACCTGAAAGGGAATAACAAAAAAGTAACATTTTGTGTGTAATGAACAAATGACAGGGAAATAAACAATTCATTTGAGAAATTGAAACATACGTCCGCTGTCAAAATATTTTATCGAAATAATACAGGAACGAACCTCTTAAAGATATTTCATGATGTAATGTCATACACGCTGAAAAATTTCGGTCCCAGCAACATATTGCAGGAAATATGTAGATGTTTACAAACAGTATTTTTATGAATTGAAGATCTGCCGATTTCTTCGTTGTCTATCTCGTATTTGTTTTTACCGGGTTTGGGTTTCAAAAGTATATATTATAACCTATTATTCATTGTATCGTAAACATGTTATATTGAATAGCAAAAACATTAGGTTTGGGGACAAGTATAGTATATTTGTAACAAGTTGCAAACACATTATAAAGGGGTTTGCCATAAGGCCTTGACAACTTTTTGATGTGTTAACATCTATAGTGGCGTATAGGGACTAAATCTATCAAAGTCAAAATCTGCTAAAACCAGATTTTATGCTGCTGCTAAAACCATCGCAGTCGACGTTATGGTGACATACTAATACGTCAGCTACATACTTCGTACAAAGTATGTGTGATGTTGTGTGTTTGGCTGTTTCGTTGCTGTTGATATGGCAAACACGCGGTTATGTGACACACGTATACGTCAGCTACTTCGGACAAAGTATGTGTGATGTTGTGTGTTTGGTTGCTTCGTTGTTGTTGGTATGGCCAAACAACGCGAGTCATTTGATGTTCAGCATTGCCCGGTGTATACAAAAACAAGTAGAAACGGTGTTATGTTCGGCCGGGCTGAAGCTTATATACCCTCCACCATGACAATTTACACTCCCACTCTCCACTCTTTGCATTCCCTTAACAGTTTTTATTTTAGGTACCCCCCCTACACCCACCACCCACACAAACACTCCACGACATAGCAAGCACAAATAAATCACCAACATATTAGTAGTAGGAGTAGTAGTAGTTGTTGTTGTTGTTGGTGTTGGTGTTTTTTTATTATAGTGTGGGTGCGGAACACTCTCAGAGCAAAGAGAGTAATGACGTATTATACGTATATAACAATGAGATAGCAAGAGAGCAACGCCAATTTTGTGAACTTGTGTAGCGTATGTACGAATATAACAATGTATGTATGTACATATATACAAGTGACTGTTGCTTTCCATTCTCTTTGTCTTTTGTGGGAATAAAACAAAAAGTATTCAGCAAGAAAATAATGACACATGTGCTTGCACTGGGTCTTTAAATAATTTTAAGTATTAATATTATTTAACTGTAACGTCATCATATGATTCAACGCTTTTTTTTATTTTCCAATGTAACATTTACGAATGTGTTCATAGAAATCGAACAAGTACCGTGTAGCAAAAAGGTGTTAACACATCGCCCGTGAGTTCGAACACTCATTGGATTTTTTTTTAATAAAACGCAAACCATTTGAGACATTCCCCAAACTTTATGATCGACTTGAAATACCATAAAAACATTTATAGGTGGAACTCAACTTCGTTCATATGGCCACCGCGGGCACGTCGGCAGTGGTCGATTTGTTGCACCCAATTTTCGATGACGCGGTCACACATTTCGGCCGTAACGGCCGCTATTTCGCGTTCAATGTTGGTTCTTCCAACGTCGTCGGCTTGTTGGCATAGACCAATGATTTGACACAGCTCCACAGGAAAAAAGTCTAGAGGCGTTGAATCGCACGAACGAGGCGGCCAATTGACTGGTCCATTTCTTGAGATATCACGCTCACCTATCTTACTTTTCAATAAATCGGTTGTAGCGTGTGCTGTGTGGCTTGTGGCACCATCCTGTTGAAACCAAATGTCGTCCAAGTCCATGTTTTCCAATTCGGACCAAAAATAATTGGTAATCATAGCGCGATAACGATCGCCATTCACAGTAACGTGACGATCGTTATTGTCGACCAAAAATATTGTCGACCAAAAATATGGCCCGGCATGCAAACCGCACCAAACATGTATGTTTTGTGGATGAAGTGCTGATTGATGAAGAACATGTGGATTTTCACCAAAACCAATAACGCATATTTTGCTTATTGACGAACCCATTGAGCCAAAAATGGGCTTCGTCACTGAAGATGATTTTGCGATGAAATTCATCAGCTTGACGCATCTTCTCCAGAGCCCAATCGGAGAACGTACGTCGTGTCAAATGGTTCATCGGCTTCAATTCTTGGGTCTTGTATGGGTGTAACCCAAGATCTTTACGCAAAATTCGCCATAGCGTGGTCTCGGCACGCCGCGGAATCGACTGATGTGGATCGTTTTCTACGGACGCCTTAACGATAGCGCTATCTTCGTCACTTCGACCAGCCCGTTGTCTCACTGACACGGCATCATCACACAATGAATATGTAGACTCAAAGTTTTGCACTAAACTTGTTATTGCTTGTGTACTAGGGCGAGAATCAAGACCGAAAACTGGAGTTAACGCTCTTAATGTTGCGGTCACCGACTCCGAATTTCTGTAGTAGATTTTTATAATTTACATACGTTCATCGTTCGTGTACTTTACCATGCTGAAAATGTCGAGTTTACTGAAAAAAGGAAAGAAACAGTTAGAGGATCAGTGAAATAGTGCGTTCACAAATTACATACAAAGTTGTCAAGTCCCTTTTGGAAATTCCGATATTTGCATCCAAACAACGAAAAAATACAGATTTTTCATCGTGTAGAGAAAAGATACCTCGAGGGTCTACTTTTCTCAATAAATTTATGAAATTAGCGCTCCATGTTGAATATTATTAATTTAATAATAGCAGACATAGGCATTTGTTCATAACAACCAGCCAGAACACAACAACGGTATTTAGTTTTTGTGTATTAAAATGTTTGTCTTAAATACAACACAAATGTTTACTGACAATTCATGATATCGAAAAGGTTCAAAATTCGTTTAATTATCACAGTTCTCCACAAAAACCATAAGACAAATTTCAGTCAACAATTCCTGATGTCAGTCAATTTACGTCGAACATCTCTCTATCGCGCCGACTATACCACGACTAGTGTGAAATGAAAAGTCAGATGAGATTTATGTTACCTCTAGATATATTTGCTCTATGTGTAATATTTCTGAGAATGTTTTCGTACGAGAATGGAACCCCAATGTGTCATTTTAAGCCGTTACGAATTCGAGACAGATCCGTTTCTGCGGATATTCGTTACGAAATCACAACGAATTCGTTTTCGTATGAAATTCCTCTCAAACCGCAAATCGTTTTTTATACTTTTTCGAATCCGTCTCGAACTCGAACGTCTCGAAGAAAAATGAATTCGAGACGGATTTGCTTTTATCAATTATATTTCGATGCCCACCAATTAATCTCAGCAGCTCTCTTCTCCAAAGTATTTAGATATATTATCACATATTATAGGGATAAGCAATTCTCAAAGTAACGAGAAACATTTGACGGATCCGTCAAATCGACATTTCACTGATTCATTTTTTTATGCTCGTAACGGGTTCGAAACGAATTAGAGAACTCACAGTTCGCTTTTTTATGATTTTACGGACTCGTTACGAGTTCGAAACGGATCCGCATCCGTTTTTATGCACATTGGGACTGAGCAAAAGGAATATCTGTCATGAACTTGTAAATACTTTTACGAGTAAATAAACTTGAAGAAACATTTGTTAAAGAGAATAATGGCTTTTGATGAAAAGTATGCCGTACCATTTATGGCAACGCTTGAGTCAGTCGCAACACTAGCTGCGTAAGAGCAGTAGAAGGAGAAAAGCCGACAGCAGCCGTTAATGTAAGCGAAAATCGACATTGAAGAAAACATAACAGTGCGCAAATTAAAATGAACAGAACGAAGATTCAAGGCCGAAGATTCTACCAAAAGGGTAGTAGATATCGACGGAAATCTAGCTAAAGATTTGCAGATTGCGACTAGGATATGGAAAAATTTTTTTCAATGTAGAAAAGGAAATACATCTAATAGCGCGCATTTCTCTTTGTTTTTTTGATTTTTCGGAGTTATGATTTTGCCAAGTCACTCGTGATTCGCAACATGTTTCAAAGTCAAAAATGTTCAGTTTGTCCTGCCGCTTCATCAGGAATAAACTTACAAAGAACCAACTCTTGCAAATCATTGAGTTTTATTATAAAAATTCGCGCTCTGTGAAAAACATGTTTCGGAATCTACGTCCAGTTTCACTCTATTGAGCATAAATCCACCAACCGGTATCCATAGATTACGTACCCAGGAGAATATTGCTGCTGTATCCGTCAGTGTTTATGAAGATCGCGATTAGTCCATCGGTAGCCGATAGCAAAAATTGGGGTTGTGTTACTCGACCACCCAGAAGATTTTATGTAAGGACCTTGGTTTAAAGCCGTTCAAAATTCAGCTGGTGCCGTCGATAAAGCCTGGCAACCTTTCAAAATATCGCCCGTTCGGCGAATGGGCCTTAAAGAAGCAAAAAAGCGATAAGCTTTGTTTATCGAAAAATTGTATTCAGCCACGAGGCTAAATAGGTATGTCAATAAATAGAATTTCAGAATTTGGTCCAAAGAGCAGCCAGAGGCTGTTCAAGAGCTCCCAATATCTCCAGACAAATTTACTGTTTGGTGTGGATAATAGGCATTATTCGACCGTACTTTTTCAAATACCATGATGGCCGCAACGTTACGGTCGAAGATGATGGACTTTTTTTTGCCCAAAATCGAAGAATTGAACTTGGTTAACAAATGGTTTTCCACATTCCACAGTACATGCGGTACCATTAACCAATTTAAATACGAGTTTAGTGAGCATTTAATCTCACGTTGTGGAGCTTTTAATTGGCTGCCTCATTCGGGATATTTGCCTCCACTACACTATTTTTTGTGGGTACACGTGGAGTCTCTCGTCTATAGAGACAAGTCAAACAGCAACCATGTAAATGTTTCAAACACGCTCCAAATGTCCATGTATTTCGATGGCAAAAAATTAAAAGGTCGTATCATATACATATATATAAAGGTTGTTTCATATACTGGTAGGGTATTCTCAAATGCACCTTTCCACAAAGGTGGAAAGTGATAAAATTCGTCACTCCCAGTGAATGTCGAATGGGGTGACAAAATTCGTCAGTCCCAGTGTAACGAGTGAGCTCTTGATCGCGGTAGACGTTACGTTGTTAAAACTACCTTCAATATCTATGAAGGCACCCAAAGAAAAGTTTCCATAACCCAGATTGCGCTCAATATATCTGGCAAATTCATGCAGATCACTTTCTACCGACCTACCCCTCAGGTTGGCTGTCCCCAGTTAGCTGTCTCGGACTAATCCTGTTCCTAATGTGCAGGTCAATAAGTCTCTCTAAAACTTTCAACAGAAAGGACGAGAGGCTGATTGGTCTGTAGTCAGTGGGAGCAGCGTGTCTTGCCTTACCTGATTTGGGTATGAAGATAACAAGCACCTCCCTCCATTTATCCGGAACTATAGCCATTTAAAGGCACGTTCTGTATATGTCCATGAGGTGAGGAGCAATGAAACCTTCGCATGTCTGCAGCATTATCGACAGGATACGATTACGCCCTGGCGACTTATAGGGTTTGAAGCTGTTAATGGTCCAAAGAATATTTGCCCCATATATCACCCCATTCGCCTCTTCCGTGTGTATCTCGTTGGACACCCTTTCCGTTGGAACAATAATGCCCGTGGGCTCACTATTGACACAACATGGAAAGAAGGGTCTCCATTAGTAGGTGCAGTAACTCAATACAAGAATCGGTCCACGAGTCGTCCGCCCATCTTACGAAGCCAAAAAATTTTGGATCCTTGGGCAACAAACGACGAAAGCGTACTGCCTCGCTTACATCTAGTATCGGTTCACAGAAACTGATCCATGACATGCGTTTGGCCAGCTTTATATTTCATTGGAACAGGTTGAAACTATTCTTGTAAACCTCCCAGTCAGAGTTAGTTTTCGCCCTCAAAATAGTCTGTGTGGACTTTCGCAGCTCACCCAGCTAGACCAGCTGTCTCTTTTTACCGGGGAGGGTAAGGGGACAGAATTCAATTTAGCTCCTATATAACAAGTTCGTCAATTTCTCCACCTTGTCGTTGACATATGTAACTGTCGCGCACAGTCTGCTATCAACACCCAGTACCCTGTTGGTAAGCTCATTTGTATTTTATTGTTGTTTGGGTGCAATTATAACGTGTTTGCAGCTTGTTTCAAATATATTATATTTGTGCCGCAAACACATTGTGTTTGCTATTCAATATAACATATTTGGGCACAATGATTAACAGCTTATAACATCTGTATTTGTGACCCAACTGTGGTTTTTTGTCGTTGAAAACTGCTGAAAACAAAAATGTGACAGAAAAAAAGGTAGCAGATCTTCAATCCACGAAAACAATGCTGTCAAACATGTACATGGTCCCTGCAATAAGTTGCTGGGGCCGACATCTTCCAGCGTGTGTCTATTACAGTCTCCCTTAATCGATTTTGGAATGTAGCAACACCAGCCACATTACAGATTCTATGCCAGGTTTCTTATTGTAACTGCTTAATTTGTTACCCTGGCTTTTAAAATAAAAAAATCAATGAGTGTTCGAACTCGCGGATGAAGTGTTAACACCTTTTTGCTACACGGTACCTGTTCGATTTCTATGAACACATTAGTAAATGTTACATTGGAAAATAAAAAATAATTGTTTTTTTTTGTATACACCGGGCAATGCTGGACATCAAATGATTCGCATTGTTTGGCCATAGCAACACAACGAAACAACCAAACACACAACATCACACATACTTTGTCCGAAGTAGCTGACGTATACGTGTGTCACATAACCACATGTTTGCCATATCAACAGCAACGAAACAGCCAAACACACAACATCACACATACTTTGTACGAAGTAGCTGACGTATTAGTGTGTCACCATAACGTCAACTACGCAAGCTTGGCTTGCAAATGAAATTTTGCATGGCTATGCCTTATGTCTCCGTTCAAGAACAGCAACAGACACATGTACATTAAACCGACTTATTTTGTATGGGGCCAAAAAAGTGTTTTTTTTCCACCCCCTGAAATGTTCCTTGACTTGTTTTTTTATGATTCGCAAAATATTTCGCGTCTAGGATTAAAACCCCGTCAGCTGGACCGTTTCTAAACAAAGGCTTTTTTGCAGAATATCTTTGAAAAAAGGCCTTGGCAGAACATTTGTTGGCATGTTTTTCATACCGTTGGATGCGTCTTTAAAAATGCTTTCCTATGATACTAATATTGCACATATTATCTTTAGTTAACTATCAAAAATCTTTGAAAAACTCAAAAAAGCCTTTTTTAAAAACGGTCCAGCTCACGGGGTTTTAATCCTAGACGCGAAATATTTTGAGAATCATCAAAAAACAAGTCAAGGTACATTTCAGGGGGTGGAACAAAAACACTTTTTTTTGTGAGTCAGTCTAATGTACACACATACAATATTATGTTAATACATACGCTATAGACACAATTTCGTTTGCCTCACCCCTGCCACACCACTCTTACATTGCTCTCTTGCTCGCCCATTTTTGTTTAACACGTCATTATTCTCTTTCGCAGTCGCAGAAAATCTGGTTTTAGCAGCAGCATAAAATCTGGTTTTAGCAGCAGCATAAAATCTGGTTTTAGCAGCAGCATAAAATCTGGTTTTAGATGAAGCATAAAATCGTGACTTTGATAGATTTAGTCCCTATACGCCGCTATAGATGTTAACACATCAAAACTAAAATTATCAATTTAAAATTATATATATATAATTCTGATTAAAAACAGATACAAAATATATTTTATTTTTAAATCTAATTTGAACTATTGCTTTTTTTAATTTAATATTTTAGTACTTTAAATGCTAACTCATTTATTAAAAGTACCAAAAACCCTTTTTTGGGTTATAGTCCTGCTTTTCGATCAAAAACAGTTTTCAGGTTAATCATACGTAATGTGGGACTTATGATAATAAATTTCCAAAAATTGTTGGGTATCTAGTGGGAGAATTTTATCAAATGTTTCCAGCAGAAGGTACATGTCTATGCATAGGTAGTGCAAAAACACACTGGCGGTCTTATCGTTTGCCACTAAATAAATCGTGTGACACTCAAATATACGAGGGCGGATAAATAAGTTCGTTATTTTTTTGAATGATACACAGATTTTTTTTGTAAAAAAAAATATTTATTTTTCAACATAATATCATTTTAGCTCAATACGCTCAGTCCAACGTTTCTCCAATTTTTGTATCCCAACCAAAAAATAATATTTTTCGAGGTCCACAAAATAGGCATTTCTATTTCCACCGAGCCATGTCTATAGTTTGGAAATAGGACATAGTCACTGGGGGCTAAATTACCATTGAAATCGATGGTGCCCCCATTGCGTTTAGTCCCCATAGTATTTATCAAGCTTTTCCTTGGTTTGATTGACGGTTTTTTTTAGCAAAAAATAATGTTTAATGAGCACTCGAAACTGGCTTTATTCATTTTTAAAAAAATGCACGAGGTTGTATGTTTGAACAGCTGTTACACACAAAGTAAATGAGGGAACTTGCTCACGGAATGAACAGTAGTGTACTAACAGGTGGTACTTGATGGGAGCAGTGCTGTATTTCATACAACTACGATCGATGTTCGAAAAATCACGGACTTCTTGATCCACCCTCTATTATTATTAATATTAATCATACGCCAACGGGTACAGGAAAAGTTAACGGGAAAAGTATTAATTCTTTCGTTCCCATCGATTTTGCTTTGTGACGGGTTTTTCAATAAGAGCGCTACAAAAGTTTTTTAAATAAACCAAACCCGGTTTTAGGTACCAACGAAATTCTTTATTCCTGTGAAAGTACGTTCGATGCCATTATGTGTGGAACTCAATTTCTTTTGCATGGCCACCACGGGCACGCTTGCAGAAGTCCAGACGCTGAACCTAATTTCCGACGGATTTCAAGCATAAATCGGCCGATACTGCTGCAATTTCACGTTCGATATTCGTACGAAGTTCATCAATCGTCGCTGGCTTGTTGCTTGTTGACATAGACCATAGACTTGACGTAGCCCCAGAGGAAATAATCTCAATCGCACGACCGAGGCGGCCAATCGACTGGGCCATTTCGTGAGATAAAACGTTCACCAACCTTGGTTTCCAATAAATTGATTGTGGCATTCGCTGTGTGGCTTGTGGCGCCGTCCTGTTGGAACCACATGTCCTCCAAGTCCATATTATCCGATTGGGGCCAAACATATTCGGTTATCATTGAACGGTAGCGATTCGCATTCACAGTTATGTGCCGGTCTTGATCATCATGGAAGAAGTATGGCACAATGACGACGCCGGCACATAAACCGCACCAAACCGTAATGTTTTCGGGATGCAATGATGACTCATGGATTACGGGAACATTTTGTAGTGTGCCTGTGGATTCAAATTTTTCCCCTAGACTCTCAATTGCTGATCTGTTAGGAAGATTATAACGACCACAAATTGGACGCAGCGCTCTTAAAGTTGAGGCCACTGACTCCAAATTTCGGTAGTAAATTTTAATAATTTCGACTCGTTGTTGGCTCGTATATCTTTCCATGATGAAATGGCAAACCTTACTGAAGAGAAATGTCCAACGAAAGCGGGAAAAAATATGTCGCCGTTTGCTGTCCCTATCGATTTACTTTTGTAGCGTCTCTGTTGAAAAACCCTATTGAGACTTTGCGATATCAAATTATCACATTTTGTATATGCGGAAAGAGTCTAAGAAAAGTCACCCTGTTATCAATATTCATAGAAAAGGTTTTGAGAATGTTCCCCTAAAGTTTTTGGTACTTAATGTTTGAGTACTTATTGCGGGGAATTCACGATACATCAGATTGATATTCATGTTTGTATGGTGTAGTGGAAATAAAGTAATATTCTAATTAATCAAATCAAATGTCAAAATCAGTTTGGTATTTCGCTCTGCACCCTGCTTTAACACATTGGTAGTTGTGACTGTCAAAATTTAGTATATAAACTTAAACCTAAAATTGATAAGTTGCTTCACTGTGTTGCTTGTCTGCTTACTCAAATTCAGTTTCGTTTTGTTTATCGCGACTAAAGTCAAAACTGTTACTCTCTATTATTCAAGTCACAAGCCAAAGGGATTTGAGTTGCCCAAGCATTCACTACTACAATGCGACGCAGAAGCATTTCCCTAAAATACCACGATCTTAACGCAATTCATACAAACTTTTAACCTCTACCATTGGTCTCTCGCTCACAAACTAAAAAAAATTAACTGCAACTAAAAAACATGCCAAAATATCATAAAGCTACACCATGCTCAAAACATTTTATCAACGGGGGAGTCACTGTGGCGTATAGTACTTGCCTCAAAGAGTAATCCGTCCTGCATGTTAATCAGCCACAGTTAGTAGCCGAGGAATGCAGCGAAAAATATGCGACCATCTATGTATAATGTCCGCCTGAATGATACACGATTTTGTGTGCAATCCTCCTTCTCCTACCACCCACAAACCAATCAGTAACACTTTGGGCCATGTCACCCAAAGGGTTGAAAACTTTGAACTAGCAAGCAACCCACGCTATATTTGTGAACATTTTTTTTGTACTTAACATGAATGGGAAAAACTAAGCTCAAACTAAACTGCATGGAGCAAGTGGGGCCAAACGGAAACTGCCCTAGCATCAGCAGCAACAGCAGCTATAGTTGGTATTCCGTATTGAGGAAAAGCAGCAGCAAAATCAACAACATCACTAAAACCCATGTACCATCATCATCAGTATCAGGCTGATAAAGCTCAAATGGTTTACAAACGTTACAATATCTGACATCATTAAAATTGCATTTTGGTCGCTTTTTGGTTTTTTTGTGCTACCAATTTTGTTTTTTTCTGTTGTATGTTCTGTTGTTTGCGACCTATTTTTAGTAGACGATAATACCAATTGCCCCTTTTTCTCATATTGAAAATGATTTAGGATACCCACACAGTCAATAGCTAAAAATTCCAACTACGAAAAAGAAGTTTAAAAGTCAACAATACCCAACAAACTCAACAAGGACTACAATAAACAAGGACTACAAGGAATATATAAAACGACACCATTACAGTCAGTGTTGTTATATTTTTTTTCAAAAAAATCTGTAAATTTTTGCAAAAAAATCTTTTTTTCTGAAAAACAAATCTGTTTTTACGCAATATTAAAATAAGTTGTATTTACAGTTGACCTTTCCCATTATTATGATTTTCAATTTTATTATCGGCTTGAAGAAAAGGAAATTGTATAAATAATGTCAGTTCTGTTTTGACATTTGTGTAGTAAACACATGAGAAACACACGTTAATACACAATGTTACGCTACACTGCTCCAGAACGCGGAATATTGCTGACTATTTATTTGACCAATAATCGGTCGGTGACTTTGGCACAACATGAATTTCGTCGCAGATTTCCTGGCCGTCCAACGCCTACTGGTGAAACACTGCGACGTTTAGCCGCTCGCCTCGAAGAGACTGGCACAACACGAGATGCTGCCAGGCGTGGCAGACCCCGGAGTAGCCGTTCTGCAGAGAATATTGCTGCTGTAGCCGAGGATGTCATGGATGCGACGTCGACATCGACCAGACGACGTGCCACGCAAATGGGTATCAGTCGACGGTCTTTACAGCGAATTTTGGTACAAGATTTGAAGATGTTTCCATACAAAGTCCAGACGGTGCATCAGCTGTTAGCTGCTGACCGCCAATCGCGTCTAACATCCTTAATCACCACCAAGAGGAAGATGATTTTTCATCAAAAATAATCATGAGTGATGAGGCCCATTTCCATCTTAGCGGGTACGTAAATAAGCAAAATTTACGCTTCTGGGGCACTGAAAATCCGCGTGTAACCCACGAAGAGCCATTACACCCTCTCAAAGTCACTGTATGGTGTGCTGTTTTCGCTGGAGGAGTTATCGGACCTTTTTTCTTCGAAGACGTCTCGGGCCAAACGGTTACTGTGAATGGTGAGCGCTACAGAGCAATGATCAACGAGTTATTTTTGCCGCAACTTGATGAATTGTGATTGGAAAACATGTGGTTCCAACAGGACGGAGCAACGGCACACACTGCACGTGCCACAACCAATATGCCGAAGGATGCATTTCCCGGGCGCCTAATCTCCCGTTGTGGCGATTTGCACTGGCCAGCAAGATCGCCTGATTTGACCGCTCCAGACTTCTTTTTGTGGGGCTTTTTGAAGTCGCGGGTTTATGTCAACAAGCCTCAGACTCTTGCAGCTCTTAAAGACAATATCCGTCAAGAATGTGAGGACGTATCGCCGGAAGTTTTGGCCAAAGTGATGGAAAATGCCATAAAAAGGGCCCAAATGACAATCAACTGTGGCGGCGGCCATTTACATGACATCATATTCTCGACTTGATGTAAAAAAAATTAAAAGACCAAATAAAAATAATCCACAAGAAGAATCAAAGTTTTTCATTTTTTTTTATATTACAGCCAAAAAACATCGGAAGTTTACTTTTGCGCCACCTTGTACAATATTTTCTCTTAGAGATTATGGAGTAGGAAATCACAATAATATTTATGCATATAATTCCATTGTGAGATAACAAAAAGTATACGACTAGTCTTCACTGCAAGATTTTTGTCAACCTATTTGATTTTTCCGCCTAAATTTGTCAGTTATAAAGGCTTTTCCAATAAGAGGTATTATGTTGGTATTCAAAGAAAATTTTAATTTTTTAAGATAAATGATCGGATGTTTATTTCATAATAAAGAGGAAGGTATGCCGCTAATAATGAAAACCAACATCAGCCAAATCGGCGCCATGACCACGCTTACATGACCATATCCTTTTCATGAAATTTTCCATAACCAAATCGCAAAGTGGCTGCTGTATGTCCTCGATAGAATCACAAATTATAGCTTTTGTAGGTCTTGAATTGACGCTGGGCTGTTGGCGTAGACCTTATCTTTGACGTGGCCCCAAAGGAAGAAGTCACAAGGTGTTAAATCACAAGATCTCTTTGGCCAATTGTAATCACCTCTTCGAGAGATAACACGGTCCGGAAACTTTTCCCGTAAAAGAGCAATGGTTTCGTTGCTTGTGTGGCACGTAGCACAGTCTTGTTGAAAGTAAACGTTGTACAGATCAATACCATCAAACCCCGACCATCAAAAATCATTAATCATCTCTCGATAGCGCAATCCATTTACCGTAATTGTTGATCCAACCTCATTTTCGAAAAAGTAAGGTCCAATGACCCCGCCGGACCATAAACCACACCAAACAGTCACACGTTGAGGATGGAGAGGCTTCTCAACAATAACTCTTGGGTTTTCCGAGCCACAGATGCGACAATTTTGCTTGTTTATGTAGCCACCGGGGTGGAAATGGGCCTCATCAGTCAAGATGATTTTTTGATGGAATTTCGGATCATTTTTATGCATTTGAAGGACCCAATTTTAATAATTTCAATGCGTTGTTGAAGCGTGTATCGTTCCATTTTTAGTAATGGCGTAGTTTCTACTTGTCAAATGTCAAAGAATAAAAGCTTCAAAAGTGACAGCTACCGAAATACAGGGTGATTCAAAATAACACCTCTTGTTGGAAAACCCTTTATGTCTGTAAACTCGTGCACATTTTTCCGTATCGCGCTTGTAGTTGAGTCTTTTCTCAGATGGAACGTCAATAATATGTAGCATTACCTGAAAGAGACGTCGTGTGTAAATCCTCCCTTGAGTTAGAATTTTCTCTTCGTCAAAGTTTAGCCTGTGTCCGTCCAATTAACGTACAGTGGGCTCCGAGTACTGTTTTGTGTTCTAAAGGCTTATACTGTGCCATTTGGTCCGATTTATGTGATGAAATTCTCGTCTTCAGTTTAGTCATTGTAGTACCCATATATACCTTCTGGCATATGATGAATTTCATTTAAAAATCGAGATAAAACTGAAATTTTGAACCCAACCACCTCAGATATCGCTGAAATTTTGTTCATAGCTAAATTTGATCAATACAAACAAACTCTCATTTTTAGAAATGACTGTTATGGGATTTTTTGGGCGTGGCACAGTGGGAAAGTTTTCGAAAAAACGCGAAAATGGTCGAAAAGAGCTCCATTTAAACTACAATAACTCAGAATCGGCTGAACCGATTTCCATGATCTTGGTATCATTAAAAAGACATTTTAACAGGCTTTATGACACGTTTAAATGTCCTGGGACAATGTTTATTTATTTTACCTGTAAATATGAAATATGAGGGCAATTACTAGAAGTGACACTACTTAAAAATTATATAAAAAAAACTAAAAAAGAACCCATTTTTATTTTTTGATATGGTATAGGTGAAGGATAAACCTTTCTAACAAAATAATACACTATAAAAAAACCCTTGATCTTTTTGGTTTTTTCGTTAGTTACAATTTTTTTTTTGTTATAAAATTTTTTACAGTGTATTTAATGTGTATAAAAGATTAAATATGACAAAATTCATTATATTATGTGGACTATTTTTAATGGAAACAGAAAAATAACAAAATTCATTATTAACCTTTAGAAGGCAGTTAGTTTTTGCTTATTATCTAGCACTTGGGCTAAGATTTGTGTTTTGGAGCGTTCGGATACATATAGTGAAATTTTACGGCGATTATTTTTGTAGAATATTTTGACCACGGCCCCCGTCATTTTGGAGCAGTTTTATGCCAATTTTCAAAAAAAAGTAAAAATTATGGTTATACGTGACAGTTAGAGTGTTAATTTGTTCCACAAAAATGTTTATCCGAATCCTTTCTATGAAACTTCTGAACATATTTTGTACCTCAGAAGTAAGGAACGCACAATTTTGCATGCCGATATGTTGCAGGAAAGCTCCGAGGGGGGGGAAACTATGACCCGCCCTAAAAACAAAATCTGATCAGATCTGGAAAAACGCCGATACACGTATATTTTTTGTAGACCTTTCTACCAGATTCCGTTGACAGAACCCCAACATTTTTCTTGGTGTCGCACAGTGTTATCAGTCGTCCTGGGGCTGTAGACTTTTGATACCAGTCAACGTTTAAATTTCCATCTTGTCTTACAACTATGCAATCAAAGTACGATATGGTAATTGTTGGTGCGTTTCCTCTTCAACTGTAAATTAAAGTTGTCGATTGAAAGAATTGAGCGCCTTCGTCGTGTCCTCCACCTCAGATTTCCCAATGGTTACAAAAATATATCGTCCACATATTTAGTTATAATTTTCGGTCTCCTCCTTAATGTATTGAACGTCGTGTCAAGTTATAATCCTTCCATTATAATCTCTGCCCTTATCGGTGACGCTGGTGAACACATAGGCATGCCCTTTCTCTATTTATAAAATCTGTTCTCATATTTAAAATAACGTATATCCTTGATACAAAACGACAGTAATTCCATAAAAATACCCTATGGTATAGTCGCTTAATCCGCAATTTTACTCCATTTTTCCTCGATGGTCCATGAAGCCAAATTTATGGGTATACTTGGAAAAAAAATTGACCACGTCAAACTATACTAATATTTTGGTTTGGTTTATTTTCATGTTTTTTATCCTGGATTTGAAATCAATTGCGTCCTTAACATTATATTCACAGGTTCTCGTCACATTTTTAAGTATTTCAACCATAAATTTGCAAAGTGCATAACCAGGAGCATTTATGGATGGGCAAATAGGTCTTAAAGGATTCCCCTCTTTATGAATTTTCGGTAAACCATAGATTCTGGGGACTGTAGATGTTCTGGTGCTTAATTTTTTCCTCGTGGGCGTATAAATTAACTTTTCGCAGAATAATTTATCCAATAGTTTGTTATTTTTCACCTGTAGACTTGAAAAGTGTCTCGTGCGACCCACTGTGCATAAAATATTCTTATCCCTCATTTCTCAGTGTACGGTTCAGTCGGTAGTCGGCCGACTAGTCGGGCAGAAATCAAAACTAGTTTGATTTTCGGAAAGTCGGCCGGAAAGTTGGTTAGAGTGAGGCAAAACTATGCCCGACATAAAAGTCGGTCCGACGATAGTCGGCCGACTAGTCCCCAGGTCTAACGTACCATTTGGAATGCAAATACAACATATTGCTCCAAATTCTTTTTTTTTTGCCTTTTTTCTGAGTTGGTCACAACTATCACTTGCAGGGGTTCGTCCAACTAATACTTCCCTCTTGTTTGTCTTATTTTTCGGCTTCCATCAAGTACGTCTGCAAACACCTTTTATGGTGGTTTGACCATATTCAGTATACGAGGCAGTTTGGTAATTCCGTGTCTCTTTGAACTTCGTCCGTAGGTAAAAAAAAAATCAATACCGGTCTTGTACACTACCATTTGTTAGTAGACCTCTGTAAAATTGTAAGCCACCTGCGTCATTTAGTTCATAAATCCTGTCACACCACTCTTTCATTGCTCTCTTGCTCGCTCATTTTTGTTTAACACGTCATTATTCTCTTTCGCAGTCGCAGAAAATCTGGTTTTAGCAGCAGCATAAAATCTGGTTTTAGCAGCAGCATAAAATCTGGTTTTAGCAGCAGCAGAAAACCTGTCTGTGTGTTGTTTGCATGTGTTGACTTTGATAGATTTGCTAGAGATGTTAACACATCAAAAAATCAACTAAATATATAAAGTGCAATCATACCGAGACATGGGTTTGTTATAAGTATAATCATATTTATCTTCTCTGAGCATATGTGTGGAACAGTTTTTCAATCCACAGCATATGCCGGGGACTTTTGCATATTCTAGGGCACGGTCCACATTATTTTCACGCACCTTGCGTATACATCATGCCCATTGATAGTTCTGTTCATTTTATGAAAATAAAATTAATTTCAAAGTACATAATATTTCCTTTCTATATATGCACAATTTTTATACTATTTGTCAATTTTAAATACTTCAAGTAAATAACAGGGTTGCCATCAATTCGTAAAAAAAAAATTATTTCTGACGCCGTCAATACAAATATTTGAACCAACATTGACTTTTACAATTTTTAAATACATCTTTAGTGATGTGTAAAACAAGCCTAGAATCAAATCGTTAGCACTGTGCAACACCAGTTTTGCGGGTGGTCGATTCCTACGCCTAATGATCACACTAGGTGAGTATAGTCAAACCCCAAAAATCTAGACCGCTGTGTAGCTACACTTTTTTATGGGCGTGGCACGTTTGAATTTTTTTATCCGATACTGGTCGAAATAAATTTAAAAATGGAGCATAAGAATTCAATTGAGCGAATTCTTGTTATAATATATCTGCAGTGAAATTTAACAAGGATTAATTTCGTAGTATATTCAAATGCTCTATTTCAAAGTTTAAAGGGTTCTGTTTGTCCTTTGCTCAAAAAGTAACAAAAATGTACACTAAAAATGACAAGCTACGGATTCAGAACGTTTTCCGAAATTGTGCCTCATTAAATTTCATTATGGGTCGTCGTAGACCACAATTTTCCATCTTCATATTCTTTATATATTTTTGAAACGAGATCAAGACAACTGTAACAAAATATCCGACAAAATACCTAAATGTTATAAAAATTTATTGTGGAACAGATTTTACAAACGATTTTCCCAGACGAGAATCCTTCATCTTGAATTTGCACATGTCCTTTTAAACCTTTTTTAAAATTTAAAACTTGAAAACTGAAAATTTAAATCTGAAATGGTTTCTTTTGAACACACATGTAGCCCAAGAAATTTTTCGTTATTGGCTATATGTCCATTAGTCCCTTTTAAAAAAATGCCATGAAAAAATTAACATTTTGAAATGTGGAACATGATAAACAAACATCTCGTTCGCAAAGAAAAAATGGTGATGCCACCACTTCATATTACACTTGTAGCGGTAACAAATTGCATTATAACTATTGCCAAAAGTGAACAAGTACTTGATTGTCTGAAAGGCATTTCCAAACGGATCAGCGTAAATAAATTAAAGAACTGTAAGATTTATTTGAGTCACATCTATTTTATTATATTAAGTAAATAATTAATCAATATATATTGTGTATTTTAATTTCTCCATACAAAATATTCGGAATTGTCCGAATATATGGAGGCTGGCGAAAATTTAACTATTCAAAAATGAATTAAATAATGATCAATTGGATGAGTGGTATGCAGTACAAGATGTACTCAACGGGTTGTTATGAAAACACCGTTCCGAGAATTACCAAGTATCTGTCGCAAATATGCTTGGAGCCTTTTCGACAGTAGGTATACATATAAAAAAAAATCTTTCGGCGGCGGTCACCTCGCATAGTGACGGCGGCACTATCGAGTATATAGCCATGAAAAAGCTTCTCAAAATACCGTTCGGAATCGGTGTAAAGCTGTAGGTCCCAACCAGTGAGTGAAAACTGGAAAGCGCACAGCTCAGTGATTGTGAGAAGCTCTCCCCGGTCCCTTCATGGGATGTAATGGGAAACCATTTATTTATTTTTTTTATTTATAGGTATACATACATATGGCTCTGAAAATTGACTAACTGCATCATCACTTACACTATTTTAGTCAACAATTGGCCTCCGACGCATATGAACATGGGGAACGCTATCAAAAAGGTGCCTTGCCGTTTGAAATACGGTACTACTTATTTAAAGCTGCTTTTTATCATGTTATTATACTACATTAAATGATTACAGATAAAGAGGAAAGAAGTTTCTAGCGGGGATACTTGGGGAGTTATGTTGGTGGAGTAATCATAGCTTCCGTTGGAGAAGTCACAAAGTAATTTATTTCATTTAGATACTGATGACCAATCTGATTGATATTGTATTGTATGGTGTAGTTGATTTTGATGGGTGTTTGAGCACACGTTCAGCTACAGCGGTAATATTTGCCACTGAATGTACTAAACGAGCACTCCCACGAGTTATTGATGTGTTAACATCTATAGCGGCGTATAGGGACTAAATCTTTAAAAGTCAACACATGCAAACAACACACAGACAGGTTTTCTGCTGCTGCTAAAACCAGATTTTATGCTGCTGCTAAAACCAGATTTTCTGCGACTGCAAAAGAGAATAATGACGTGTTAAAAAAAAATGAGCGAGCAAGAGATCAATGAAAGAGTGGTGTGGCAGGGGTGAGGCAAACGAAATTGTGTCTATAGCGTATGTATTAACATAATAATGTATGTACGCACATGTGTCTTGCGCAGTCGACGTTATGATGACACACTAATACGTCAGCTACTTCGTACAAAGTACGGGTGATGTTGTGTGTTTGGCTGTTTCGTTGCTGTTGATATGGCAAACATGTGGTTATGTAACACACGTATACGTCAGCTACTTCGGACAAAGTATATGTGATGTTGTGTGTTTGGTTGTTTTTAAATGAAACGTCATCATTTGATTGAACGGCTTTTTAAATTCTTTATATTAACTTCACCTGCCTGTATGTATGTATGCCGAAAAAACTTTGGATTGATTTTTAATCATTCTCCCGTAATCCAATCGAGCTGAAACTTCGCAGACAAACTAATGGCGGCGACAAAAATGAACTGCCGAAATATGGGCCGGATTGGACTAATGGGCGTGGTACCTCCCATACAAATTACAAATTAAAAATCCATTATTTCTGCTCCTGTTAACGGTATTTGAACAAAATCGGGTGTGTTGGTTAGGTTTACATATTGTAAGATCTGGTGCAAAAATGGGCGGGGTTCGACAAAGGGGCGCGGTCATATATAAAGAAGGTATAGTCAAAAACTATGTTTTCACGGGTTGGTTTTTTATTATTGTTAAAGGTAAGTCAAATAAAATGTGGGTGCGGAGCACACTCAGAGCAAAGAGAATAATGACGTAGTTATACGTATATAAAAATGAGATAGCAAGAGAGCAACGAAAATTGTGTGAACTTGTGTAGCGTATGTGCGAACATAACAATGTCTGTATGTATGTTCATGAGTCTGTTGCTTTGCATCATCTTTGTTGTTTCTGGGAATAAAACAAAAAGTTTTCAGCAAGAAAATAATGACACATGTGCTTGCACTGGTCTTTAAATAATTGCAAGTATTAATATTATTTAAATGTAACGTCATCATATGATTGAACGCTGTTTTTTATTTTCCCATGTAACATTCACACATGTGTTCATATAAATTGAACAGTTACCGTGTAGCAAAAAGGTGTTAACACATCGCCCGTGAGTTCGAACACTCATTGGATTTTGTGTACAATAAGGACCCAGATTGGCGAACTTGCTTCACAAATTTCTCCACAAACTGCGTTGATAGTACTCTATATCTTTAATTTTATTTCGCAGATTTCTTGCAATCCGAGCTGAAGATTTAGACTCAGAACTAAGTATATTTTCTAATTTTCTTCAAGCTTAAAGCGACCCATTTCACAAATTTCATAACTTTAACCAATTACTGCACTTCATAAATGTCGTTCAAAGTCCAAATATTTCATGGCAATTCATTAAAGTTTTTGGGCCGGTTTTGAAGTGCGGGCTCCTTCGTGGTACGGACCCCTTTGAGCTTGTGTAGCCTATATATAAATCATTCTCTTGCCCATATTATATTTTGTTTGTTTAACACATTGCTCGTCCTAATTTAAAGGGATTTGATTTCATATTTATAATGAATTTAATTGATTTTGTCTTATCCAATCTAAAGGGAATTAACAAATGTCGATAATAGCTAAAATGTAAGGTAGCTGATCCAAATGAAATGGATAAGGTTGCACTTAGTGTTCAAGTATTTCACATTGAGATAGTTCACATTTCGTTAATGATTTTTAGCAATTTGGTGATTGCGCTGTGGCTGTCGATACCAATTAAAATGCCGAAGGCAAATATTTGTCATCTCTGGAATTTTGATTGATATTTACGTGAAATGAAGGAATAATTGATGTAGACCACTCTGGTGTATACAAAATACTAATGGCATTGGGTTACTGTGGCGGATGATGGATTCTATTTATAACCTGCAATGTTGTGTATACGCAGTGTAATCAACTCAAATTTAAATAAATACAAGTAAACAACAACAAGCATTGATGTTGTATTGAGTTGAACCGATTGGAGTGTATTTGGTTTCGTTAATGAACAAAATGTAATTCTAGAATGGGTTTTTGATTTCATTAAATATTTTTTTATATTATTTATATTTCATTTTATTTAGATTTTAATGGTTAATTGGAATAGTTATTTAATGACGAAATTGAACACAAAGTCTAAGGGATTATTTACCCAGTAGTTATACGTTCTGTAATACCAGACCTACTGATTGGAACCTACACCTTTACGTCAATGGCTTTTCGTTGCCGAGAAGGTGGATAATGAATAATTACTTGACAGTTTCGGCATCACTATGTGACGAGGTGACAAGTTAAAATAAATTAAATTTAGTGTGTGATGAAACTGAAATCTGGTTCTTATCAACAAGAGCCGCATCCGCTACCTATTGCAGCATTGACGGCCACTATGTATGCCAGTTAGGAAATTGATGGGACCCTTCGACATGGCTCTGTGGGTGTCAATTGTTTCGGTAGGATTTCTATCAATCTTTACTGTGAAATTCGAGTTATTTAGTGCCAATCGGCAAAGCACTATCAGCCTATCTCGGATATCAAGTTCAGTCATAGTTTCAAAAAACTCTTTTCCTATCGAACTACCGCCAGATGCTATATAAATAACACAGAGGAAGTCAAAGTCAAGTTGTTGCTCGGGGTTTTATATTCAGAATTTGGCGCAACATCTATTTCTGGGCGATTGTATACAAAATCAAAAATTTTACAATTTTACACCATGAATAAGAGGCAGGCAAGAGAATGAGTTCTGTCTTCCACTTTCACAAAAAGTTGAATTTCATTTGTAGTGACATCATCGTTGGATTCAATGGAATTTGTTCAGATATTCTTACAAATCAATAATCTTGTAAATAGTAAAAGATAGACGACGGTTCTGTAGATATTTTGTGCAACTTGGATATTTTATGATAGTAAAATCAATTCAACTTACGGTGAATATGAAATATAGAACAACCCCCCGAATGTATTCGTATTGTGAAGGCGGAAGTCGTCCCCGCATTTCTACCCCACGTATACATTCACAAAATAATGCCATAGATAAATAAAAACCATAGATGACTCATGTGTGTAATCACCATTTTCACCAGAGGACGAACACCTGCTGTTTCCGTACTACCATTTTTCACTCGAATGCGACGAAAAAGCACTCAAACACCATTTTTATTTCGATTCTGTTGTTTAAATTTTAAAATAGATTATAAATATTAGAAAACCATACCGCTTTTGATATTTTTTGACAATACAAAAGGCAAAAAAGCATGGTTACATAGTTTTTTCAATGGTTTTTGTGTCCAGGAAATATGCCCCTATCGATCACTCCAGCGCCATCTAGAAAATTTCCCTTTACTTTCAAATTCACCACTTATCTTTCACCATCTATGGTTTTTTATTTACCTTGGTAGCGCCAGCTTTTTACTTCATTGGCACGCCATCTGTTGGATTCAACGGCAACGTACGAACAACAACGCCATCTGGAAGGCAATAGCAACAACACCAATTTATCGACAACTGACTATCAGCTGATGCCACGAGTTACGATCACGCTGTGACCAACCTGAATGTGTTAATGGAGGGTTAACTTACTACTGTTGCAGACTGTGAAGAGCTAAAATAAAATTATATAAGTATTTCTCTGGTTCAAGCAAGAGATTCTTTGTCTGTTGGGTTTAAACTTGGACCTGGTTTTGCCTTGTTTCCCCAGGAGCGAAGCAGAGATCCAATGGTATTTCCCGGAGTTGGAGCTAGAAATTCTTTGCATGTGGGTTCCGAAGCTTGTTGCCTTCCACCCCGCTGGTTCAAGACAGAAATGCACCGCCTGTGGGTTCTTGAACATGCCAATTCTAGAAAGCCTCGGGCTCGAACTCTTTTCAAGAAGCAGAAGGTGCCGGCAATTCAAATTTCCCTGAAGGATAATGCAAAATATTTAGGTGCGATTGGCGACAGAAAGCTTAATGTCAACACAAACATACACTGTCCTAGATCAGTAAAACGACAGTGGCCCTATATTCGCGTACATGGGTCATCGAAGGATGATGTGGCCTATTCCCGAAAATAGTTTACTGGATAAGTACAGCTATTTTCCGCCCGATATTGCTTCACCCCAATGTTATTTGGGGACAGGTACTGGCAAAATCAATTCCCTTACTTAAGAGTTCGGAGAATGGCAAAGCTGTGTATCACCGGTGCACTTCGCATAACCTATATCAAGGGTTTGAGGGTTTTCCTACACCATGTTACCACTAAATTGCTCGAACGGCGAATTGGTGCAATATACTTTATAATGGTTATTCACTGAAACCCCCAACTGCATGAAACCCACTTAAAACTTTGAGAGAACTTCGCCACTCCTATCACGGACAGGCAGGACTGGATGGAACGCATACCAGGTCATAGATTCCATTCAGGTTTTTACACTGATGGCAAGTTAGGGTTTGGTGTCTTGTCTAAAGACCTCATGCTAAAAAAATTTTCCTATTTTGTTGTTTGGATGCAAACATAACATGTTTGTAGCTTGTTGCAAATATAGTATATTTATATCCAAACACATTGTGTTTGCTATTGAATATAACATGTTTGGGACACAATAAGTAATAGGCTATAATATAATGGAATAAAGCCGATACTACGAGAGATGGGTAGGGAAAAAACGACAACTGTAATTAGTTACATTGTGAATAAGACGGTCACGCTAAGGCGCTGTTGAGAATAGTCACAAACTTCGAAACGATCGTCCACCAACGCGAGTTCAAATCCTGGTGCCGACTGTTTGCTTTTTTTTAAATTGCTGGAAAAAATCCCTGATGTGTGTAGTTCATAAGAAATGGCAAAATATTCTCCTAAATATAGTCTATGTGCTTGTGACCCAAATATGGATTTGTCTGCTCAAGAAAATAAAAACGTGGCAGATAATAAAGATACAAAAATTTCCAGATCTTCAATTCAATTCGTCAGCAATATGTTGCTGGGGCCGTTATTTTTCAGCGTACTGGAACTAGACCTTGCACAAGAGGCTACCAGACTATTCTAGTGTCATTCAAGCAGAAGTCACGGCATTTGGAGAATTTACTCATAGGCTGGAACGAAACGTCATCATCGCCTAGGGTATCAACATCTACTCTGACAGACAGACTGCTATAAAATCCCTGCCATCAGTATTCCTGATTTCAAGAACTGACGACGACTGCTGACCACGTGTATCTATAATATGCACGCTAAAAAATCTGTCTCCTTTTTCTTGTTTGGATGCAAATATATTGTGTGTTTGGAGTTTGATGCAAATACGATATACCTGTGTCCAAACACATTGTGTTTGTTATTCAACAATAGATGTTTGAGAAGCAATTATTACGAGCAACATGCTATAATATGTGAGTTTGCGACCCAAATACAGCTTTGTTTGTGATGGTGTGTTTGGTGAACTTTTTACTTAATTTTGTTGTCTACAAGCTCTGTCGAGTGCAAAATAATGAAAAGGGACAAAGATAATGAAGAGAGACAATTTTGTCTTGCCCTCATTAGCAGCAAAACCCAAGTTCGCTGATTCTTTGTCGATTCTGAAAATACTGCAGTAACCTCTCGGAAATTTCGCCCAATGATGTCTATGTCGTCAGCATACGGCCGGAGCATATGGATTTTCGTATTAATGGTCTTGTCAATATTTACTGCAGCTTTTCTCAGTATTATTTCTATTAAGATGCTGAAGAGATTTCACGAAATTGTGTCGCCTTGTCTCAGTCCTCGCTTGGTACAGAAAGCTTCGGTGAGGTCTTTCCCCACCTTCAGAGCCGGTTTGGTGTTTGTCAGCGTCATTCTACAGAGGTGGATCAGGTTTGCTTGAATCCCAAGTTCAGAAATAGCTTCGCACGAATTTCTGCGTATGGGGCTATCGAAAGCAGCTTTGTATTCGACAAAAAGATGACAAGTATCTTTTTGTTTTCGTGCCTTTCATGGATCTTTTCAAGGATTTGGCGTAGTGTGAATATCTAAAACCACACTGATAAGGTCCAATCAGGTTTTCAATAATTGGCTTTAGTCTTGCACATAATACGCTCGACAAGACTTTATATGTAATGGATATAATACTGATACTGCGTTAGTTGGAACAGTCACAAGGATCACCTTTTTGAATACATGACATAATACACTGAGAATCCAATCATCAGGAATAGATTTCCGCAAGCATATACCGCATACAAGTTGATGCATGTGGGTTAGCAGTCCTTCGCCACCTGCCTTAAAAAGTTCAGCGGGTACCCAGCCCATCCACACCAGAGGCTTTATTATTCTTAAGCCGGAAGATTGCCTTCCCATATCACCTAGGTTGGGGGTAAAATCTACACTATCCTCCACAATCATTACCTCATGATTTTCTGTGGAAGAATCTGTGGGAAGTAGTGCTGAAAGGTGGTCTCTCCACATTTTAAGCACACACTACTTATCTGTCACTAGATTCCCATTCTCGTCCTTGCAGGAGGGCAGCCCATTATTCGGGTAGTTATTCGAACTTCTTATCCTCTGGAAATCTATAAGGGATACATTGTTCATTCTGCAAATTTCGGTCTTTTCAATCTGCCTCAGCTTCCACTGCAATTTTTTCCTCCTAAGTAATTAGTTTTCCTCCGTTCTCATCCTCTTGGCCTCTTGTACCGCTCACTCGCAGCATGAGTTGTAATTGACTGTTTCGTTGCCATACATGAAGCGTCTTTTCATCAGTTGCAATGCAACATTCTTCGTCGTATCACGGCTTACCCTTCTGCGGTTTTTGATAGGCAAGTTCAGTCCTTGCAGCGCTTTACAAAGAATGTGCTTCCACTGTACTTCTGTGTCCTCAGTGTTGATAGGACTTTGATATCTCCGGTATTTGGAGCTTGTCAATACCTAGCTTTTCCCGTGTTCGACTTCGTGCGTTTTTCGCCCTGCTCAGTCTTGTGCGAAATTTCGCAGCCACCAGGTAATGATCCGAGTAGATATTGGCACCTCGAGTCACACGTACATCCATTACTTAGTGCCTGTGATATATTACGAAGTCATCAATACGGTTCTTCGTTCTCTGATCAGGAGATAACCAAGTCGCCTTATGTAGGTGTTTATGTTGGCATCGCGTGCTACTAACTACCATGATCTTTGCAGCGGCGAAGTCTATCAGTCTTATTCCATTATCAGAAGTGGTATCATTTAGACTGTGATTACCAATGGTTAGTCGAAAGACACTTTCCTTTCCCAATTTGGCATTAAAATCACATAAATCAGCTTTCATATACTTCCTCAAGACGCTCATAAAATGAGCGTGCACACAAACTAACGAGATGTTGAAATATTTGGCTTGGATGCGAATAGTGGCTATGCCTTCACTCACTGGATTGAACCTCCAGACTAGATGTCGCAGTCTTTTGCCAACTATAAATCCGCGCCCGAATTCGGGCTTTCGTTCGTGGCAGCTGTAGTAAATATTGCAGTTTTTCATTATGGTGCAACCATATTCTGTCCATCGCATTTCCTGTATAGCTGTGATGTCAGCTTTATATTTTCGAGAACATCTGCTACTTGGAAAGTGACACTCGTCCTTTATAGTGTTCGCACATTCCAGGTACATATCCTTAAATCGTGGCCGTTATAACGTTTTTCAAGGGTCGTCAACAGTTAGGGGGTTTCTTTTTTCACTATATTTCCTGTGTAGTTTCATTGCATATATAACGGTGGCGGGAGGCAAACCCAGCCCACCGTGGTTTGCGTTTTGCCTACTGCCAGGATGGTTATGTTTCAGCCGTTCATTATGGATCAGATGCTGAACAGAATTCAGTGGGCCGAATCTGGAGTTGGTTTCTTCAATTTTGATCTGCCTCCGCCTTTTGAGCTCGTCCGCCTTCAAAGGAGAGAAGAATATGCCCACTAGTTCGAAGAGCTTCAGTGACAAGGTCACCTAAAAATCCTGAGACGTATCAGTCATCAGGCTGCTCATTCGATTCGTCCGCTCACTTTCGTCTTCTCACTTCAGGCATTTTTAAAACCTTTTGCCAGAGTACTAATTGCTTAGCCAGGGACCTTTTATACTTTTATTGACTATTTTACAACCTCATGAGGTCAGACGCCTTACACATATTAATTAAACAAACAAATTAAACAAATTTCAACATATTCCTCCAACTGGCTGTAACCTTCGCCTTTTGGTAACGGAGGCATCCTTCTGCCTGGCCTTTCCAGCGGAGTCGTGGTCGTCCTCTTTTCCTACTTCCATCGGGTACGTTATCGAAAACCTTTCGCGCTGGCTCATCCTCATTCATTCTGACAACATAGTCTAGCCAACGCAATTGGCCTAATTTGATTCGCCTAGCTATATCCATGTCAGAATGTGGACTATATAACTCTGCGTTCCATCGACGTCGGCACTCGCAGTTTTCTCTAACAGGACCATATCGTCTGTTTAGAGGTAAAACTCATTACCTGCACTTGTAGAGTTTTCGAGAAAACATTGATTTTCTGATTTTTTCTTTGCGAAAACTTCTGAAATATTGTAAATCGTCGAAACTTCTACATAAACAAAGGTATTTGCTAAAGTACACATGTTTTGGTACTAATTATTCAAAAAAATGTACACAGGGCTTTAGGACAATCTGTTTTTGCCGAAAGTGAGTTTTACCTTTGAAAGACAAAAGAAATTGTTTGCAGATACAGAGTTTTACCTTGAATATTCTGTTGAAGTTATTGATGTTATATTTGTTTTATTTTTAATATATAGGATATTTTGCAATAAATATGATAGAATCTGATTGTATTTTTATCTCGATTTTATCTAAAATAAACAAAATTCATTAATAATAATTTTATTGTATATATTTGAAGAGAAATTACTCTTCATCTGCATCACTTTCATCAGCTGCTGGCTCTGGTGCTCTTTCAGCTTGTGACGGATCCGTCTTACAAGGCAAATTCTTATACCACTGCTGTATCTCCTCAGGTATTAGGCCCATGTTGGAGAGCTTAACGAGGTCCTTCTTTTTCTGAAGATCTATTGGCTGCTGATGAAAATATCTTTGATTTAGTAAAAAAGATTCCTTACATTTTCTTCCTGTGCCTTTAACGTTTATTTGCTTATAATTATCCGTGTGATCATATTTGTAGGAAATTAAGTAAGGATTGTTTTTCTCGTATTTCCAACACTTTATTCTGAGCCAATTAACTTTATTCCCTTCGTGACCTTTATTTTTGTTTTCGATCATTTTCTCAGCAAGTTTTTGGAAGTCATAAAAGTCGCCGTAGGATAATTCAAGGACTTCATACGGGTCTTTATTGCCTTTTGCCATTGATCTGGCATTCTTGAAAATTTCTTTCCAATCATTCATTATAAAAACTGATCTGTTCTTTTTTTGTCTTTCAATCGCCGAATGCATAGAGTCACTTCCATATATGAATGACCAGATTCTAAAAATTTATGCTCAATGATTTCAATCTTGGGATTATTTTGAACAAAATGTAGTAGAGCTGCTGCAACGTATTGATTGCGATTTTGACCTCCGCAAGTGTCAGAGAACATAGATAGATGTGTAATATAGTCCGGTACAGCTTTAAGATATTTTAAAAGCACTGTTGCTATTTCGTTTGAACCTCTTTTTCCATTTAATTCATTCCAACAGTAACAGAATCCTCTTTTTCCCTTTCTGCCTTCATAAACTGTGAAAAAAAGCAGTCGTGGGAGGCTATCAATATGCATTCTTATAAGTTTGAGGTCTTTCGTTGTTGTAGCATTTCCTGGTATCTTGTGCCCTCTTTTGTCGGAACCCGAGAATGTGCTCCCTTCATGATTTTTTTCAGTTACAGCTGTAGTTATGGGCCCATTCGATATGCGCAATGTTTTTTGAAAAAACTTAGAACAAACCCGATGAATTCCATCCGAATTTTCCAAAAAATATTTCTTAGACATTATATGATGGTTCTTCGCTCCCTCTACTCGCCGTTTAGGTACTTCAATTTTGACATTTTGAATAATGTAGTCTTTTTGACGGTTGTAGTCATTGAGTCCCCAGTATGTTTTACAAATTAAAATACGGTCATCTTTAGAAAAAATTTTAGTGCATTTGAATTTACACTTGCTGCAGTTAATTCGTTTTGGGACTTTCGCAGGTTTGAACCCTGTTTTTGTGTTATAAACGGCTTACATTCTGAGCGCAGTTTTCTGCAGACGTTCGATATCCACTTTTCTCTATTAGGTTTTTTCCATCTAACAAGTTTTTTAGCAGAATCAGATACACTTATTTCACTTTCTTCGCCATCGTCTGATGAAGTCAGTTCATAATCCACAAGCGATATAGAACATTTTTGTTTTTGACTTTCTCTGCTTGTGCTAGTAATACCTTTTATTTCGGCATTATTCTCGGATTCGTCACAGCCCATCGGAAGTTTTGAATGATCATTATATTTATCGTTCGACGAATTTGATGTCTTTATACAAGGTTCGTAAAGATCATCTGATCCATCAGAAACATCCTAAGGAAAATCAATAGCCTCACTCGATCTAACAACACCAGCTTTAGCAGACACCTCAGCTTCTATGAAATAGAAAATTCAGAAACATATTACACATTGAATATTAAATAAAATATTCTAGACTTACCTTTTTTATTCATATTTGACAATTACAATCAACAAACTTTCCTTCGTCTTTGCGTCAGAAAATGAGAATGTCAAGACAATGAATACATTTTTTTGGCAAAATAACACTACGCCTACTTATATTGGCTCCGCTGAGTACCTATGGTCGTGTAACTGAGTTACACGTGTTTATTTCTTGCCGGTCTTGCCAGATGTTATGTTTGTGCTTTCATGAAATCTAAATTCGCATAACTGCGGAATTTACATAATCCATTAAAGAACGGCTTTTTCAATTTGTAACTAAAATGAGTTCTACCTCAACTAAAAAAAAAATTTGTGCAGAAAGTGAATTTTACTTTTCCGTAAAATCTTTAAAGAGCTTTGAAGTCTCGCAATAACAATTTTAAATGTTGCCTACATCGAAAAACATTACATTGGTATACTTAACTCGATTTTGAAAAAATTGCAGTTAATGAGTTTTACCTCTAAACCGACGATATATTCTACGTAGAATTTTTCTCTCGAAAACTCCCAGGTGTTTTTCATCCGCTTGCGATATGACCCAAGTTTCGGAGCCATATGTCAAGACAGGTAAAATGAGAGTCTGGTACAGCTGGACTTTTGTCTGTCGAGAGAGGGCTTTGTTCTTAAACTGCTTGCTGAGCCCAAAACAGCATCTATTTGCAAGCACAATTCTCCCATTTATCTCCAGGCTAACGATATTGTCCGTATTCACGACGGACGCAAGGTAGACAAATTCATCTACCATTTCAAAATTAAATCGGTTGTCAACGTTCAAGTGCGGACCAAGTCGAGAGGTTTCTCTAGTCGTTGACACCATCAATTTTATCTTTCCCTGCACTAACAGCAAGACCCACCTTCGCTGATTCCATTTCGATTCTTGAAAATTCTCCAGAAACCACTCGCAACTTTCGCCCAGTGATGCTTATGTCGTCAGCATATGCCAGCAACATATGGCTTTTCGTGTTAGTGGTCTTGTTCATAGTTACTGCAGCCTTTCTCATTATTATCTCCACTAAGATGTTGAAGAGATTGCACGAAAGTGTGTCGTCTTGTCTTAGTCCTCGCTTGGTACAGAATGGTTCAGTGAGGTCTTTCCCCACTTTCAGTGCTAATTTGGTGTTGGTCAACGTCATTCTACAGAGGCTGACATTAAGTTTTGCCGGAACCCCAAGTTCAGACATAAGTTCGTACAATTTTCTCGGTATATATCGGGGCTATCGAAAGCAGCTTTGTAATCAACAAAACGGTGGTATGTATCGATTTGCTTTTCGAGGGTCTTTTCCAGGATCTGGCGTAGCGTGAATATTTGGGCAGTCGTGGACTTACCTGGTCTAAAACCACACTGATAAGGTCCAATCAGGTTTTCAATAATTGGCTTTAGTCTTTCACATAATACGCTCGACAAGACCTTATACGCGATGGTAAAAGACTGATACCGCGATAGTTGCAACAGACACACGGATCACCCTTTTTGAATACAGGACATAATACGCTGCGACTCCAATCATGGGGCGTAGATTCCCCCAGCCATATACCGCATATAAGTTGATGCATGTGGACTAGCAGTTCTTGGCCGCCTGCCCCATAAAGTTCAGCGGGTACGCCATCCGCACCAACAGCTTTATTATTCTTAAGGCGGGAGACCAATGTACGTCTTTCTTAAGCCACACCCTGGAATATCCGGATGAAGCATTATATGACTTCATTGCCTCTTAACCATACTGGGTCATTATAGAGGTTCAACGATGAGGACGATATAACATCCCGTTGTATCACAATGGTCCTCATTGTACTAAGTGTGTCAATTGCATCAGCCACTTCCACCTAACCTGAGCTAACCTTCGTATATGCAAATGTTTGACAACCTCGTAATCAGCTGTTTAATGCGCACTGTTTAAGACCCCCGTGGTTGACATTCGATAAAACGATATTTCCAGGATACCCTACTGAACAACTCACTTGTTTTCCACGAAAAGAATTTAAGGTTTGTTACCAAAAATATTTATTATGGGAAAGAATGAAGTTAATGGGATATCATTGTTGTAATATCGTTTAATTGTGCAAAATTTCGAATTTGAAATTTCTACTTCCTCATTTGCATACTCCTTATAAAAATAATCCAGCTAAATTTGAATCCTTAATGTTTATATGTAAAGCTTCTAGCTGTCACAAGCATTAATAAAATATATTACAAACACATACTTAATTCGATTTTTTTTATCAAAATTCATTGAATTTCCTCAACTTCTCTTAAATATTTTTCATATAATCTTTAAACGCTGTTGGTTGCCTCTCTTTGTTGGTTGCCGCTCTTTGTGCTAAGAAATTTGTAAGTCCTTTCACAGCAAACGTCTTTTATTTTACACCAGCAGGGTATGAGCAGGGTAAGGGAATGGAAACCTTTTACGCTGATTGCCAAACATTTTTGGGAATGATAACATGAAAAAGCCATAATCAAAATTCACAAGCATTCAATGGGATCCTTTCATTCAAACTACTTGTACACAATAGACTCGCAAATTTCCAATATTTTCTAAGGATTTCGGCTGGTTTTTCTTTTGCTTTCATCAAGCCATGTTTTAGGTTTTATAATCGTGTTATACATGTGTTTCGTGGTGTCCCATTTTATTTGTGGTTTGCTTAAAAGGAGAACTTCTTACGTAAATGACTGACAGATGACTGCAAAGGCAAAAGAGCAGGCTTAAGGATGTGGACAAAAATATTTCTAATATGAACCATTTTTCCCACGTTCGCAAATATATTTCGGTTCACTTTTGTCACCATAATCTTGTAGTGAAGGGACAAAATGTAAACTCTCAAAAGCTGATAACATTTGAATTGGAACAATATTGCCATAGATACTGCTAATAAATGTGCTGTGCGTTGGGATAAGGATTAAGGATAGTATATGATTTTCTTGTTTTTGTGGTGCGTCAAAAGGCAAAGATACTCGTTGTCAATAAATTATGAAGTTGCGCTTGTGGTAGATTATGGGTTCAATTGTTTTACACAGGACAATAATTGCTTAGTAATCATGTGTAATTATCAACTATCCTACATATCTGTGGAGTCATGGGTACAATTGGGTAAAATTAGCCACTAGCTTTTACTAGATGGAAGGAAGTTAATATAAGAAATATTTGTCAACAAAACAATTTTTCAAAAATAAATTGATGTTTCATGTTAAAATCGATTTTGTATGAATGTGACCTTTTGAATACTTAGCAATACAAGGTATTCCAAAAAGAGGTGGAATTCAAAATACTGCCATTGCTTATATGAAAAAGGGTGTCTCAGTAAGAATGCGCTTTTTCATTTCAAAATATAAACACGTATTTTTTGCGATATTTCTGATTTTTTTTAATTGGATTGTAAAGAAGACATATTCCGATTAAGTATTGAATAATATATCCGTCAAAGATGACAGGCCATAACTCTCTTCATGACATTTTCAATGACTTTTTCACAGAGTATCTCACGGATGATGCGTTGGATCTCGGATTTCTGTGCACCAAAGGATACCTTTGAGTTGACCAAAGAACGAATGGTGTCAAGTGAGTATTCCTATCATTGTTGCATAGATGTTTCTCTCTCGCAGAACATTTCCACTTTGTCTATGCCAAGAAACATTCGCAGAATAATTTGGACCCAACACAAACAAAGTCTTTACGGTGTAATGAAACCCACTTCTCTCTCCAAACCAGTTAATACCCCTGAGGTTGACGATCTTATGGATACTCTCACCTTAGATCTTAACAGATCACTTAATACCGCAAGGCCCACCGGCTTGTTCCGATGTATAAGTAAGAGAAACCTACGTGGTGGAACAAAGACCTGGAAATCCTGACTAAGTCTTGACGAAAGCTTTTTGATAGGGAAAAGTCCTGAAGAACTTAGCGAGACTAGAATGTGTACAAAATTATAAAAATAAATAAATGGTTTCCCATTGCATCCCTCGAAGGGACAGGGGAGAACTTCACACAATCACTGAGCTGTGCGCTTTCCAGTTTTTACTCATTGATTGGGACCTACAGTTTTACACCGATTCCGAACGGTATTTTGAGAAGCATTTTCATGGATATATACTCGATAGTGTCGCCGTCACTATGCGAGGAGACCGCCGCCGAAAGAAATTTTAAGGTGGTCAGAGCAGGGTTCGAACCCAGGATCTCATGTACAAGAGCCGCGCACACTACCATTGCACCACCGACGGCCACAAAATTAGAGTGATACAATATAAGAACAAGTTAAGATCTGCAAGGAGAAGGTGTTGGAGTCATTTCTGCGAAGGCATTGAAGACGGGTCTGAGACTTCCAGACTGCGCAAAGTCCTCTCGATGGCTCTCTTGGATATCTTAATGTATTAATCCGGCGATGGACGGCATCGAGTAAAGAATTGTTGGACCTCCTGCCTAAGAGTTTCCAGGAAACTGGTCGGAGTGCATGAGGTCGTACTCATCGAAGAACCACGTCACCTCTCACAATGAGGGAAACATCGCGACACAAGAACACTATACAGGGCAATGGTAAGTTTTAAGCCCTAAAAATCACCATAGTACCAGTGGAGTTACATAGGAGACTACACACTTTGGCTACCTTGGTGAAACTTTAAACGAGCTGCATCAAATAAATCTTTCCCATTATATTCCATGTTTAGATTTACGCTTTGTTTAGATGTACACAAACTGATTGGGACCTACAGTTTTACGCCGGTTCCTAACCATTCAGTCTCTCATATTTCCTTCTGAAGGCATTGGAGAGGATGATAGTTTCATATCTACGAACGGACATTGGTACTTATCAGTTGTCCACATGCCAGCACGTTTACAATAAAGGAAAATCTACGGAAACCACTTTGTATTCGCTGAGATTCGTAAAGAACCCGATGTACATAAAGGAATACACTCTTGTTGCATTTGTCGATATAGAGGATACGGTTAACAACGTTTGTCCAGAATCGATAAAATTGGCTCTAACGACACCTTGTGTTCACCAGAATATCATTAATTTCATCTATGCATTACTTACGAGAAGGCGCATAACACCTGACCTTGACTCGAAAAATGAATTGTGGTAAACTTCAAGACGGAGCGTCATCTCCACTGGTCTGGAAGTTTTCACAGAATAGTGTTCTGGTAGAATTGGAGGTAACAGTTTGCCTAGTTGTAGCAGATGCTGACGATCTGGCAATTTCAGGGCTGAGCAAATACCCGTCCACGAGCAGAGATGTAGGACTTACTCAGGAGGCTCTCTAATTGGGCCACGTAGATTGAACTGGGTGTAAATCGAGAGAAATTCGATCTCGTGCTTTTTACCAGGAATCAGAAGGTTCCGCATATTCATTCCTTATGTCTATGTGGTATTCAAATTTTCGTAAAGATAAAGATAGTTTCATGTCAAACATTATGGATACGGCCAGTAAAACCACAGTCGCAATATATATTCCTGTAAAACGGTCATCGCGGACTATAGCGCATATCCTCGAAAATAGTTTACTGCATATATACAGCATTGTTGTTTGGTGTCATGTACACGAAAAATCAATCCACTTAACAATAAGTCCAGATAATCGCTATGGTATGTATCACGGTTGCCTCTCGCATACGGCCTACCGAGGATTCGGGGTTATCCTGCACCTGTAACCACCAGATTTGCTGGGAAAACAAATGGCTGCAAACTCCACAATTCGGCTAGGATATTCTACGGATTACCATCCCATATGGTCTTAGCTCAATATTTAGGAATCTGCGGCTATCCACAGAAAAAGTCGGATATATGACTCCCACATCAACCTTTGAGAGAAACTTCTCCACTTATATCTAGGATATACTGGAAGTGTATGGGACGAATACCAGGTTAGAGAAGGTATTTAGACTTCTACACTCATGGCCCTATCTATGTAGATGGCAAGGTAGGGATTGGAGTCTATTACAAAGACCTTGGCCTAGACTTTTCACAAGTGCTACTAGACCATTGTGGTTTCTTTCAGGCAGACGTCATGACAATCAGAGACGTTGCTCTTTCTCTATCTAATCAATTCAACTAGGACATTCTTCGGATTACCAGCTCATATGGTCTTGGGTCGATTTTCAGGGATCTGCAGCTATTCACAGTAAAAGTAGAATACATGACTCCCACTCAACCTTTGAGAGAAACTTCACCACTCATCTCTCGGACAGTCAGGACTGGACGGGACGCATACCAGGTTTTAGAAGGTATTTAGACTTCTACACTCATGGCCCTTACTATATGGCAAATAAAGTTTTGGAGTCTATTCTAAAGAACTGGGTCCAGACCTTTCACAAATACTGCCAGCCCATTATTGTGTCTTTCAGGCAGAAGTCATGCTAATCAGAAAATTTCCCTTTGGCTTAGACTGAACGTCATTCATGCCCGGGGTGTCAACATCTACTCTAACATTAAGGTTGCTAAAAAATCCCTGTAATCTGTATTCCTGAATTCTAGAACTGCCCACAACTGATGCATATCTCTGAATGAGATCGCCAAATAGTCCCATATTCACCTTATGTGGGTGCCGGGGAACAGGAACATTCCAAGGAACTATAGAGAAAATGACTTGGCAATATTAGGAACTACTTTACCTGTTCCACTGGATATGGAGCCCCTTATTGAATGCAAGATCATGCTTAAAACCGAATCTCTCAGGCATGCGAATGATAGATTGTATCTTGTCATAAATTGCACAGTCACCAGGTAAGTATAACCAAATTATGACCAAAATCGTATGCTAAATCTGAACTCCATTCCAAGAAAAGATATCTCTGTGTTAGTGGCTGTGATCACTGTATACTGTTTAATAGGCAGTCAAGTGCCTAGACTTGGCATGACTGGCATAATTGATCTGCCTGACACTACCAGCACCAATCCAGCAGTGAAGGTGAGGAAAGACCCTACCGAACTAATCTGCACCAAGAGTGGACTGAGACAAGGCGACAGACTTTCGTGCAATCTCTTCAAAATCTTAATGGATATGATAATGGGAAAAGTTGCAGTAAATATGAACAAGACCATTGACACGAAAAGCCATATGTTCCTGGCATATGCTGACGACATGGACATCATTGGCGAAATTTGCGAGAGGTTACTGCAGTATTTTCAAGAATCGAAAAAGAATCAGCGAATGTGGGTCTTTGTGTTAATGACGCCAAGACAAAGTTGATTGTGTGAACGAATACACAAACCCCTCGACTTGGTCCGCACTTAAACGTCGACAACGGATTTAAATTTGGAGTGGTAGATGAATTTATCTACCCTGGATTCGCCGTGAACAAAGACAATAACGTCAGCCTGGAGATAAATAGGAGAATTCTGCTTGCAAATAGATGCTATTTTGGCCTCAGCAAGCAGTTTAAGAACAAAGCCCTCTCTCGACAGGCAAAAGTCCAGCTACATTAGACTCTCATTTTGCCTGTCCTGGCATATGGCTCTGAAATTTGGGTCATATTGCAATCGGATGAAAAACACCTGGGAGTATGCGAGAGAAAAACTCTCCATAGACTATATGGTCCTGTTAAAGAAAATGGTAAGTACCGTCGCCGTTGGAACCAGGAGCTACATAATTTGTATTCCGCCATGAACATAGCTAGGTGAATCATATAAGGCCAAAATTAGGATGACCGAGAAAGACCTCTGGAAAGACCAAGCCGAAGAATTCCTCTGTATCATTGGTGGTACCAACTGGCGAGAAAAGGCGAAGGATAGAAACAGTTGCAGAAATATGTAAAAATTTGTTTAATCTATTGATTTCTTCAATTAATATATGGAAGGCATGTGACCTTATGAGGTTGTAAAAGAGTCAATGACAGGAAAAAGAAAAAGAAAGTTTCGATCCAGCCGTAGTTATACGTTGAAGGACTTCTTTAATATTCTTCAGGAGTGCATCGAAAGCTTTTCCTATGACAATGATGTCGTCTAGGTACACCAAGCATGTTTGCCAATGAAGTCCTTTCAACACGCCCTCCATTAATCTATCAAAGCTGGCTGGAGCATTACAAAGTCCAAAGGGCATTACTTTGAACTGCCAGAGACTATTCGCTGCGCTGAATGCAGTTTTCTCCTTGTTTTTCTCGCTGATTTGTACTTGCCAATAATCGCTTTGTACATCAGGGTGGAGAAGCAGTTTGTTCCTGTAAATGTGATTCAATATGTCATCAATTCTTGGATGTGGATAACTGTCTTTTTGGTAACTTCGTTCAGCTTTCTATAGTCTGCCAAAAATCGGGTACGTCCTTCTTTAGTTTCAATAGTACCACCGGCGAGCTCCTTGGACTTGAAGAAGGCTCGATTACTCCATCCTTTTCCATTTAAGCTACAAGTTACTTTAACTCATCTCTTATTGCTAGTGTGAGACTTTTGGACGCCTATTTCATTGGCCTCGCTTCCTCTTTATTGATTTCATGTTCACCTTTGGTGTTCTTCGTTGGCATTATGTCTTCAGGGCGAAGGTAGATGCATGCTTCATCAGCAATTGTTTGACTTTGTTTCTGGCATATGGCTTCAGTTCTCACATCCAGTCGATCAGATTGGACTCCAGTAGTTTCTGCTCTTTTCCTGGTTGTAATATTGAGATGTAAATTGCGAGACCCTCGGTTGTGGGAGCCTCTCTATGATAGTGTCGGCTAGGTCGGTTTTAGAATAGTGGAGAGATATCTTAAGCGAATTCATGATACTGGTCTAGCAAGTTGGTATATTGTTGCAAGGTATACTCTTATTCGCAACGTCAATCATCCTGTTAATTACAATATGTTAATTTAGGCATTAAGCATAAATAAAAAAAATTCGTAATCGTAACAATATTGTTACGAATAAGTAAAAGCTTTTGCTTACTCTTAATGATCATACTAACATTATGTAAATAACATCGCGATTAATGCTGCGCCTGAAAGTATGCATTGTAACAACATACCAGCTTGCTAAGCTAGTAGCATGAATTCGCCTCAGTTAAGATAATTATCCACTATTCGAAATGATTCTATAAAGATAACTAACAACACGACTAGAAGGTTCTTGAATTCGCTAGAGATAACTACATTTGAGTATGGTGAGTTCGTATAAATACCGGAGGTCGTTTGAACTAGCGTTCAGTTTGTGATTAAACGCCGTAAAGTAAGCAACGCGATTTGATAGTAAAATATAAGACTTGTTGTAAAGTGGTGTACATTTATAAGTGAAATGAAAATAAAAGGAAGTTAAACCATTGTAATTATCGTAATTTAAAACGAACCTTGTTTTATTATTGGTAATAAAACAACACAAAAAGGACGAATAAGAAATTTCGTAACAATATTGTGATTTCCTTTGCGGGAGTTTTATCATCATTTGCCTGGCAATCTGTTTTTCAAATTTCAACTTGCTTATGGTTAGGTCACTTAATTAAAAATGAAAATATTGCAGCTTACAATCCACTGAGATTCTTCTATTACAAGTACATTAGAAGTCCTACCCCATCATCTCGGTTAATATCCTTTATAACACGGAACTCGCAATCAACATCATCATCATGATCCTCTTTTTAGTTAATACTAAATTTTGAATTGAAAAATATTCAATCTCTTGTCCTTGTAAATAACTTTGTATTTATTACAAAAATGGTTAATATTCCATCAAAATTTGAAAACCCTCTTTGCCCATTATTCGCAGTGAGAGCAGCACTTCCAGCTAATAATGGATAATGACGTCAATTTCAGTAAATACTGATGAATATTAAAACAAACAACTCGATTGCTGATGAAGGAGGAAAAACTAAAGCTCTAGGACTGAGTACACTTAAAATCCTTAGATAGCAAATATCCACCAGGGAGGTACTCGTAAAAGTATTAGTGCATCATGAATAAGTGAACCATTTCCACGTAATAAACATCGACGTACTCTGTGGAGTCTTTACAAACAGGGAGAATGAAAAACAGAAATATGTTTCGCTGAATTCAATGATTTAGGGGTGAAAAATGCAATTCGATGCCACGTAAGAGGACGACAGTGTTTTGAATTCAAGTTTTTGAATTGCATATTAATTGGGACCAATTCCACAAAATTAAAATTTATATAAATTCTATAGTTTAAGGAGCGACGTTTTGTTCAACCCGTAATAACAAGCCGAGATGGACCTATCGACCAGCAAAGCATAGCGTCAGTTGTTTTGGGTAACCTGTGCGGCAAATTTGTATCTATTATCTTTGAAGAGTGGAGATAAATAAACCGAGAATAATCTTGACACTAATTTACCATAAACGCATAAATTCTACTTCGTAAATTGAATACAATTCATAACGGCGAATACAATAATGTAACTCTATGAGAACTGCTGCAGAGACCGTACTTAGTTATGAAAATCCGCCTAAGTATAAAACATGGCTTTGGCTGTCAGGCTCATATCTTGCAAACCGTTCGCAATTTTGTTTTACTCTCTGAGAGAAAGTTGTAGCTCTTGTCATGAACAACAAAAATTGTGAACATATAAACTACAGCAACTGCTACTACTTTCCCTTACAGAGTAAATCAAAATTTCGAACAGTTTGCAAGATATGAGCCTGACAAAATGATCACTTTTTTGCAAAAATGACACCGAGGTCCAAAATCTTTGCCGGCCCATAAAGAAAAAGTGCATGACTTTGGGCAAAACTGGGAGACACGGGTCTTCTATTTGACCTTTTGTCACGTAGTGGTGTCCGTATATGATTATATTTTTTCGTGTTGCACTGTGCTATAGGGAGAAAACCCGTTTATTTAAGAAGAAAAAACGGTTGTGGAGGACGCACGAGAGTTAACAATTTGAATCTTACACAAGGAAGAATGAGGCCAGTAAATTCTTCCGGAAAGTACACAGTCAACCCAGCGGCCCCGGATGATGGCCCTTTTTTATAGAGATTTGGAAGGAAATCTTGTCGCTGATGTGCGGGGTATGTTGGGAATATGGAGAGTTCACTTCTATGCATTACTTGTCCCATAAGACTTGAAAATGGATATGGATGAGGGTGTTTTGCACATACAGGACCATGGTATCGACTGGCCTCCTGCTATCCAAAACGAAGTAAGATCTACAATTTCACTGCTTAAAACAACAAAGCCACTGGTAATGATGGTCTACCGGCTGATCTTTTTAAGGCTAGCGGTGATGAGTTGGAAAGGTGCACGCATAAACTCATATTTTAGCATACAGTGTCTTGTTTTTAAAGACAAGCGACCCGACTATATCATCAAACTATCGTGGAACAAACCTTTTATCGATTAAAGGTTTTATCGCGAAAGGTTGGGAAAGGTTAAAGCTGTTTGTTGCAGTCGTGATCGAATCATATTAGCGTGGCTTTAGGCCTAGCAGATCGCCTATCGACGAGATATTCACATTACGACAAATGCTGCAGGAAACTCACGACAAACAAACCGGCCTTCGATAGCCCGATACGGGAGAAAATCTACGAAGCAATGACTAGGCTTGGTATTCCCTGCAAAACTCATACGCCTTTGCAGAATGATCCTGACGAACACCAAGTCCACAGTGAAGGTTGGTAAGGATCTTACCGAAGCTTTCGAAATTAAGCGAGGTCTCAGGCAAGGCGACACCCTATCGTGCGATCTCTTCAACATCTAAATGGAGATCATTATGAGAAAAGCTGCAGGCAACAAGAATAAAACCATCAGTAGCAAAAGTCACATTCTTGTCGCGTATGCTGATAATGTAGATGTCATTGTGCGAACAATGAGAGAAGTTACTGCGGTGTTTTCGAGAATTGAGAAGGAGCCAACAATAGTGGGTCTGACAGTAAATAAGGACAAGACAAAATTTATTGTTTCGACGAGCAGGCCCTCCACGCGATTAACCCCCGGGTTGAATTTTGACACCCGTTAACATTTCGAGGTGGTGGACGAATTTAGATACCTCGGATCTGCCGTAAACAAAAACAACAACTTTAGGCATGAGATCAAGCGGAGAATTGTGCTTGCGAATAGATGATATTTTGGGTTAAGCAAGCACTTTAGAGATAACTCTCTATCGAGTTAAAAATGCCCGGCTACACTATATTCCGGTACCTGTCTTGCTATATGGTGCAGAATCCTAGGTCTGATCGCAAGCAGACCAAACATCTCTAGGATTCTGCGAGAGAAAAATACCCCGAAAAATGTATGGCCCTAGAGTACACAACGACGAGTATCGGCGAAGAGTGTTAACTCCAATCTTCGGTCATTATTCTCGGCCTAGTAAACAAGCAATAACAAGTTTAGTGCAAAAATTTGAGTCTACATATTCATTGTGTGATGGTGCCGTGCCTGTGAGACAACAGGTTGGTCGAAGTGAGGAAAATAACGCTGCCGTTCATTCGTCCGTAGCAAACGATCCGAATCAGTCGATTCCGCGGCGTTCTCAAGAACTGGGCGTCGCCAAAACCACTTTATGGCGAATTTTGCGTTAAGATCTTGGTTTACACCAGTGATGGCCACACTAACACTAGGAAAGTACGTTTGTGTGCGTGCAATAATAGGCAACTGCGCAGCACATGAATGCCAAACAGCAACTGAGTTCATTTGAGTAAACACGTTGTTTTGTTGTTGCTACAATCAAATGAGCATGAACGTGTGGGAGCAGAGCGTCAGCAGCATTTTTCGTTTCCTACCACATGTGGTATGTTTTTCAATTTTTGGCCATCACTGGTTTACACCCATACAAGACCAAGCTGACTCAAGAATTGTAGCCAATGGACCAAATGACGCGACATCGGTTCTCCGATTGGGCTCTGGAGAAGATGCGCCAACATGATGAATTTCATCGCAAAATCATCTTCTGTGACGAAGCTCATTTTTGGCTCAATGGGTTCGTCAATAAGCAAAATATTCGTTATTGGTTTGGTGATAATCCACATGTGATTCATAAATCACCACTTTATCCACCAAAAATATCTGTTTGGTGCGGTTTGCATGCCGGCGGCGTCATTGGGCCATATTTTGTCGACAATAACGATCGCTACGTTACTGTGAATAGCGATTAGTATCGCGCCATGATTACCGATTATTTTTGGCCCGAATTGAAAACATGGACATGGACGAAATGCGGTTTCAACAGGACGGTGCCACAAACCACACAGCATTCGCTACAATCGATTTATTGAAGAGTACGTTAGGTGAGCGTGTTATCTCAGGAAGTGGACCAGTCAATTGGCCGCCTCGTTCGTGCGATTTAACGCCTCTAGACTTTTTTCTTTGAGGCTACGCTAAATCATTGGTCTACGCCAAACAAGCTGACGACGTTGGAAGAACTCAGAGCCAACATTGAACGCGAAATAGCGGCCGAAATGTGTGACCGAGTTATTGAAAATTGGGTCCAAGGAATCGACAGCTGCCGACGTGCCCGCGGTGGCCATATGAACGAAGACGAGTTCCATTCATAAATGTTTTGATTGTATTTTAAGTGGATCATAAAGTTTTAGAAATATCTCAAATGGTTTGCGTTTTATTTTAAAAAAAAGTTGTCAATGCCTTACTGGAAAACCCTTTACTTGGTAATACCAACTGGAGAGATAAGGCAAAAGGTCGAACTGGTTGGCGAAATATGTTATCCTCATTTTGTAAGGTACCTGACCCCCCGAGGTTGTCCGAGACCGGATAGGTAAGTAAGTAAGATGCAATACGAAGAAAAACGTAAAATTAATTGCAATATTCCGAGATATTTCATATTGAAACAAATCCCAAAAATAAAAAAGTATGTACATAATAATTGTGGCCGTCGGTGGTGCAATGGTTAGTGTGCGCGGCTCTTGTACATGAGATCCTGCGTTCGAACCCGGCTCTGAGCACCTTAAAATTTCTTTCGGCGGCGGTCACCTCGCATAGTGATGGCGACACTATCGAGTATTTAGCCATGAAAAAGCTTCTCAAAAAATACCGTTCGGAACCGGTGTAAAACTGTAGGTCCCAATCAGTGAGAGAAGACTGGAAAGTGCACAGCTGAGTGATTGTGAGAAGTTCTCCCCGGTCCCTTCATGGGATGTAATGGGAAACCATTTATTTATTTTTTTTTACATAATTCTAAAAACATAATATGGATTAAGTTTCAAGAATTTGGCAGTTATTTCAAAATTAACTTCCTTCCGAGGGGTATGCATTTTTTTTAGACTAATTTCAGTTTTGTTTTTGGCAGTTATTTCAGAATATGTAGTATAAACGTTTTGTGAATCAATAGAAATACCAGATACTGTGCCAAACTCTGATTACATTTAAATAACTTAAAGGGGGCAAAGGAATCGCGCATATGAACCAACATTCACCATAACCGTCATCATTCATTTTGCAGCATCCGCACAGGGAAGATAAGTAAGTGGCGAAAGACAATAACAAACTACAGCATCCTCAATGTCAGACGGAATTGCCAATATAATCGCTGATATCGCTCATTGATGTTCCATAATAACAAAAACAAAAAAATATACTTTCCAGGAAAAATATACAGCGCACGGTGACACAGTATTATAAAAATTCAAGAAAGAAATAATTTGCACTAAAAATTGGTGCAGGGATTGGCGAGAACTGTTCACAGTGAGATATGCGCATTCTCTTATTTATATTAGAATCACCGGTCGACACGTACAGTTTTATGCCGATTTTGAAAAATTTGTACCTGCCTCGAGGCAAATTAAATAGAAGATTTAACATTATTCTTAGGGTGCACCTTTCTCAGGTTTTACATCATTATCCGGTTCAAGATAATTTTTGGAACGAAGTTCCTTATCGCACGTTGCTGGATGGGGGCTAGGCCGAGAAAATGCAACATCTGAAGCAGTCACGACACTTTTATTAGAGTACTTTAAAATGTTACGTTGTTTTCAAATATTATTTTATGTTTCGGTTATTTCTAAATGGCATTTCGAAACAATTGTTTTATTCAAAGGCCGTACAAGCTGCTAACACGAACACCATAGTAGTCGACAAATTGAAGTGTCCACGCCAGACACGGTTAATACAATCCACAAAATTCTATTGGATGATCGTCGGATGAAGGTGGTTGAGCTAGCTGAAATGATAGGCATTTCAAAAAGTGCTATACATCGTATATTGACCGAAGATTTGAAGATGAGAAAGCTGTGCGCAAGATGGGTGCCGCGTTTGCTTTCAGCAAAGCAAAAGCAGCTTCGTAAAGATGCTTCGGCGGAGTGTGTGGCGTTGTTTCACCGCAATAAAGCCGAATTTTTGGAGCGATTTATAACCATGGATTAATCCACCAGTACATAACTTGGTACAATGGTTAGTGTGCGCGGCTCTTGTACATGAGATCCTGGGTTCGAACCCTGCTCTGACCACCTTAAAATTTTTTCGGCGGCGGTCAACTCGCATAGTGACGGCGACACTATCGAGTATATAGCCATGAAAAAGCTTCTCAAAATACCGTTCGGAATCGGTGTAAAACAGTAGGTCCCAATCAGTGAGCGAAAACTGGAAAGCGCACAGCTCAGTGATTGTGAGAAGTTCTCCCCGGTCCCTTCATGGGATGTAATGGGAAACCATTTATTTATTTATTTTACATAACTTAACTAAACACTATGTTTTGTACTTATATACACTCACCGTGATTCACACATCCACACTCCTCTGGTGCGACTCTCATCACTCACACCTAACACTTCAACCACCCAAAACAACCGCGAACAACCACACTCAACACTCTTCTGGATATGGTTGAGAATACCCTTCTGGGAATGGTTCGAGAAGACTCCTTTGGGTTCGGTCTGAGAGCACTCTTCTGTGATTGGTCTAACAACACTCTTCTGGGAACGGTAGAGACTGTGCTTCTGGGAAAGGTTTAAGAACACTCCGTTGTGACCGGTCTGGGAACGGCTTAAGACCGGTCCGGTTCGTCCTTCAAAACGAGCATATTGTATTCGGATGGGCAGAACTGGACTGTCCTTGGAGGTGAAAAGTTTCTGATCATTCACTAGGGAGTGGCCAGAAATGATTCCTTCATTGGGCAGTCCAAGCAGCTCACTGGCCAACGGCGGATCAAAATTGAAGAAACCAAAATCCAGTTTCGACACACTGCATTCTGGTCAGCGTCTGATCCATAATGGGCGGCTGAAACATAATCATCCTGGCAGTAGGTAAAATGCAAACCACGGTGGGCTGGGTTTGCCTCCCGCCACCGTTACATCGGCAATGAAAATACACAGCAAATATAATGAACAAAGAAACACCCCAACTGTTGACAACTAACGTTATAAGGACCATGATTTAAGGATATGTACCTGGAATGTTCGAAAGTTATACAGGACTGGTGCCACTTTCCAACTGACGGATGTCCTCGGAAAATGAAAATCTGACATCACAGCGATCCAGGAAATGCGATGGACAGGATATGGTTGCACCAGAAAGAAAAACTTCAATATTTACTACAGCTGCCATGAGCGTAAGCACGAATTTGGGTGCGGATTTATAGTAGGCAAGAGACTGCGAGACCAAGTTTCAAGGTTCAACCCAGTGAGTGACCGCATATCCACAATTCGCATCAAAGTGAAATATTTCAACATCTCGCTAATTTGCGTGCACGCACCGACAGAGGATAAAGATTATGAGGTCAAGGAAACATTTTATGAGCGTCTGGAGGAAGTATATGAACGCTGCCCTGACCACGACATTAAGATTATTCTAGGCGATTTTAATGCCAAATTAGGAAAGGAAAGTTTCTTTCGACCAACCATCGGCAATCACAGTCTACATGATACCACCTCCGGTAATGGAATAAGGCTGATAGACTTCGCCGCTGCAAAGAACATGGTAGTTAGTAGCACACGATTCCAACATAAGGAGATGCATAAGGCGACCTAGATATCTCCTGATCAGCGGACGAACAACAAGATTGATCACTTGGTAATAGATGGCAAGGCACTCTTCTTGTGTAATGGATGTACGTGTGATTCGAGGTGCCAATATCGACTCGGATCATTACCTGGTGGCTTCGAAAGTTCGCACGAGACTGAACACAGGAGAAGCTGGATATTGACAAGCTACAAATACCGGAGATATCAATGATCTATCGACAGGAGCTCTCCTCCCGAAGACCCTGAAGCGCAGTGGAAGCACATCTCCCATTCTTTGGAAACCGCTGCAAGGACTGAATTGGTTATCAAAAACCGCAGGAGGATAAGCCATGGTACAACAAAGAATGTCGCATTGCAAGTGATGAAACAGACGCTGCACGTATGGCAACGAAACAGTTAGCTGCCACGCGCGCTGCGAGAGATCGGTACAAGTGGCTAAGAATGGAGGAAAACCAACCATTTAGGCGGAAAAAATGGCAGTGGGAGCAAAGAGAGAGTAAGAAAACCGAAATGTGCAGGAGGAATGGTGAATCCCGAAATTTATTCCAGAGGGTAAGAAGATCGAATAACGGGCCTAATAATGGGGTGCCCTCCTGCAAGAACGAGAATGGGAATCTGGTGACTGATAACCAGAGTGTGCTCAAAATGTGGAGAGCCCACTTTTCAGCACTACTCCACTCAAAGTCTTCCACCGAAGATCAGGAGGTAATGATAGTGGAAGATAGTGTAGATTGTACCCCAAAACAAGGTGAAATTGGAATGACAATCTTCCGCCTTAAAAATAATACAGCCGCTGGTGCGGATGGCCACCCGCTGAATTTTTTTTAAGGCAGGTGGCGAAGGACTGCTAGGCCACATGCATCAACTTATATGCGGTATATGGCTGGGGGAATCTATGCCCGACGATTGGAGTCTTAGCGTATTATGTCCTGTATTCAAAAAGGGTGATCCCTGTGTCTGTTCCAACTATCGCGGTATCAGTCTTTTATCCATCGCGTATACGGTCTTGTCGAGCGTATTATGTGAACGAATAAAGCCAATTATTGAAAACCTGATTGGACCTTATCAGCGTGGTTTTGGACCGGACAAGTCCACAACTGACCAAATATTCACGCTACGCCAAATCCTGGAAAAGACCCACGAAAAGCAAATCGATACATACCACCTTTTTGTCTATTACAAAGCTGCTTTCGATAGCCCCATACCGAGAAAATTGTACGAACTTATGTCTGAACTTGGGGTTCCGGCAAAACTGATCCGCGTCTGTGGGGAAAGACCTCACTCAACCATTCTGTGTGTGCGATGACTCAGACAAGGCGACACACTTTCGTTCAATCTCTTTAACATCTTAGTGGAGATAATAATGAGAAGAAAAAAATAAATGGTTTCCCATTACATCCCATGAAGGGACTGGGGAGAACTTCTCACAATCACTGAGCTGTGCGCTTTCCAGTTTTCACTCACTGATTGGGACCTACAGTTTTACACCGATTCCGAACGGTATTTTCAGAAGCTTTTTCGTGGCTAGATACTCGATAGTGTCGCCGTCACTATGCGAGGTGACCGCCGCCGAAAGAAAACTTGAAGGTGGTCAGAGCCGGGTTCGAACCCAGGATCTCATTTACAAGAGCCGCGCACACTAACCATTGCACCACCGAGGCTGCAGTAAATACGAACAAGACCATTAACACGAAAAGCCATATGTTGTGTAATGTTCACTAAGATGCAAGTTTTGTAAATTATTACTTCGTAGCATCGTGTAGTGAAGTCTGAGGTAGGACTGCGGGAGACGTTCTTTTCGCTAGCAACCATCGGGTGGGGTGTTCGCGTCCTTCTCCTACTTCACCATTTTCGCATTACTAAAATTATTTTCAGACTCCCTTTTTATTTTAAAACATCAACAAATCGGAATCTATAAAGGGTCAATAAGACTAGCTAACCAAAATACCCTAAACCAGCCTTTAACGAACGAGGTTTAAAGATATTTACAAATAAAACAGTATCCATCGAATTCCTTAGCAGTATTCCCGCCCTCCCATATTGTTGAGAGCGGATGCCCCTATACCCTCACCTGCCAATGTTCTAATGGCACAAATACGATTAGAACCCCAAAACGAATCTCTACTTCAACAGATTTACAGTGCAAGGAAACAGCTTAAATTCACTTTAGCACTTCATTTCTGGTACTTTAATTTATTAATTTCATAACACTTCATAATAAAGTTCAAACAAAGAAAATGTTTTAAATCTTTAACATTTAACTATGGTTAGGTTAATCTTTACCTTAGATTCTAAAAAAAATAGGGAAAATATGTGGGAACTACGTGTTTGTTGAGTTTATGCAAACTTCATATTATTATGATATAAGTTATTGAAACCAAATATGATACTCGGACTTTAGAGGGTTAATATGCGGGAGAAATCTCAATAAATGAGATGTAATAACGAATATCGAAATGCTATTCATAGGTATGGGGGTATATACAATTTCAAGAGAATGCATGCGAGAGAATAAGGTAATTGGATTTCAAATAGAATCAAATTATTATGAATGAAGACTTGTTGTAGAGACCGAATTAACACTGTATTTATTTTTTTCAACATTATCATGTAAAAATTGATAACATGGTATTCTCGCATATACTCTCCCAGAATTATATGGAAACGATATCAGTGCAAGAGGCAAATATTGTTAAAATATACTCATATGTTTGATATAGACTTACCAACATCCAACTGCCATGGTGAAGATCTTCAACACGAACATGATGATGCTGTTGGTATTGTAAATGGTAATGTTATCTTGCAGTGATTTGTTTGTTAGGCTAATTTATAGCCAGTTGACCTATAAAATACTTAGAACTAAACTTTATTTTAAAAAACATTAGGTTTGGAAATTCATATATACTTATAGTGACTTTTAAACGATTTGAGAAGGTTCAGGTTGACAATTACAGGGGATGAAATATGTTGACTAATTTAGGAGGCAAAATGTTGCGTGCATTTAAGATTGGGTTTTAACATACTGGTTTAAACCCAGAAAATGTTTCTAATGATGGTGCTCGGGTAATTTTTGGAATGCTGAGATGAAAGGAGCGGATCCGAAATTGTGGTGATTTGCTATTATGCGGCATAAAGGTTTGTCTTGATATGGAAGATTTTACGGAACTTCAACTGAACTTCACTGATACACCGATTCCCTTCTCATTAGGGTTTCATCTTTCACTTTTATTCTTAGTTGTCTGTCTATAAAATGGTTGCTGATTAGTGTGGCCTTAGGCGATGACAATAGTGTTGAGGATTTATGAAATTTGGCGAAAGTTTTAGAGTAGTGTGGTGGCAGCACATATCCATAACCATGCGGCTATATGAATCGTCGGTGGTATAAAGCAATTCGTGGTATTACTGTCAAAATAAAAGCCCGTAAATATATCTCAAGAGGACCACGGTGATCATAACTCTATAGAATTCGTGCGCAATATCGCTGTTCACGAACAAAAATTACTGTTTCAGTTTCGTGTAGGATTTAACTTCAGTATTTCGAGGTGGAAGTGGGAAGTCCGGTCTACTTGTGGTTAGCCGGAGTATAATCTGTCTTCACTTAACACTTTGGGATGAGGTTATAGAGTATCCTTCCAATCCTGCAATGCACCTAACAATAATTTTACAAAACTATTGTGACTTTATAAAAAATATCACGGGAATTTACCTGATTAATTGTAGGTGTTGGACAGAAATCACAATAATTTTAAATAAATGACACAGATCTCGTGTATATTGTGAGATTTCACTTTACCAAATTTAAGTCTTTCTTCACCAGGGGTTTAATACAAAAGGAAGCTATATGCAATCTAAGATTAAGAAATTTTAAAGAATACGGTAATGAGAAAACGTCAAAATAATATTGGGTACTTGGAGTACATTTTTTTGCCCCCTCTTTTCGAGGAGTCAAAACTTGTAGAAGTAGAGGTACAAGTTTTACAGATTTATCGTTGCAATTTTGGCCTCGGGTAAATTTGCGTAAGGAATTTAAGCTTATATTATTTTAGGAATATTGGGATTACCAGTGTTCCTTAGGAAATAAGAAAAAAATTGCTTGAAATTTCTAATTTTCAATGTAAAATAAATTGAGTACTCAAACATGCTGAGTATTCAATGCTATCGAAAAAGGATAAAAAAACATATCAAACAACATGAATAAGCTAAGAAAAGTGTTTATCATTTTCCTTCCCTTCAATAACCTCAGATATTCCTATTTACTTTTCCCATTTAATAAATGTTTACAATTTGATTTTTCCACACTTTTAGCGAATACTACATCCATCGAGGGTGATCCTTAAATCTGTAATGTACTTTCTCTACATATAAGTCTTCAAGTGTAGAACAGGGGAAAGTAAATACGACAAAAAAAAAAACAAAACCATATGTTTTTTCATGACGCTGGTACATGCAAATCATTTTATCTGCAAACAAGTTATCATAAACCCAGCGTAAAATTTCCTACTATTAGAATATTATTGATGGTAAGTACAAAACTTGTGATATTGTGATAAATTTATCGGTAAACTATTTTTTTAAACTCTCGTATATTTGCAGAAGGGAGTTCGCGAGGGCAGAGTATTAAGACTCTTCGTTACTGGTGGTGCAACGCTTCCATAAATGGAAGTGGAGAACAGCTGAAACTATGTATGGTACATACATATTACTTCACAACAAAATCATTAATGTTAATTTTGGATCGATGTGCAATAAATAAACGAGGGCACCAAATTTGTTAATGAGGGCAAGACAAAATTGGTGGTGTCAACGACTAGAGAAACCTCTCGACTTGGTCCGCACTTGAACGTTGACAACCTATTTAATTTTGAAGTGGTAGATGAATTTGTCTACCTTGAATCCGCCGTGAACAAGGGCAACAACTTCAGCCTGGAGATAGATAGGAGAATTGTGCTTGCAAATAGATACCATTTTAAGCTCAGCAAGCAGTTTAGGAACAAAGCCCTCTCCCGACGGACAAAAGTCCAGCTATTTCAGACTCTCATTTTACCTGTCTTGACATATGGCTCCGAAACTTGGGTCATATCGCAAGCAGATGACAAACGCCTGGGAGTATACGAGAGAAAAATTCTCCGAAAAATATATGGTCCTGTTAGGAAAAACGGCGAGTACCGACGTCGTTGGAACTCAGAGCTATACAATCTATATTCTGGCGTGGACATACATAGCTATGCGAATCAAATTAGACCAATTGCTTTGGCAAGGCCATGTTATCAGTTTGGATGAAGATGAGCCAACGTGAAAGGTTTTTGATAACGTACCCGATGGAAACAGGAAAAGAGGACGACCAAGACTCCGCTGGAAAGACGAGCAGAGGAATCCCTCCGTATCCTTGGTGTTACCAACTGGCGAGAAAATGCGAAGGATAGAGCCAGTTGGAAGAATATGTTGGAATTTGTTTAATTTATTTGTTTAATTAAAATGACGTCTGAACTTATGAGGTTGTAAAATAGTCAATAAAAGTAAAAGTAAAGAACTGGATCAAGTAAAGAACAAAAATATGTGGAATAGTCACCCGAATCCACTATGGTGCTATAGTTAGCCGAAGCCGCTATGTTGAAATAGTCAGCCGAGGTCGCTATGTTGGTACAGTCAGCCGAAATCGTTATGGTGGAATAGTCAGTCAAAGCCGGTATGGTGGAATAGTCAACCGAAGTCGCTATGGCGAAATAGTCAACCGATGTCACTATGGTTGAGCAGTCAACCGAAGTCACTATGGTGGAATAATCAACCAAAGTCACTTTTATGGAATAGTCAACCGAAGTCGCTATGGTGGAATATCCAACCGAAGACGCTATGGCGAAATAGTTAATCGAAGTCACTATGGTGGAATAGTCAACCGAAGTCGCTATGGTGGAATAGTCAACCGAAGTCGCTATTGCGAAATAGTCAACCGATGTCACTATGGTGGAATAGTCAACCGAAGTCGCTATGGAGGAATAGTCAACCGAAGTCACTATGATGGAATAATCAACCGAAGTCACTTTGATGGAATAGTCAACCGAAGTCGCTATGGTGGAATATCCAACCGAAGACGCTATGGCGAAATAGTTAATCGAAGTCACTATGGTGGAATAGTCAACCGAAGTCGCTATGGTGGAATAGTCAACCCAAGTCGCTATGGCGGAATAGTCAACCGAAGTCACTATGGTGGAATAGTCAACCGAAGTCCCTGTGGTTGAATAGTCAGCCTAAGCCTCTATGGTATATGTAGTTAAGGTACAAATTATACTATTGATTACTTTCGGAATTACAGTCACGAAATCTATCTATGATCGTATCGGGCACTATCTGACTGCTGATGCTGGTCAACCTCAATACTAAGTACTCCGGCTGTATTGACGGCATTGAGAATTACAGCGAAGCATTTGCTCTGGTGCGGTCGCTGAAATTCACTGACCATTCAGTCGCTGCTATATGTGTGTATTATACCGTCGACGGAATTTGTGTGAAGCGTCGCGACCGTCGCTACCTATTAGTTGCTTCAGCTCGTAGTATTGTATATATCTGGCACTGTGTAGGAACCTCATTATCGTGGTAGGGTATAAGTCGATGGCATTCAAATTGTAATACTAATAATCCTGTTATTAACATTCTGAACTTAACTAACTGAAACAAGTAAAGCATTCACATTAGTTGGCATTACTTTGACATCTATGTTTATTAAGGCAAACACACGCGCAGCTTTTAATCGGAACAATATTTTCAGCCAGATTGTAATATATTGAATAGGCTCCAAATATCAGCGTAGATATTTAAGATTTTGGAAAAGGTTTCCAAATAGACCTTGGTATGCATAATTTCGGGGTTCTTTACAACTTTTTGCATTTCAAAAGAATTGCCATACGCGCTGAAAAAAAACGTCCTCAAAACATTATGTAGGAACCCTGTACATGTTTCGAACTTCCATATACTTACGTGCAAATATTGTTTTCATGACTTGAAAATCTGCTGCTTTTGGTCCTTTATTGTCTGCCAGGTTTTTGGTTTCAGTAGTTTTCAACAAAGAAAGCCCTATATAGGCCACAAAAACATATATTATAACATATTAGTCACTCTTTCTCCAAAAAGTAATATTGAATAGCAAACATATTGGGTTTGAACGCAAGTATACTATATTTGCGACAAGCTGCAAACATGTTGCATTTGCATTCAAACCACAAAACAGACAGATTTTTCAGAGTGTGGAGTGATATTTAAATAAAGCCTTTAACATATATTTTTTTTTGATGTGTTAACATCTATAGCGTCGTATAGGGACTAAATCTCTCAAAGTCAGGTTTTATGCTGCTGCTAAAACCAGATTTTATGCTGCTGCTAAAGCCAGATTTTCTGCGACTGCGAAAGAGAATAATGACGTGTTAAACAAAAATGAGCGAGCAAGAGAGCAATGAAAGAGTGGTGTGGCAGGGGTGAGGCAAACGAAATTGTGTCTATAGCGTATGTATTAACATAAAATATATGTGTGTACATGTGTCTGTTGCTGTGTTGAACTGAGGTATAAAGCATAGCCACGAGGCTTGCGCAGTCGACGTTATGGTGACACACTAATACGTCAGCTACTTCGTACAAAGTATGTGTGATGTTGTGTGTTTGGCTGTTTCGTTGCTGTTGATATGGCAAACATGTGGTTATGTGACACAAGTATACGTCACCTACTTCGGACAAAGTATGTGTGATGTTGTGTGTTTGGTTGTTTCGTTGTTGTTGCTATGGCCAAAGAAATTTGATGATGATGTCATTTGATGTTCAGCATTGCCCGGTGTATACAAAGAAACTATTATTTTTTATTTTCCAATGTAACATTTACTAATGTGTTCATAGAAATCGAACAGGTACCGTGTAGCAAAAAGGTGTTAACACATCATCCGTGAGTTCGAACACTCATTGATTTTTTAAATTCACTCATTCTCTCACATTCTATACTGTCTGAAATTTTTGGCTAGAATCAGCTGTTTTATCGAAACCCAGTGATGAATGCATAGAGAAATACTAAAGAGAAACCTTGTGTGTTTCAGTTCCACCAAATTCCGATTGCAAGTCACTGGGCTGACGATACTATTTCTTATGCTAGTTGTTTTTCTGTCAGAAATGAATGAAAACTATTGTGTTTTTTCAAATCAAAACTAATTCATTGCATTTAAAGTTATTTTGAAAGTCACAAGTGTCGATAGAGTCAAATTCAAAGTCAGTTTTTTCAATTCGCCTATCGCTTACTCTCTTTCACATTCTGTCCTGTTCCAAAAATGCAGCTAGGAGGTCGACCAGCTGTGTCTGCGAAACCCCCTGTATGAATGTCAATAAGGAAATGAATGGGAAATGAATGAGAATGAGATATCATCAAGTTTTAGACGTCAACAATTCTTTTAATAGTATTAACTAATTTTTTTTTTAACAAACTAAAGAACAGTTTCAATATTAGGTGCTTAAGTATTTACTATCAAATAAAACAAATAGATTTAAAATTATTGGTTTGCTTATTTCATTTTTAACCTCCTTTTCCGACTTAAAATCACTGTGCGGCGACAAAATAAAAACTGCAGTATCGACGACACAATTTCTAACACCCACAACTTACACGCGCTATAAAATGCCATGGCAACAATTCACTCACAGGCAGGATGATAGCACTCAAGGATATTTTTAAATACATAACACGATGTTTGCCTCGAGTAACAAATGTTAGTACCAGCTCTTTTTTTTAAAAACGAAATCATAAAAAGGATGCTCATTTTTTAACGCCACAATCCAGGGCAAAAGTCTTGTGATTTATAGCTCACATTAACGCCTCTTCCTAGAGAAGTGTAGCAATGTAGTAGATATGTTATGGAACAACTTGCCCAATAGGCAAAAAATCGGAGAAGATTTATTATTTGTTTTATTTAAAAACGTTTTGAAATTTTTTTTTATTATTATTCATAGTCACCATGAGTTAGAAGATATTTCAATGTCAATTGGAAGAAATGAAAAAATATATAACATTAGCTTCAGCTTCAGGATTAGATCCACATAAATCATAGGACAATAAATGCGAGTAAATAGCCCGCCCCAGGATACAGACAGACAGGCAGGCAACCTGTTTGTAGTGGATTTTTGGCTTTTTATTGGAATTAACAATGGCATGAAATATTAGTACATCTGGGCATATTAAAGACAATAATTCGACAATACATCTGGGAATCACTTTGACATGAAGCTAATAATTAGTTTCTACGCTTTCACCATCTCAGTGGGAAACATTCAAGGGTATTTTAAAAAATTTTTTAGTTTCTAGTTTATTTTCTTGTTGTTGAGCATTTAATGATTGGTTATCAAATTGAAATAAAACTTGTAATAGAAAAATTACAGCTTTCAGTTCAAACGAGGGTGGGAACGCACTTTTTAATTTTTAAATAAAAGCATGTAATTCCTGAGAAAGTTATTAACACATGTACCGATTATGTATGGAATAAAATATCCGTCAAACGGCCCCCACGGCTCTGATGACAGGCCATTACTGGAAATAGCATTTCTGACCCCGGCTTGGTTAGGAGTGACGATTGTCTCATCGTCATTGGATATCTCAGGTACCAATAGCGCAGAGAAATGATTTCTCCATATTCCCTTCCCTGCCCTCCACATCATCTTGAGATTTTCGTCCTTCTCCATCAATTACAGAAGGGGGCCCTGAACCATGTCCATTAGTTCCGTCTTTGACGTTTGGTACAATTTCCGAGCTTCGTTCTTCCTTCTATATATCGCAATTTCTCGCGCTTTCGCCACTGCCGTTTCTTAGGCCCTACGCTACAGTTTACCTCCTGTCTTTTTCCCTTATACTGCTCAGTCACAGATCGCGTTGCAATTTATTGCAGCACTGCCATACGTGTAGGGTTCTTTCGTAATTTGTTATTGCGACAATCTTCATCGTACCATGGTTTGTGGCTAAGCGGTTTTTCATAACCCAGTACGAAATGTTTTGCCACTGCACTTCAGGGGCGTAATGGGGAGGGGGTGTGTTCTACGCCAAAAGTTGGGACAGTTTCGTTGAGTATTCTGTGGCTGCCACTGTTAATTGCAGCTTTCCGATGTCAAGCTTTCGCTGCGTCTGGTTTCGCACGATTTTCGCTCTACTTAATCTTGTGCTAACCAGGCAGCTGCTACCAGGTTGTGATCAGATTACATACCTTTGATTACTCGTACGTCCATTACAGTGGATGAGTGTCTTCCATCAATTACCACGTGATAAATGTGGTTGTTTGTTCTTTAATCAGGGGATACACAAGTAGCCATGTTTATGTCTCTATGCTGGAATCTTGTACCACTAGCAAACTTTAGCCGCGGCATAGTCAATCATACCATTGACGGAACTGTCAGCATGTAGACTGAAATTGTCAATGGTTGGATGAAACACATTTATCCTGCCTACTGTAGTACTAAAATCTCCTAATATAATCTTAATGTAATGACCAGGAAAGCGGGTATACTTTGCCTGTAGGCGCTCTTACAACAAGCCTTTGGCAATATCATCTCTCTCTTCTGCCGGGGCATGCACACAAATTAGGGAAATCCTTACACAAATATATTGCTTTTATGCGGATTGTGGCTATACTTTCACTAACAGGAGTGAACCTAGACACTAGATGTGGCAGTCTTTTGTCAACTACAAAACCGCAACCAAATTCATGTTTTTTCTCACTGGAATAGTAATATTTTTTTCCTTATGCAGCCAGGGCCTGTCCATTGCATTTCCTGGATAGCGGTAATGTCAGCCTTATAACTTTCGAGGCCATCTGCCAAATGTATACTTCCACCGGTTTTATATAGAGATTTTACATTCCAAGTGCATATCCGCAAATCGTGGTCCGTAATCGTGGTAACTAAAAATTCGTTAGCTACGTCGACTGCAGGCTAGTGAATATATCCAAACACAGTTTGGCCGACTGCGATCACACAGATTGTTCGACAGCGATCTCACAGATTGTTTAGCGTTAAACTCCTCCGAAACGGCACAACCGATTTGTATGAAATTTTGTGTGCCCAACATCTATTTTTCATACCCCAAAATGATAAGAGTGACCCACCCCCGTTCTATAAATATAACTTTCAAAAACTTCTGCATCAGCGCGTGTAAGTAGGAAAGCAATGTGTAAGTAGCGACAACAATCGCTCTGCACACAATCGATAAATGTCTTCGGTTAGTGAGTTGTGTAAATACACACCGCAGCGGCTTAACGGGCTAGACGCTGCTGAAGATGATGCTTCACAAACATCGAAACGATCGTCCAGCGAATGTGAGTGCTAATCCCACCTGCGGCATTTACATTTTTTTCACTAACCGGAGAAAACATGATCTCTTACAGCCTTAAAGGAAATTACAACTTTGAACACAGATTTGTCTGACTGCGAAACATAGATTGTCAGACTGTGAAAAAAAATCCAATGAGTGTTCGAACTCACGGGCGATGTGTTAACACCTTTTTGCTACACGGTACCTGTTCGATTTCTATGAACACATTCGTAAATGTTACATTGAAAAATAAAAAACAGCGTTCAATCATATGATGACGTTACAGTTAAATAATATTAATACTTAAAATTATTTAAAGACCCAGTGCAAGCACATGTGTCATTATTTTCTTGCTCAATACTTTTTGTTTTATTCCCACAAAAGTCAAAGAATGCAAAGCAACAGACACTTGTATAAACATACATACATTGTTATATTCATGCATACGCTACACAAGTTCACAAAATTGTCGTTGCTCTCTTGCTATCTCATTTTTATATACGTATAATACGTCATTACTCACTTTGCTCTGAGAGTGCTCCGCACCCACATTTTATTGGACTTACATTTCACTATAATAAAAAAACAACAACACCAACAAAAACAACAGCAACTACTACTACTACTGATATGTTGGTGATTTATTTGTGCTTGCTGTGTCGTGGAGTGTTTGTGTGGGTGGTGGGTGTAGGTGTAAATTGTCCTGGTGGGGGGTATATAAGCTTAAGCCCGGCCGAACTTAACTCTGTTTCTACTTGTTTTTGTATACACCGGGCAATGCTGAACACCAAATGACGCGCTTTGTTTGGCCATAGCAACAACAACGAAACAGCCAAACACACAACATCACACATACTTTGTACGAAGTAGCTGACGTATTAGTATGGCACCATAACGTCAACTGCGATGGTTTTAGCAGCAGCATAAAATCTGGTTTTAGCAGATTTTGACTTTGATAGATTTAGTCCCTATGCGCCGCTATAGATGTTAACACATCAAAAACCCAAGCACTTGCGAAGCACTCTCAGAGCAAAGAGAATAACGACGTGTATATGTGTAAATAAAAATGAGATAGCAAGAGAGCAACGAAAATTGTGTGAACTTGTGTAGCGTATGTACTTGTGTATGTATGTAGAAACAAGCAAATAACAAAAAGATGTTAACACATCGCCCGTTAATTCGAACATTCATTTGATTTTTTTACTAAGAATACAGACAAATAAATCTTGATAATAAATAAGCTTTCAAAATTCATTTGTGACACTATCTACATTCGGTTGTGAGAACCTCTAATGGAGTTGTGTCAACCTCTAATGAGGTTGTGTCAACCTCGAATCAGGTTGTGACAAACTCTAATGAGGTTCTGTCAACCTCTAATGAGGTCGTGTCAACCGTGACAACCTCTAATGAGGTTCTGGCAACCTCTAGTGAGATCGTGTCAACCTCTACTGAGGTCGTGTCAACACCTCAACTGAGGTCGTGTCAACCTCTCATGAGGTTGTGCCAACCTCTCATGAGGATGTGTCAACCTCTAATGAGGTTGTGTCAACCTAGAATGAGGTTGTGACAACTTCTAATGAGGCTCTGGCAACCTCCAATGGGGTTGCGACAACGTCCAATGACAACCTCCAGTGACAACTTCTAAACTCGGTTACGTCTAATTCGGCTGCCTCAACCGAACTTTTCTGTGAGTGTAGAAGAATGGGGTTACTTTGTGATCACGGTAATTGGACTTTAGTATGAAAAGCCCAAACCAAAATTATATTTAATATTTCCTTTTTAATATGTTGTCCAAGTTGTGTAAAGAATTTTGTCGTCCTGCTGACGGACTACCTGCATCTTATTAAATTATGGATATGAATTCATTGTACCTTTTCTCCACTGCCTTATTCAACTTATGAGGGTTCCTCTCAAGTTTCTAAAACAAATAAGGAAAATTGAATCAAAACCAAGGCTGCTGTATCAAGTGGCATTTCTATATTTAACAAACTTCGTTAGTCAAAATATTATGACCCATAAAATGTACATGGGCAAAATTCTCTGTATCATTTACGGTCAGGTCTTGGCAGTAAGAAAAAGGTATATTTATATTGTTAGTTTGTGTTAGACAATGAATAACATTCGAAATACAACAAACGAAAAAATACCACAAATCTTTAGCAGCCATAACAACCAACAATTCATGTGTTTACTACCATGAAATTGTACGGATAATACGGAAGGATATGCCCAAATGTATCACGTTTTCCAAAGGTTCACTGATACCATGTACGAGCTACATAAGGAGTATATATAGGCCGTTCAAACATATGGACTGGACAGGATACTGTCATATTATTTAAAGCTAAAATAATATCCTGTTGATAAACTCCTCCGTATTGAACACAGCTGCGAAACTGATGCCGTTTTGTATGGTAGCGCAATAAAATCGCAAACTGTATAATTTTATGGTCATTCAATGAGTTTTGTACACTTATTGGTTGTTACGCTTCCTTGTAAGCAGCGTGAAGGCTAATCCTATATATGTAGACATGTTGGTCATGGCTTCGAAATAAAAGTTCAACATTGATGCTCCCCACAAAAATACCAGAGAAAATTCAAATGTTTATATTCTTCTCAGGCCCCACTTTTGACCCCAATTGTGGCCCTGATGTGCAATTGTTATGTGTTCCATTTGAAATCCAATGACGTCATTTGTTGTGGAATTATCTTTTGTATTGGCGGCAAGAGGCTGAGGATACAAACATCATTATCCTTTGCCATATCAGAGGTTTGACCGAAACGAAAATGTTGTTTTGCCATTTTAATATTTTGGTTTCAATTTCACTGCTGGTTGTGCCATCAATTATACAAATTTATTATATGGCTTGTAATCATAACATTCGAAATAGGCTGTTACAACTAAAGGATAGTAGGACGAGTTTTCGGTTAAATATTAACGAGGATAACTCAAATTTTAGAATCAATCTGGAGACAAGATATATGAGCAGAAATCAAAATTTTGTAATGAACTTAGTTGACACATATTTCATCTGTCAATTTCTCTTTGAATTTAAAGATTTAAGAAAACGGCTGATAGATTTTAAAGTAATTACCAACGGAAAAAAACGTTAACTAACTAAGAAATGACATGAGGTGTCAGGGGACACCCGGTTGGAACGAAGATCTTTTCGCTATATATTATGTACTAGTTAGCTCCAACACGCCTAAGGCGCCTGTTGAAAAATACGATAATTTAAATGGATCTTTAAGAAACGATACTTTTTGTAAAATGATGAACTTTTTTTAAGAATTTTTTTTATAGAATGCATTTTTCGAACGAAGTTCCTTATCGCACGTTGCGGGATGGGGGCTAAATGAAAAAATGTAAACAACTTTTTTTAACTACTTTATTACAACCCACTATTATCAACAATATTGGGTACTTTTAGTGTGGATTGGTTTAAAGGGAAGATTTCTAAGATTACATATTGTAGTTTTGAACGCAATAAAAAGTAACTTTAGAAAAGTCAAAGTGCAAGACTGGCAAATCCATGAAATACAAGTCTGAACATAGAATTACATTTGGCAGCACACTTACTCTTACACTCGAACTTTTGGTCTGGTTTGTGTCTAGACTAACATATGTTGTGTCTAGACTAACATATAATTAATGGGACATTTTCTAGGTGGAGCTTGTTTATTAGATTTGTAGTTCTGAACTGAATAAAAAGTAAATTTAGAAAAGCCAAAGTGAAGTTTAAAAAAATACCGTTTTCTTAAGTAAGTGCGTTTTCTTAAAAAAAATTAAAATTTTCTCAAAAAAAATACCTATTGATATCCTTAAACCATGTACCGTTTCTTAAAAAAATACCTTATTTCAAAGAAGTACCTTTGCTTAAAAAAGTAATTTTTTTTACAAAAAGTACCTTTTCTTAAAAAAAGTATTTTTTTAGATAAGCACCTTTGCTTAAAAAAGTACAGTATCTTACAACAAATTGCCTTTGCTTAAAAAAGAGTACCACTTCTTTAAAAAGTACATGTTCTTAAAAAAGTACTTTTTTGTAAAAACAATGCATACTCTTAGGCTTTTTCTTACAGAAGGCACTTCTTATTTAAAATTGTAGCTTTTCTGTAAACCAAAACATTAGCTTTTAATAAAAGAAGTACCTCTCATTAAATAAAGGACTTTTCGGCAAAATATAATACATATTCTTCCAAAAGGGACCTAAAAATATACTTTTGTTTTAAAAAATACATTCAATTAATAAAAAATTTCTTAAAAAAAGTTTATCATTTTACAAAAAGTATCTTTTCTTAAAGATCCATTAAATTACAGTATTTTCCTACGGGCGCCTTAGGCATGTTGGAACTAACTAGTAGCAAAAGGAACTTCATTCCAACCGGGTGTCCCCTGACACCTCATGTAATTTTTTTTCTTAAAGTTAGTTTTAGGTACTTTTTGTACAAAAATGTATTGCATTTTCCCGAAAAGGTCATGTTTTAAAGAGAGGTACTTCTTTTATTACAAGCTAATGTTTTTTTAAGAAAATGTACTATTTTTAAGAAGAAGTACTTTCTGGAAGAAAAAGCCATAAGAGTATGATTTTTTTTTTACAAAGAGTTCTTTTTTTAAGGACAGGTACTGTTTAAAGAATTGGTACTCTTTTTGGTAAAACGTTATCTTTTGGAGAAAATTTACTTATTTTCAAATAGGATACTTATCTCAAGAAAAGAAAAGGTATTAGTTTATTTTTAAGAAAATATAATTTTAAGAAAATTAATTTTTGGAAGAGAAATTATTTTTTTAAGGGAAGGTAGTTTTTGAGAATATTTTTTTTTTAAAAACTGGATTTTTTTTAAACTGGTCTTTTTCAAGAATACATTTGTAAGAGTGGGTACTTATCTCAGGAAAAGTCACTTTGTTTTGTTTGTATTTTGTTTCACAAAGGGTAATTTTTAAGAAAAGGCAATTTGTTGTAAAAAAATTTACTTTTTAATATTTAAAAAAAATACTTTTTTTAAGCAAAGGTACTTCATTAAGATAAGGTATTTGTTTAAAGGAAACGTACTTTGTTTAAGAATAAGAATAGATATTTTTCTTTTGAGAAAATTTACTTTTTTTAAGAACTTATTTAAAAAAAATTTCTTTTCTTAAACTGCTTTCACTTTGGCTTTTCTAAATTTACATTTTATTGGGTTAAAAACTACAATATATAATAAATATTGGTTACAGGCTCCACCTAGAAAACTTTCCATTAGACAAGAAATTTCCCAACATATGTGAAACATCTAGTTTGTCTCGACACAAACCAAAGCAAAAGTAAACGATATTGTTGATAATAGTGCGTTGTAGCATAATAGTGTTAAATCAAAAGTTGTTTAATTTTTTTTTTCATATAGCCCCCATCCCGCAACGTGCGATTAGGAACAACCCGTTATTATTGCGAAAACTTATTACTTATACAAAAATTTGGAAAGTTATGCTGAGACCGCCCACAAACTTCGAAGAACTTCAGTCGAATAAATGCACCTAATGTGTCACCCATTCGAAGAGTGGTCAACAAATTTGAAGAGACGGGGTCGGCTGTGGACAGTAACACCCCTGTGCGTCAATGTACCGGTCGGTCTCTTGAAAACATTGCCGCTGTAATCGAGAGTATAACCGAAACCCGGAACAACTTCAACAGCTTCAAATTCCGCGAAGCACTACGCAGCGAATTTTGCAAAAAGATCTACAAGTTCATGCGTACAAAATTCGTTTTACTCACAAGCTTAAACCGGCAGGCCGTGCAAATCGCCGGTAATTCGTTGAATGGGTAATGGAGCAAACTGAAGTCAATGTAAATTTTTCAAAAAAAAAATCAATGAGTGTTCGAACTCACGGATGATGTGTTAACACCTTTTTGCTACACGGTACCTGTTTGATTTCTATGAACACATTAGTAAATGTTACATTGGAAATACAAAACTAATAGTTTTTTTTGTATACACCGGGCAATGCTGAACTTCAAATGACTCGCTTTGTTTGGCCATAGCAACAACAACGAAACAACCAAACACACAACATCACACATACTTTCCCTGAAGTAGCTGACGTATACGTGTGTCACATAACCACATGTTTGCCATATCAACAGCAACGAAACAGCCAAACACACAACATAACACATACTTTGTATGAAGTAGCTGACGTATTAGTGTGTCACCATAACGTCGACTGCGCAAGCCCATGGGCTTGCAAATGAAATTTTTCGTGGCTGTGCTTTATATCTCCGTTCAACAACAGCAACAAACACATGTACATACATACATTATTATGTTATTACATACGCTATAGACACAATTTCGTTTGCCTCACCCCTGCCACACCACTCTTTCATTGCTCTCTTGCTCGCTCATTTTTGTTTAACACGTCATTATTCTCTCAGTCGCAGAAAATCTGGTTTTAGCAGCAGCATAAAATCTGGTTTTACCAGCAGCATAAAATCTGACTTTGATAGATTTAGTCCCTATACGCCGCTATAGATGTTAACACATCAATAAATCATCTTCTCCGATTAAGCGCATTTCCACCTGAATGGCTTCGTGAATACATAAAATTGTCGAATTTGGGGTTCAGCAAATCGTCATGCAATCCATGAGAAACAATTGCACCCACTACGAGCAACTGTCTGGTGCGGATTTTGATCAGGCGGAGTGATTGGGCCTTAGTTTTTTAAAGATGAGGCTTAAATTGCAGTGGCTGTGAGCCGCATTCCTTACAGGAACATGATAACGGAGTTCTTGTGGCCTCAACTGGACGGCATGAACCTCGACGACATGTGGTTTCAGCAAGACGGCGGCACCTGCCACACCGCGCATGAAACAATTGATTTTTTGCAGCAACGATTTCCAAAACCAATTATCTCAAGAAATTCTGATGTCAACTGCCTACCAAGATCATGCCAACCAACGCTGTGCGATTTCTTTCTGTGGAGTTTTGTGAAATCTCGGGTTTATGCGATTAATCCAGAAACAACTCGTGAGCTCAAATCCGAGATCCAACGCGTCATCGGTGAGATACAGCCACATCTCTGTGAAAACGTCATGGAAAATTTCATGAAAAGATTATCGCCGTGACATCAGAGCCGTGAGAGCCATTTGACGGACGTTTTATTCCATACTTAATGTGATCATGTCTTCTTTACAATACAATCAAAAAAACACAACTATCTTTAAAAATACGAGTTTATATTTTAAAATGAAAAAGTGCATTCTTATTGAGACACCCATATTTTTGGGGGAAACGGTATCCAACTTTTGTTGTTGTTGTAACTCTGACGCCCTGTAGCAATTTTGACACCCTGTGTTAACACAGGGTACCTCTGAATGCAACATTCTAAAAGCATGGCTCCGCTTCTACAAATGTCTAGTACATTCGAAAATGATGAGAACAATACTGTAAAAGTTATGATATTATTACCGTGATTTTTTCAATCCGCTCCACTGTGCAGCATTTAGAGTAATCTGTTTATAATCTCTCCATGTTGAGATATAGAAAAACTGGTTGTCACATACACATCTCGACAACGAAATTCAGACGAATGAATCTATCCTGCATCAGTGTTATTTTTATTAACCAAAAGTATTTCCTTTGCGAAACATCAACAAATTACTCCCGTTGATATTTATTTCAATCAGCAATTATTTCAAATAAAATATAAAATCTCATACTTAAATTCATCCAATCGAAATCTTCCCAAACTTGCCTAAACCACCCTCATAATGTAATTGACACAACAGAAACCTCAAGAATAGTGTCACACAACCCTTTAGGCGCCTCAAATGGTGTAGCCTTAACTTTTCACACACAGCAGCTGCGACATCCTTTGCCACAACTTATGACCCAGTGCAAGTGCCGGTGTGGTTGACGGTAACAGCATCAGTGTTGCCACTCCACATGGGTGGATGTGTGTCAGGAGATGGTGTGAGCATGTGAAGGATATGAAAATGTTTTGTTATTGACCGTGTTCTCTGTTTCCGCATAAGCCGCCTTTATTCCTATTTTTTTTTTTTTTTGTAAACTCATGTTGTTGTTTGCGCTATTGCTGATGTTTCTACTATGTATCGTACAGCAGCAAGGATGTTGAGTCTTTAATAGTGTTAGTGCAGGGGTGAGTGGTTGAGTGTATCAGGATGTGTGTCATAATTCTGTAATGTAAAACATGCACTTGTGCCCATGATATCACTACTCCAGTGATCCAAATTGTAAGGGCACTTGTTGGTTTTGTATTCTCTCTGTTTTTCAAATATGTATGTCCTTTGTGGTATTAGTAGTGGTGGATGGTTATATTGTGTGGTCATATGATTGGTATTGCGCTTGCGCTCTGAGAGTGTGTGATTATTGTGCCAAGACCTCGTGCTGTGTTGCCTTTGTAGGTTTATGTGCGAAAATTGTCGTTTGTTTTATTAAAAGATTTTATTGAAATGCAATGGTGCATCTATCGTCAGCCGGAAGTGGGGATAGAGAAACACGTTTCCAAAATGACAATAATTTCCCATTTATCATTTTGTATTTCTGTTCTGGATTTGCGTTACACCCCAAAGTTCTTTAAAGTCTAAATTTGCTCGTGACTTGTGTTTTCCGTTTCAGATTCGTTTCGCAACGATGACAATGAATGTGTTTGACAAGGAATATAAATGTTTATCTTTAAGGCAGAGTGAAATATTTAAAACTGTGCGGTTTAAAGACTCAAGTTGAATTTGAAATTCCAAGGTCATGCAAATGTTTGTACCAAACAAGCGTCTTAAAAATTATATTTTTGGCAAAGACTTACTCCTGTTATAAATATGTTAGAACAGTGTTTATAAAGCTTGGGTCATGTAAAATTTGGAATTTATTTGTTGGATGGTGGGAAAATATTACTTGCAGTGAACTCTGTTTATGTTCTGGCCATTTGTATACTCGCAGATTGTTGTATGCAGTTATTTAATTCAATTTGTTTTCGATTCGCTGGAAGAACTCAAATCGGTAATAGAGTTTAGTTTTAAATTCTTTGAACATTTAAATCTTTTCAACTCCCAAGTTTTATTTTTGTTCGGGAGCCGAATTTTAATTATCAAAAATTTGAAAACATTGCTCGCTCCCTATTTAATTCAAAAAGAATGATTCTTCGATTCTGACGTGTTAACATCTATCGCCACGGGTATGGCAATCTATCAAAGTGAACACATGCAAACAAATTACAGCGTTGGCATCACATACGTGGTTGCTGTAAAACAATAGTTTCTGCCCGAAAATGCGTATGATTGTATTGATGTAGCGGCAGCGACCAAACAAGCAGGTCTTCGTCGCGAAATAGTATTGAATAGTATAGAGAACTCATGGAATGAATTGTATGACTCAAAAGCACTGGCGACATCTGGCGAATGATGCAAAACGTATTACTTTCTTTTTGACATAAGTTGGTCCATTCATAATTTTGATGTGAAACATTGATGCCTTTTGAAACATTTATGCTTTTTGTACTGTTGTATGTAATAATATTGTCGAAATGGTGCATTTATATCGAAATATTCTATAATGAGAATAAGACTCGTTTATGCTCTTTTACTCGGACTCTCTACATGAAAGAGGAAAAAGAGTGCAATAAGTTCTCCATACTATTCAATACTTTTTGTCGTCGCTCTGTTTATGACAAAACAAAAACAATTATTTCAGAGAGTTAAACTTTACTTTATTAATTTTAACAATCTTACATCTAATGTTAAAGCAGATGTAAGAAAATAGAAAGTGCAATAGCAAAAGACCCTTGAGCAGAAAAACTATAATTTTTTTTTATTTTTCAATAAAGCATTAATTAATGTGTTCGTAGAAATCGAACAGGTACCGTGTAACAAAAAGGCGTTAACACATCACCCGTGAGTTCCAACACTCATTGATTTTTCAATTATTAAACGTATAGGAAGATGTACAATAGGGTTAGTAACGTTTTAACTTTTTTCGAATATCGCAATACTCTCGCAATATGATAACGGGTCCGCCAAATAACTTTTTTTTTTGAAAATGCTATAAAAAAAAACTACTGAATATTTTCTCAAATTTCTTTTTTTATTTTAAAGTACAATCCTTCCGGTTAATAATGGAAAATAATTTCATTCAAATGGCTGTCTCGGCTGGCCATGCAGTAGCCTACACGATCGGTCCAATTTTTAAGCACATTATCGATTGTGTGCAGCTGTATGTCACCAATGGCTTCACGAATATTGTCCTTTAAAGCGTCAATTGTCTCTGGCTTATCGGCGTAACACTTATCTTTGAGTGCACCCCACAAATAATAGTCCAACGGTGTCAAATCGCAGCTCCGAGGTGGCCAAACGACATCAGCTCTGCGGCTGATAATGCAATCTTCAAATACACGGCGCAAAACATCGAGTGTAGCTTCGGCTGTGTGGCACGTAGCGCCGTCCTGTTGAAACCAAATGTTGCCAATATCCTCCTCTTTAATATTTGTGAACAACAATTCGTTCAACATGGCCCGATAACGATCGCCATTGACTGTAACGGCCACTCCTTGCTCATTTTCGAAGAAAAATTGCCCAATTATGCCTCTGGACCAAAATCCGCACCAAACAGGGACTCGTTTTGGCTGCATCGGCTTTTCAATGTATGCGTACGGGTTTTCTGTGCCCCAAATGCGACAATTTTGCTTGTTTACATACCCGCCAAGATCAAAATGAGCTTCATCTGAAAAGATGATTTTTTTTGGCAAAATCGGCATCTGCAACATTACCATGATTTTCAAAGTAATGTCGCAATATTTCCCAGCGTTGTTCAAGCGTATACACAACCATATTCGTTGAGCGGAAGGATAAAACTAATTATCTGTCAAATCAGACATGAGCTAAGTGTTACCATTCACGAAATAAGCCCTAGTTGAAAAAACAAAAAGTTAGATGGCGGACCCTTTGTAAGGCATACAAAAATATGAAGAATTGTGTCTAGACTTTTTTGATATTGCAAAAAAAAACCTTGCGCACCAAATGCGACTTGTGATACCACGTGCAAGTACTTTCATAATTTTTTGGTTTGGTTAAGGCCCTAAACAAAAACCTTTCATTTGTTGCACAGTGTAATTGGCGCATTTGCTGTTTTCTTAGGATTAGAGCGAAGTCAGTTTTAAGAAGTGAGCGGAGGAAATAATTTTTTGCTTTGTTTAGGAATATGGGCACTTGCTTCATTTGCAGTACTCTCCGCTTAGGAGGATGTTTAATCGGTGATGTAGATGGTGATGTCTATCTAGTTACATTCTTTTTTCATTAATAGTATCGGTACCTAAAGTTAAGGGTTCTTAAAATTTAGATATTAAGTAACCAATTAGTATTTGACCTGTTATTTCGAAAGTCGTGGAGGATCTCATTAAACGGCAGATCCTTGATTTCGTTGAAGGGCAAGGTATGATAAATAATTACCAATATGGGTTTAAGCACACGGTGAAAAATCTGTAGGTTTTTCTTGTTTGGATTCAAATATAGCATGTGTTTCGAGCTCGTCGAAAATATAATATACTTCTGTCCAAACACAGTGTGTTTGGTATTCAATATTACATGTTTAAGACACAATGATTAATTTGTTATAATATATGTGTTTGCGACCAAAATATATCTGTGTTTGTGATATAAATACAACTGTGCTAGTTGCACTGTTTCTGCTCTCTCGAGAGTAAGAGAATAAACGAGTGACAACGATAGAGTCTTTCTTGTCAATGTGTATCTGTATTTTTGCACTATACTCTCAGCCAGTGATTCACAAATATTCCTGAATGTGCGTGAAAATTTTAGATGAAGTCAGTGTTTCTTACTTTGGCTGATGTATTGAGTTTTAGTTTAATGTATTCAGTCGTCAATGGTTCATCGGGCAGTGAATTTCAAAAGCGCTAGAGCAGTGAACAAATAATAAACAAATGCTCGGACGGTTAAATGGTTTGTAATGTTGCTTTGGTTTTTGCGTATGAGTTTCGTTTAAAGTGAGAAACGCTTTTGAGGAAAGAAACTGGAAAGGGCAACAACATGAACCTCTTTGTCTGCCCGAGCCTTTACTGAGAAAATCGGAACGCTGAACCTTTTGTGAAATATAATAAAAACACAATGAATGTTCGAACTCATGGGCGATGTGTTAACACCTTTTTGTTACACACTACCTATTTGATTTCTATGAACACATTAGTAAAAATGTGTTACTTAAATAGTAAAAGTAAACAGCGTTCAATCATATGATGACATTTCATTTAAATAATATTAATACATAAAGTTATTTAAAGACAAGTGCAAGCACATGTGCCATTATTTTCTTGCTTAATAGTCTTTGGTTTATTCCCACAAAAAACAGAGAAAATGCAAAGCAACAGACACATGTACATACATTGTGTTATGGTCGTAAGCTAACGAGTAGCAAGTCTTCGTATTTTAAGACATTTATTTGCTGCCTTTACATCAATACCGCCATATTTATTTTCAGGAAGAGACTATTATTATTTTACAACAACCTCATATTATGTTCAATGATAACGCTGCATAGCTTCGATGTATATAACGCTGTGTATTGTTTGCATGTGTTGACTTTGTTAGATTATACCCTACCTCGTGTCTATAGATGTTAACACATCAATAAACCAATATTTAGCTCACTGAAATAAATGTTTTTGTTTTGTCATATACAATGCGACGACGACTTGCTTGTTTTAATGCTGGCATAAAACTCAACTCAAATCAATATTTATAGAGAAGAAAAAAACCGGCGCAATTTGGCCACCCTCGTAGAAGAGAACAACAGACGAGTGAAGCGCCTCGTTTCTCTCTTATTCTCTTTGTTGAATATTTCAATACACGAGCAGTTTTCTGATGATATTACAGTATCTACCTATAGAAATTCCAACCAAATTTAAATAAAATTATATAAAGAACGTAAGAAGTATAAAATAATCAAGTTATGACGCGACAGAGAAATGCTTTTGGGTGAATCGCGTCGACTTTATGGTTCCCTTCTACGAAGGTTGCCAAATTGCGCCGGGTTTTTTTTCTCTACTAGAACTTCCTTTTTTAATATTTAGCTCACTGAAATAATTGTTTTGTTTTGTCATAAACAGAGCAACAACAAAAAGTATTGAATAGTATAGAGAACTTATTACACTCTCTTTCCGCTCTCAATGTAGAGAGCCTGAGTAACAGATCATAAACGAGTCTTATTCTCTTTATAGAATATTTCAATATAAATGCACCATTTCGACAATGTTATTACATACAACAGTACAAAAAGCATAAATGTTTCAAAAGCCATCAATGTTTCACATCAGAATTATGAATGGACCAAGTTATGACAAAAAGAGAGTAATACGCTTTGAATCATTCGCCAGATGTTGGCAGTGCTTTTGAGTTATATAATCAGTTCCATGAGTTCTCTATACTCTTTGGCGACGACGACCTGATTGTTAGTTCGCTGGTGCTACATCAGTACCTTCATACTTATTTTAGGCAGAGATTGTTGTTGTACAACTACGACGTATGACATGCTAGTGCTGTTTGTTGATTGTGAATCTACCCGTGCCTATAGATGTTAACACATTAATAATACAAGTAATTAATACACGCTTGGCTTGCGTGTATCGATTTGTGTATTATTATACTGATTGTGTACAAACGATTAGTGATAACAAACACATAGTTGAAACCTTCTGAAACCAAAAACGTGAGAGCCAACAGAGAAAGGAGAAGCAAAAGAGCATCAGCAAATAATGCATTCAATGAAAGTAAATGTAAAAAAGGCCCATTTTATATCTTTTAATTTTTAGTATTAATTAGATATAAATGTGCATTAATATTGATAAAATCAATTACAATAAATAATATATATGTATATACTTATATTAAAATCAAAACATAATTCGTTTGTAAATATTACTATATTTGGGAGGAAATACGGGTATGTTTCCAATTAAATATATGGGGTGTTGGGGGAAACACGCGAATGCTTCAACGTAAGTATATGAATGTTTGGGATGGAGAACGTATATGTGTCCATGTAAAAATATACATGTTTGCCAGTAACATGCTACTGTTTGCATTTAAATACAATGTGTTTGGGACTTGTAAACATATGAAGTGCGTTCCAAATATATAAATGGTTCTTGCAAAATATTTTTGGGAGAATAATTTACAGAGGCCGTTTTTTTGCAGCGTGGAGAGGCACAACACTACTTAACAGCATTTGCACTTGACTGATAATATTGGGAATTCGATTAACATTGGCAAATTTGGTGTGATAGTAGGGGGGGGGACTTATCTAAAGCCTTTTTTTGAGTCGACCATGTGAGTCTGATTGACACATTGAAAATTTGTTTGTTTTCTAATACGAGTATAGCAAGTAGGTTGATTTATAATTAGTAGTCTGGTCGCTTCAACGAAAACTGAATTTCGAATTTGCATTTCATCCTATTGATTGAATCGTTGACAAAAGGCAATGAAATCCTTGAGCCCATTTGCTATCCATATTAGCCGAACTGTCTCATTATGTCACCACTTTCGGTAATCTCCATCACTTTACATAACACTGTGTGTAATTTTTTAAGTCATGGAAATATAACCATATACGGACACCACTACGTGATCAAAGACCAAAACAAAAAACCTGTGTCTCCCAGTTTTGGCCAAAGTTATGGACTTTTTTATGGGCCCCCAAAGATTTGGGGCCGCGGTGTAATTTTTGCAAAAAAGTGATCATTTTATCAGGCTCATATCTTGCAATTTGTTGGGAATTTTGATTTGCTCTCTGAGGGAAAGTTATAGCTCTTGTCATGATGAATGAAAATTGCCAACATATAAAATCAAAAAAACTTCATCTTCTTGGTCAAAATCGCAAAAAACTTTGGGCAAAACTGGGAGACACGGGTCTTTTTTTTTGGGTTTTTATATGGTTATATTCGCCTGACTTAAAAAATTACCGTCAGTGAAATTAAAAAATTTTTGGGAAATTTTTTTCTTTGGCGTCTACCTACCTAAACGGTGTTAAAAATCATTCCTAGGAAGTTCATACGTTCTAGAAAGTTGTTTACTGAGATCTTAGGTACATTCTTGTAGTTGATTGTTTTCTTGAATTTTGAACGGTTTGCTACCTATTGACCTGAACAGAGGGAAAAAGGTAAAAAAATCGATTGTTTTTAAATTTTTTGCGATTTTGATCTTGAAGATGAAGTTTTTTTGTTTTCATATGTTCACAATTTTTGTTCTCTATGACATGGGATACAACTTTCCCAAATCTTTGGAGGCCCATAAAAAAAGTGCATGACTTTGGGCAAAACTGGGAGACACGGGTCTTTTTTTATTTTGGTTTTTTATCACGTAGCGGTGTCCGTATATGGTTATATTTTAGTGTGTTGCACTGTGTAAGTAACAAGTACAACAAATACATAGCCAAAAAATATAAGTAAAGGACGAAAACGGTACAATGTGTGTCAAATTGGTTAATTACTTACCTGTAAGTTATTTTCTCAAATAAATATGAAACATGTCAATATGTCTATTTGTATTATTTTTAATATATGGATTTTTATTGAATTTTCTTTTCATTTATTTATTAAAACATTTAATAAAAATTAACTATGTATAGTATACAATACAATAAAATACGATACGATACATTCAAATATAATATAATAACTTGGAACTAAAACCATTTTCATTAAAATATGTATAATTTTTTTGTTGTGTTCTTTATTAATTATAACTCCATGGGAGTAATTTTTATAATATTTAAACTAAAACTGTTGTATACCACAAAATTAAAATAAATAATAAAAATCAATTTTATATTTTATATAAATAAAAAAAAAACGATTAAAATCATTGAATCTCTGCTAGTCAACATTTAAAAACCGATTTCAAGATTTTTTGTGATTTGTTTTATTACTGTTTATTATCAGTTTTAATTATTTTCTTGTATTTTAGTTTGAATTTTTATTTTAAATATTTTTGTTTTATATTATTTTTAATATTTTTGTTATTTATTTATTTTATATATTTTTCATTGATTTAGTTTTACTACTTTTAAATATTGGAGCGGTTTTTTTGTTTACGTTGTTCTCTTTAATTTTCTCTAAGAGATCATTTTGTAAAAAGAGTTTTGTATTTTATAAGAGAGAGAGAGGGCGAACTATAGAGATTGCGAAAGAGTCTAGAGTAGATATTTTAATTTTAAAAATTATATTATAGTTAATAATCTCTCCATTGTTTTCGTGTGTTAAATTTGTTTATTAATTATTTCATTTATAAAGAAGAACAGTTTTACTATTTTTAATTGTATTTTCTTGTTTGTTGTCTTAAAATGTGGCACCTTTTTTCTGTATCGCTACAGGGTTGCATAGCGAAAACTTTTGCAACTTGGCAAGGCTGTTATAGCGAAGCAGCTGATGTTCCATTGGGTTTTTGTTTTTTATATAACTCATGAAAAATTTAATAAATTGTTTTGGTTAATGCAATATATTGCAACAGTTTTGCAGAACATTTTGAAAACTATTTGGTGATTTAAGTTACCAACTTGCAACGAATTTTCGCTATGACCCTCGTAAACTTAAGTCTACTGTAATGTTTATTAAAATCGATAGACTAATCATCTATCATAAACAAAATTCATTATGTATGTATTCTAAATTCTTCATTCTCATTTGAGTTAAAGCCATTTTATGTCATTTTAATTATTACTTAATGCAAGCTGAACATATCCGGCTGGGATTGCCAACAAGAGGTTTTTCCGGAGGAGTTTTTTGGAATTAAAAGAAAGTTATCACTCACGTTTCAGTGCCGTTTTATCATAAAATCCCTTGAAGGAATAAAAAAAATAAACACTAGTCCCACACTGGATTGTGCAAGGACACTCAGAATTTTTTCACAACGAATTGTTTCCAGCACTATTCGTAGTTGACCGTTCGTTAAACTTTGGTATTCTGTTTCAATCAACCTACAACCTAGACACAGTACCATCTTTCATTTAAAAAATCTTAAGCAATTACTGTGCCTTTTACAAATATAAAACCTTGCTTGAAATATAATAGGTTATCTCCAAAATAATCACTTGAGATTTTTCCCTTTCCATTAATTTGTATCTATTCGAATTTCCCGCCCAACCTCTTGTTACAACCTCCAGCTTCCTCACCATTCAGCCTTAAGGTAGGCAACAAGATTGCTTCGCAGTTGCTTAACTTAAAGTATGCAACATGAACGCTCAATTTTCTTTTCTGCCTTTGGCATATCTTGTAAGGCCATCTCAACATGTTTCCGGGCCAACCATGACTGTTTCTGCAAACGACTAATCACAATACGATATGCGCCCACAATATCACTACGCGGAGCATTTTGTGACGCCTGCAATAGCATTTCCGTGGTTATGCCCAGTTCCTCTAAAATCTGACGCGCCTCAAACTCCAGAGGTGGCATTTTACCACCGTCATACGTCTCAGTCGGAAACATTATAAAATGGCCGGTTTCAGTGTCATAATTTTTGAACAAAGGGCATTCAGGAGGGACGGCAGCCAAAACATTGTTCCATTGGTATCTGTGGTGATTTGAGGCCAGTGTGCCATTATTTAGCTGCTTTTCATTCTCGGTCTCCATGGGACCCACCTTTTTCTTAAGGGTCCCACATAAAAACGAACGCTTGTTGGGCGTGTTGTTGCGTGATTGTTCCTTTATCGGCTCCATGGGAAATTCTTTGGTCAGCTCTATGGGTTGCAGGAAATTATCGACGAAAAAGCCGTCTGTGCGCTTGGTATTCATATTAATTGGTGGTTTATTGGTTAACTCCATATAACGCTCGCGCAACGAATACTGTTTGCGCATGCGTCGCGACTTGGAGCGCACCCAGAAACCGGAACGTTTAATGGGTTTGGTGCGTAAATTGATTTCGTGCTGCATTAAATCGGCACTAAGTTTTGGATGGGTTATAAATTGACTATTCAGCATATCATCGATGGTGGGTCTACGTGCTGGGATATGGATTAATATGCGTTCTAGGATATAGAATATAGAATGGTAACTTCAAGTGTTTTGCAAGGTATTGAATTTCATAACTTACGTATTAGTCTTATACATGGCAGACTTAGTTGACCCGGCAATAGATAATCACCCTTTAATATGGCTGCCTTTAGACCAGGTATTGTAGGTGCCCGAAATGGCATATTGCCGACGACCATGAAATACAGCAGTATACCCAAGGCCCATACATCCACCGGAGCGCCTATGTAATGGTCGTCTGAAAAAAGCTCAGGCGCTGCATAGGGCGGTGAACCACAAAAGGTGTCCAGTTTTTGATTAGCACCTGTGAACAAAGTAAAGGAGAGCCCTATTAATGATGGCGTAGCTCTCTGTTGCGTACAATAAATTCTAATTATATTTTGAATTGCAACAATTTGAAATAAAAATTTAAAAATTTTAAAAAAATGTCAACCTCTATAAAAGAGTCTGGACACCGAGGTTTAAATCGGTCGTTGTATCTACTCGTCACACCCGATTTTTTTGAACCGTTTGGAATATATTTCTCACTCATATCATGACTTATTAATGATCTAAAACTCATCTTAGGACACCCTGCCGCTTTTCCCTTAATTTGACCCACCATTTCACCATGAAATCGTCAAGAAAGTCTGGCTTGTTGCACCTTTCTAGAAGCGTGCACCCTTCACCCAAAACATCATTGTAATTAGAATAGTTTACTTCACCATTTCCAATAAAAAGTGAAAAAATATCAATTTAATTTTGAAAAATACCAATTTGAAATTTATATTTGTATTTAACAATACATCAATTGCAATTTAAAATTTATATTTGAAATTTGAAATACATCGATTGTGTTGTAAAAGACATCAATTGAAATACAAAATACATCCATTGCAATTTAAAACACATCAATTTTAATTTAAAAGACTTCAATTGAAATTTAAAACACATCAATTGAAATATAAAATACATCAACTGAAATTTAAAACACATCAATTGAAATGTAAAAGACTGCAATTAAAATTTAAAATAGATCAATTAAAATTCAAAATGCGTCAGTTGAAAATTAAAAAAATATTATCCAATTTTATGTATTAGATTTTTAAATTTCAATTGATAACTTGTAATTTCCAATTGATATCTTGTATTGATGCATTTTAAATTTTAATTGATGTGTTTTAAATTTGAATTGTTATCTTTCAAATATCAATTAATGATTTTCAAATCTCAATTAATTTTTTTAAATTTCAGTTGGAAATGGTGCAGTTTTTATAAAAAACATAAACAAAAATAAAACTTTTTCAAATACTGATTTTTTTCAAACTCGGATTGTGTATCCTTTGAATTAGTTAATTTTTTTAGAAAAATTGTAATTAGTGCAGTTTTGTACACTGATGTACACTGAACAAATGTTCCATAGACTGCATTCATTGATGCAATGAAAAGTTTCGTACATCCCACGATCATCTGCACAAAACTAGTGCCTAAAATTTCCATGAGATTTGTTACTCAATCAGGGATTAAATGGACTAACGGCAGCTTTAAATTTCCCAAGACCAATATCGTTTCACCAGTGTAATTTCAGTCTTTGGCCAATAACGAATACCCTGGCTGATAAGGTTATACATCGCGAGTGTTGAAATTAGATACATACTTAGAGGATTTAGGGATGCATTAGTGGTGTTTAATCCGTTATCTGGCAAACTCCTCATACACAGCTCCAAAACACGTTGGATCTATAAGTTTTACTACGTTTTTGATGAAGCCATTGGAACGGGTGAATGATGGGCATTTAAGGATAAGCATTGATGCATAATAGCTACCTGCACGCTGAAAATCTGAATTTTGTTGATATCGCCCCAACAACATATTGCAGGAACCATATACATCTTTGCAAGCACCGTTTTCATGAATTGAAGGTCTGCTGCTTTTTTGTTTCTTTGTTTTCTGTTTCGTATTTGTTTTTAACGGTTTTCAAAAAAAATCCACATTTGCGTCTCAAAAACATATATTATAGCCTATTAACCATTGTGTCTCAAACATGTTATATTGAATAGCAAACACAACGTGTTTGGGCACAAGTATAGTATATTTGCGACAAGCTACAAACACATTGTGTTTGCATCCAAACAACAAATAAGAGAGATTTTTCATGTGTATAGCGTGTCACAAATATCGTGGGCTTGTGTCCAAGCACATTGTTTGATTAATATACAATAATATCTGTTTTTGTGATACAAATATGGCTTTATTTTTTGAAAACTGCTGAAATCAAAAATGTGACAAGAAAAGAGAAAAAAATACAGCTGATCTTCAATTCATGAAAACAATATTCCAACCATATACATGATTCCTGCATACTGTTCCAGGGGCGTTTTATCAGCGTGAACTGCACAGTGTGCGTGCTGCAATGACAGATCGACGCAGACAGCTCTGCCTCAGTTAGTGGGATTCATAAGCCCTTGGCTGCTAAGGATTACACAGAGGTTGCCGTTCTTGGCATTGTGAGTGCCTTCAATAATATAACACCAGTGCGATAGAAGTGGTTCCACCGATATTGTGGCAGATGTGGAACTTAAAGAGCTGGTATACGAAATGATCAACGGGAGACGGGTCACACCCGAATTGGGCTCCGCGACCTCTACCAGGTATGTCGACTGAATAATACCTCAAGTAGACATATTGTCTAATCTTCTGTGGGACATTGCGCTAAATTGAATACTAGTCACACTCGAAAATGCAAACGGAAAATATATTTATTATGTGAACGATGTGTCAATTTCAGTAGGGATCAAGTATACGACTACCCTAAAAGGCATGCTCAAGAGCAACCTACAGACTTTGGACAAATGAAATAAAGAAAGTGGTTTCCCGTTTCATCCCATGATGGAATTCGGGAGAGCTTCACACAACCAGTGATCTGTGCGCTTTCTAGTTTTGTACTCACTGATTGGGACCTACAGGTTTGCACCGTTTCCGAACTGTATTTTGAGAAGCTGTTTTAATAGCGCCCTCACTTAGAGAGGTGACCGTCGCCGAAGGAAATGTAAGGTGGTCAGAGCAGGGATCGAACCCACATTATCATATATAGGGGCCGCGCATACTACAATTGCAGCCCCTACGGCAGATGGACAGGCGAAAATTACTTGGGTGTAAATCGGGTCTATTCCGACCTACTCCTTTCTACATGAAGGTATAAACTCCCAACTATAGAGCATATTGCTTCGACAGGCTCGCAAATACTTGGAGTGATTTTAGACACCGAGCTTAGTGTTAGACATAACATAGTGGAAATGGAGGAAAAGGTGACTATATCCCCCTACACCTGTACAAATTATATAAGCTGCAAATAAGTAATATTCCAGCGGAAGGTTTACTGGATCTATACAGCTGTGGCGAGACTGATACTGCTGTATCGGCTTATCGTGTTGTCTGATTGGCTGTTTGCACTCGTTTTTTCGTGGAAGATAAGAAAGGTGCTTCCCCGATGTATCACTGGAGATGGCGGTTGGGGGCTGGAGAAATTTCGCCACCTCCACATGAGTCTCCTTGGCGCAAATCAGTAGGCCAGTCAGGACAGTTAAAAATATGAATAGTGTCATGAGGATTGGGCTTTGGCCTAATGTGCCTGGGATTATTCTCGATCTGTATAAATTCAAAATGCAACTCACCCCAAACTTAAGGTGGGCCAGAATATACATGCGGTGGGAATAAAAGCATCCCATTATTCAAAATCTTGGCTGGGTGTTCATTATAGACCGACCCTGTTTCTAGCATAGTCATTAACATTTTCTGGTTGTTGTTGTTGTTGGTTGTTTTCCTGTGTGTCAGATAAAATATCGTCTTGGATGTCACTGTAGTAGCGCTTGATGTTCTTCAGGATGTGATGAGGAGGTGGCTTCTGCATTAAAATCTGATTGCTGGGGTGACTGTGCAGAATGCATTCTGGAAGAAACTGTCTCATCAACAACACATTATGCTGCAGCACTGACAGAATTTTGGTCTCCTCATGTAAGGGTGCAACATTTGTCGTTTGTGTGCATTCGGTCGCGGATCGAAGTTCACTATTTTGGACCCTCTGCAGACCTTCCTATGTGTGCCACTTAAGAATGGGTTCCATACTGGGGCGGCTCAGTTGAAGACCGAGCAGCGACTTGAGGCTTTATACGTTACTTCAATTGTCTCCTTCTCCTCGCCCCATGTTGTTCCTGCAAGGACCTTTAGAACCTTGTTTCGGATGTGGACTTTTCTCCTAATGTGTTCTGCGAGTTTCGAGAAAGTAAGGAGATTATCAACAAAAACTCCGAAAATGTTGGGGTTTGGGGCTACAGACTATAGGTACACACACCCCATTGACGAAAACGTCGAGTAGGTGATCGTGTGGTGGCAAGTGCTTGAGAACATCACCAGTTGTAAACTACTGACTAGGGCTCAGGGCTTATGGAAGGGATATGGAAGAGTGCTGGAAAGTGCTCCCGCATGTCGTATTCTGAAAAGCGGAACCACTATTTAATCGGAGCTACACTCTCGTACCGGAAGGGGACTCCTGTAGCAATGGAGTTCCAGGTATAGAGGAAAATGGGAACTTCTACGCGGATGGGTTGAAATTAATAAAATGCCTGTTCATTGTAGCGTGCAGCAAGGGGAAATTTTGGCCATTAGGGAAGTGACCAACTTCCAATTATATTCCGGCAGTCATCTAGCAGTCAGACGGTAATCAAGTCCCTGGCATCTGCATTCCTGAATTCAACATCTGCCCAGGACTGCCGTTGAACTCTTAACGAGATGACCCAGCAGAACGATATTCAACTAATAAGGGTGCCAGAGCAGCGATATTTCGGGGAAATCTTACAGGTTCCACAGGACGTGGAACGTAACGAAAACATATATTATAATATATTAATTCTCCAACATGTAATAATAGATAGCACACACTATGTGTTTAGACACACGAACACTATGTTTGCGACAAGCTACAAACAGATTATATTTGCATGCAAACAACAAAAAATTACAGATTTTCAGCGTGTATATACTCTTGCGCTAATGAGAGTAACGAATACCACTTCAATTGGTTCGATCAACGCCCATGTACGACATAAGATGCAAGTGGTGAACGCGCTTCTTGACCAGGATCTGGTCTAAATAGATTCAGATGAATACACGCCGAAAATTTGTCTTGATGTGCTGTTTGGGAGCAAATGTAACGTGTTTGTGGCTTGTTGCAAATATATTATACTTGAATCCAAACACATTATGTTCATTATTAATTATTACATGTTGGTGACACAATGATTAATATGTTATAATATATGTTTTTGTGACCCAACTATGGCTTTGGTTGGTGAAAACTCCTGAAAACAGAAACGTGATGAACAACAAAGCTATAAAAAAGCAGAAGATCTTCAATTCAAGAAACCAATGCTTGCACGTAAGTATATGGATGTTCCAAACTTGTACATGGTTGCTGCAAAATATTACATGGGCTGTTTTTTTTTAGCTCAGAGTGTTGTTTGTTGACGAATAAATGCTTCATAGATTCGGATAATCAGATATAGCCTAAACTGTTTTAGAGGAAGTTCAAGAGACGATTTTTGATTCCATTTCATGCCGGAGTGTGGCTGTCGCTGGTGCAATGGGAATGTGGGCTCTTATGCATGAAAACGTGTGTTCGATCCCTGCTCTGACCAGCTTAAATTTCTTTCGACAGCGGTCACATCGCTTAGTGACGGCGACACTATCGGGTATCGAGCTCTGAAAAAACTTCTCAAAATACGGTTCGGAGCCGGTGTAAAACTGTAGGTCCCAATCAGTGAGTGTAAAATTAGAACCCACACAGCTCACTGGATTTGTGAAAGCTAACCCCTAACCCCTTCATGGGATGTAACGGGAAACCACTTTTTATCAGGACGGAGTACATGTTGGCTGAAAAAGCTGATTTTTTCATGTTAGGATTTAAAAATAGCGTTTGTTTGAAGCTCGTCGCAAACATAGTGTGCTTGTGTCCTAATACATTCTGTTAGCTATTCAAAATTAAATGTTTGAGACACAATTATTAATATGATATAATACATGTATTTGTAGTCCAAACACAAATTTGTTTGTGAGACAAATACAACTATATTTGCTGCACTGTTTCAGTCAGTGTTTCATACAAATTTAAAAGTTGAAATTATGTAATGGCCAGCGCACGTGACATCTGTGCATAAGTACGTGGGTTCAATTGCAGAACGGATCACCTTAAATTTATTTCGCCTATGATGACCTCGCATGTTGGTGTTGAGACTATCGAGCAATTAACCATGAAAAAGATTCTCAAAAACCCTAGAAAATCGGTGTAAAAGTTTAGGTCTCGATAAATTAGTCGGAAATTAACAAAAAATGAGAATGTAAGTTGATAGTCATCAAAAACGGACACGATTCCCTTTGCATTATGGAAATAGATAGTAGTAACAATAAGCGCCTGTTCCTCGTTTCCGATACAAAAGCTTTCGTTCGAATTCCAATCGACAGAGATTTTAACTGCAACCCACAATATTGTCATTTCAAGTCGAATAAGATACAAAATTGTTCTATACCGAATGCTGCCATTACCTATCAAAGATAACGTTTGTCGAACAATACCTTTTGACGTAGAGGACCCCAATTCCGAATACAAGTGACTGACTTTATAATTCAAAAGCCTGACTCTCATTTCATATCGGGGAGCAGGACATTTGGCTTTGAATTTAATACCTAAATTTGTATTTTCTTATTATTATTTAGCAGCAAAAGGATTTTTAAATCAAGCAATTACTTTTACCGCACCTGTTAAAATATTACGCCTTCCAACACATGCTTCATGTATTATATATTCATATTTGACAGATGCAAAGACAGGATACACCTTAATGCAAAAGTGATGTACACATACAATGTGTTTACATTTATAATATTCATATTCCATTTAGGATACATCAACATTTACATTATAAATGTCCTAAAATGTCAACTCATTTACATTCAACACATCTCTTGGGCATACAAACATGTAACTAGTTAGGTACCAGTGCTTAGTTAACAGCATCGACATTAACACTTTTTGACATTTGACATAAACATGAATGACTTCATGATGACAGTTGTTAAATGATGTAGTATTTCAGAAAACTGTTACAGGAAACACAGGGATATAATGGAAATGTACTTACCATTAATTAACTGGGTGCTAAAGCCAAAATCCGCCAATTTCAAACGATCCTCGGACAGCAGCAAAACATTTTCCGCTTTAATGTCACGATGAACAAAGCCCAAGTTGTGCTGTTTTTTTGGGATGTGAGAAAAGGGAATTTAAATTGTATTTTTAATCTAGAGAAAAATTACAAAATTGAGAAAAATATTTTTGAAAAATATCTTAGATCACACAAACAATAATTGAGTAGGCTGATAAAGCTTCTCAAAATACCGTCCGGAACCGGTGTAAAATTGTAGGTCCCAATCAGTGAGTGTAAAAAACTAGAAAGCGCACAGTTCACTGGTTGTGATAAGCTCTCCTCAATCTCCCCAATCCCTTCATGGGATGCAATGGGAAACCATTTTTTTTTAGGCTGGCAACTACATTTAGTTACGGCGCACAGTGGTTTAGAACGAATTTCAGCGTTCAAAAATCAATAACTTTTGTTTTAGTAAATAGTACAAATTTAGAACGAAGTTCCTTTCGCTATATATTATGTATTAGTTAGTTAGTTCCAACACGCTTAAGGCGCCTGTTGAAAAATACTGTAATTTAAATGGATCTATAAGAAAAGTTCATTTTTTAAAATTATAAACATTTTTTAGTGAAATTTTTTTTGTTTTAATATCGTAGAATGTATTTTTTTTTAAAGTATATTTTTACGTTCTTCTGGTAAAAATATGTATTATATTTTCCCGAAAGGTCCTTTTTTAAAGAGAGGTACTTCTTTTATTAATAGCTAATTTTTTTTTTTAAAAAAACTTACTATTGTTAAGACGGAGTACTTTCTTTAGGAAAAAAACCATAAGAGTATGAATTTTTTTTACAAAGAAGTACTTTTTTAAGAACAGGAATTCACACTCTTTTTAGGATAAGGTTATTTTTTAAAGAAAATTTACTTATTTTCAGGAAGGCTACTTATCTCAAGAAAAGTACAAAAGGATTATTTTATGTTTACTTTTAAGAAAAGGAATTTTTGTAGGAAAATGTATTTTTTGTAAGAGAAGGTATTTTTTGTATGAAGAAAAGCTTTTTTACGGAAGAACAGGTACAATTTTAAGAGTAGCTACTTATCTCAAGAAAAGTTATTTTGTTTTACAAAAAAGGTACTCTTTAAAGAAAAGGTAGTTTTTTAAGGAAAGGCAATTGGTTGTAAGATAATGTACTTTTTTAAGAAAAGGTACTTATTTAAAAATTTTTTTTTTAAGAAATGGTACTTTTTAGAAGAAAATTTACTTTTTTAAGCAGAGGGACTTCCTTACGATAAGGTATTTTTTTAAGACAAGGTACTTTGTTTAAGAGTATGAATAGGTATTTTTTTTTTGAGAAAATTTACTTTTTTTAAGAAAACGCACTTATTTCAGAAAATTATTAATTTTTTTTATTATTATTTTTGTAAACTCCTTTCACTTTGGCTTTTCTAAATTTACTTTTTATTCGGTTCAAACTACAACATGCAATAAACAGGCTCCACCTAGACAATTTTCCATTAAACAAGAAATATCCCCCCATATGTTAGTCTAGACACAAACCAAACCAAAAGTACGAGTGTAAGAGTAAGTGTGCTGCCAAATGTAATTCCATGCTCAGGATTGTACTTCATGGATTTGCCAGTTTTGCACTTTGGTTTTTTTAAATTTAGTTTTTATTGGGTTCAAAACTACAATACCCAATATAGTTGATAATAATGGGTTGTAATAAAGTAGTTAAAAAAAAGTTGTTTAAAATTTGTTCATTTAGTCCCCATCCCGCAACGTGCGATAAGGAACTTCGTTCCAAAAACAATCCTTGTCTACAATTGGCTTCTTCGAGAACTCAAAACTTAATTCATGGATTGTGTATATATTGCACCGAAATGGTGTTCGCAATAGAACAGTGATGAACCTGATGGATAATGTGGGAAAGAGAATCACTATAGGATAGAGGGCATAATCGTGATCTACTTTTAGCTCAATACACTTAGTCCAACGTTTCTCTAATTTTTGTATCCCTTCCGAAAATATAGGATTTTTCGAGGTCCATAAAATAGGCATTTGTTTGCTCAATAATTTCATCGTTGGAGCTAAATCTCATTCCACCGAGCCATTTCTCTAGGTTTGGAAATAGGAAATAGTCACTGGGGGCTAAGTCCGGAGAATATGGCGGATGAGGTACCAATTCGTAGCCCAATTAAACAACAACGAACAATCCTTTGAAGTTGTCACACGATTACGTTTATGGTCAATCGAGAGCAAACCCATCTAGCAGACAGCTTTCTTAAACCCAACTGATCATTTAAAATCGAAACCACACTGCCATATGAAATGCCTATGGCGTCAACAATCTCACGCACTGTTACTCTTCGATCGGCCAACACCATATCGAGGATTTTTTCGACATTTTCGGGTGTATTGACCTCAATTGGCTGTCCAAAACATTCAGCGTCATTTGTACTTGTGCGACCACAATGAAAGTCAGTAAACCACTTTTTTACCAATGAAATCTATGGTGCAGAGTCCCCATAGTATTTATCAAGTTTTTCTTTGGTTTGATTGACGGTTTTTTTTTCGCAAAAAATAATGCTTAATGAGAACTCGAAATTGACTTTTTTCCATTTAAAAAAAAAATGCACGAGGTTGTACGTTTTGAACAGTTGTTAAACGCAAAGTAAATGACGGAACTTGCTCAAAATGTCACAGTAATTTATTAACAGGTGTTGCTTGATGGGAGCAGTGTTGAATTTTATATAACTACGAGGGAAGTTCAAAAAGTCACGGACTTATTGATCCGCCATCTACGAGACACCTAGGGGGAAAAAAGTGTTCGAACTCACGGGCGATGTGTTACGGTACCGGTTTGATTTCTATGAACACATTAGTAAATGTTACATTGGAAAATAAAAACAGAACACTTTTTATGCTGAAGGCTCGTTTGCTATTACAGTTTCTTTTTTCTTACATCTGCTTTAATATTAGATGTAATATTGTTAAAATAAATACTAAAGCAATATTTAGCTCACTGAAATATTTGTTTCTGTTTTCTCAGAGACAGAGCGACGACAAAAAGTATTGAATAGTATCATGGTAAAAACAAATGTCCAGCCCAGCTGATTTGAACTTTTCCCTGGAGTGAGCTTTCCTCTTATGCCAAAGTTTGTTTACTTTTGTTTGTATACACCCACCGTTTACCCACAATTTCTGTTTTTGAAATGTTTTCGCCCTAAAAATCACATAGAAATATTTTTATTTTCATACTCAAACACTTTCTAAATGTCAAGTAAAACACACGCATTTTGCAAGTGACACTTTTTCCAATGTTGTATACATTCTCATTATTTCTCAATCACCTGAGTTGACACAATACAGGTACTGAGCAAAAACAAAATGCCTGTTGTGATTGGATTGTAGTATTTGTTGTCGTACTGCATCTACCATTCTATTTCTACCATGAATAGTATAGAGAACTTAATGCACTTTTTGTCCGCTCTGAGTAACAGAGTCTGAGTAGAACAGCATAAAGGAGTCTTATTATCCTTATAGAATATTTCAATATAAATGCAAAATTTCGACAATGTTATTACATAAAACTATACATAAAGCATAAATATTTCAAATGGCATCAATGTTTTACATCAAAATTATGGATGGACCAAGTTATGACATGGCCGTCGGTGGGGCAATGGTTAGTGCAGTGCGCGCGGCTCTTGTACATGAGATGCTACGTTCGAACCCTGCTCTGCCCACCTTAAAATTTCTTTCGGCGGCGGTCACCTCGCATAGTGACGGCGACACTATCGAGTATATAGCCATGAAATAGCTTCCCAAAATACGTTCGGAATCGGTACAAAACTGTAGGTCCCAATCAGTGAGTGAAAACTGGAAAGCGCACAGCTCAGTGATTGTGAGAAGGTCTCCCCTGTCCCTTCATGGGATGTAATGGGAAACCATTTATTATTTAAGTTATGGCAAAAAGAGAGTAATACCAGTTTAATCACTCGCCAGATGTCGCCAGTGCTTTTGAGTCATACAATACGTTCCATGAGTTCTCTATTCCATTCAATACTCTTTGGTGATGACGACCTGCTTGTTTGTTCACTGCCGCTACATCAATACCAAAATACTTATTATCAGACAGAGACTATTGTTGTATAACAACCATGTATGTGATGCTAACGTTGTGTGTAGTTTGCATGTGTTCGCTTTGCTAGATTGCCCTACCCGTGCCTATAGATGTTGAAATTTTGGAGGTTGCCTTGCAATAATGGCTATAACTCCCTCATTTTGCACCCCATCGACATGCCGAGCCCCGCAAAATGTTTGGAAAAAATTGGGCTTTAAAATATATTTTTTCCAAAACAATCGAAGGATGACTTTTTTTCTTGCTACGACAAGTTTCTCGAAAAAACATGTAAAAGTCTAACTTTACCGTTTTCGAGTTATTTGAAAATAAAAAAAAACGATACTGATTCCTTTCAAAGCTTATAAAACCGACCAAAAAGCTCAAATAAGCTCCAATTTTGGGGTTGAGCTTTTTTTGTCATAGGCTTACTTTCCTGCAATGTCATCAAAATCGGTGGGATATCGTTTGGAAAATACGATCCCGAAGGACGTGAATCGAAATATCTGATAAAATTACAAATTTATACAACCCTGACCTTGACCTTGAATTTTGAAGAAAAATAATTAATGAGTTCAAAAATGTTTACTAGAACAAAAGTTATTGAATTTTATTTCAATGGAATTTGATAAGGAACCACTGTGCGGCTTTATAAAAGTACTCGTATAAGTACAACTAGACGTGAGAAAAACACTCGCTGCGGTTTGCTAGCAACACAATTTATATGAAGGGTTTGTAATTCGGTTATAATCATCGCTAATTGAGTTGCGAAAACCTATAATATGGTTGTGAGAACCTCTAATTCGGTTGCAGCAACTTCTATATCTTTGTGATGACTTCTAGTGTGGTTGTGGCAACTTCTAAACTCGTTTACGGCGCTACTTGCCACAAAGCGCAAGAAATCAACGTTAGTGCGACAACAAATCGATGAATAGTTAATTTTACGCCTCACACAGGTGAATTGGAGTACTACATCATGTGACACCAGATCTTTAGAGTTTCTCCTATGGGGCTACGTAAGGCCCAAAGTGTATATGTATAAGAGCTGGCTATAAGCTGGCTATGAGAGACGACTAGTCAGCAAATATTACTCGCGCTGAATGAAATACTTGTCATTAGACCGGGTTAGCCTCCATATATAACCAAAATTTCCAAAAGTCGAGGCGAATATTATAGATCACCCCGAAACAATTTAAAAAAATTTTCTTTTCCTTTCTGAGCCCGTGAAAAACAGAAAAAAAGTTTTTTATCGTAGTTTTTTTTTGTGGCTCGATCGTTACATACAATACAAACATCGTTGTATAGACCTCGATGAGTACTTTTCTAGAGTACGAGTATCTAGATTAAAATCGAATTACCCCATATTTAACAAATTTTTCGATGGCGCTAAACAGTATGTAACAATTTGCGCTAAAAAGTATGGAATAATTTTTTTTCAAAAATTTTTTGAAAGCGCCAAAAACTATGCAATAATTCGGGGTAATAATGGAAACAACATGAAAAAATATTTTTATTAATTATGTAAAGACACCTTGTCATATGTAACTATTTGTTTTTTAATATACCTGTATACTTCCAAAACAAAACATTCTTGAAATATATTTTTAAATTTTACGGGTAGAAACTGCATTAAATGAGGCGTTCGTTACAAATTGATATCGTACGTCCGCCACTTCTATAGAAAAACTGTAGTACTCGTCGAGACGTATACAATGATGTATTGTATGTTAAGATCGAGCCACGAACTGCAATAAAAAAAAAAAACGATTTTGACTGTTTTTCACGAGCTCGGAAACGAGTTTTTTTAATTGTCTCGAGGTGATCTTTGCTCTCGACTTTGGGAAAATATTTTCGTGACCCGGTCTACTGGTCACTATCGAAATTATTGATTTCTCAGTTGACGTGACAATAGGTATGTATAACGGGTATCCCATGATTTGTATAAGTATATACAACAGGCATAACGGCATGTCCTGGACAGTTTAGGGACTTTGGGTGAGTTAAATTGAACTAGATGTAAAAACGGTCGCCGGTTGTGCACTGATAGTGTGCAAGGCCCTACAGTAGTACACTAGAACGTGCCTTCTACCCCTCCTCTTGACTTCGGTCACCTCGCTTAATGAAGTCGACACTCTCGAGTTATTAGCCATGAGCTACAACTAGAAAACTCTCCTTCTAGTACAACTATAAACTAGAAAAAAGTACAACTAGAAAACCCATATGTACCCCACTGGTTGTGAAAAGCTCTTCCCAGTCCTTTTATGGGATGTAAGGGTAAAAAATTTTTGATGTGTTAACATTCATAGGCACGGGTTGGGCAATCTATCAAAGCGAACGCATGCAAACAACACACAGCGTTAGCATCACATACATACGTGGTTGATGTACAACAATAGCCTCTGCCTGTAAATAAGTATGATGGTATTGGTGTAGCGGCAGCGAACAAACAAGCAGGTCGTCGTGGCTTATGAGTATTGAATAGTAGAGAACAGTGATGCCAACTTAGCTCTTTTGGGGCTATATTTAGCACTTTTCGACCGAGCGAAACGCGAAAAAAATGTTTTTTCCAAACGTATTACTCTCTTTTTGTCATAACTTGGTCCATTCATAATTTTTATGTGAAACACTGAAGCCTTTTCAAATATTTGTATTGTTTTATGTAATAACATTGTAATGGTGCATTTATATTGAAATATTCTATAAAGAGAATAATACTCGTTTATGCTGTTTTACTCAAACTCTCTACATGAGAGCGGAAAAAGAGTGCAATAAGTTCTCTATACTATCCAATACTTTTTGTGGTCGCTCTGTTTATGACAGAACAAAAACAATTATTTCATTGAGCTAAATATTGCTTTATTATTTTTAACAATATTACATCTAATGTTAAAGCAGATGTAAGAAAAAATAAAGTGCAATAGCAAATGAGCCTTCAGCACAAAAACTATTATTTTTTTATTTTCCAATGTAACATTTACTAATGTGTTCATAGAAATGGAACAGGTACCGTGCAACAAAAAGGTGTTAACACATTGCCCGTGAGTTCGAACACTCATTGATTTTTATTTTAATTATTACAAAACTTTGGAAATAATTTGAAGCCAAAAGTACATTTTCTATATTTGTCGGCCGCCCCGACCGATAGTAGCGAATCAACACTTCCAACTAACGGGTGCTTTTTTTGCTCCGTCAGAACTTAAAATGATAATACAGGACAGAAATATTGTTGGAATGGAATACGTGACGCTTTCTACAGCAAAGACGTTGTTAAAAGGTTATTGAGGAAGCTCTTCTATAATGTCTTCTTTATTTTGGGTTTTTATAGAATCTTTAGGAATACATTTTTCCGAAAGGCATAGTGCCACTTTTAGGAAGACCTTCTATAAATCCTTCCTTAGGGAAACAGCCTATATTACTTCTAGAAAGACTTGTTTTTTTGTGAATTGCTTACTGTCGGTATGTTTTTCCTCCATGATGGAGTCCTTCTGTAATACATTATTTAGGAATGTTTTTTCGAAGGGTTTTTTCTTATAGGAAGCGAGGATGGAATGCCTTGTTATGAAATAGTATTGCACGGGTGTCAATGGAAAGGAGTAGGGAATATATCGTAAATGCCTGATGGTTGATTTAACAGGCCTGAAATAATGTCTTCCAGGTTACGACTTCCACTGCTGACTTTATGCTAGATTGTAAGTAACTATAATCGTAAGCTCATAGGCTATTGGATTCTACAATTATACGTATATGGAAATAGACACTATAATGTGTTAAATTATAAATCGTATGCAGCAGAAGTAGACCTAGATGTAAACTCATTTAGATTTAACCCTTTGGCGACCACAGGCAAGTATGTTTGCCCTAGGGATATGGACACCTATAATGTTAGAGGTAGAAGATAAATCAACTTAATCTATGTGTGAAGAGGGTAGAGGCAAGGGTAGCCTAAGATTGGAAGCATTCTGTTCCCACTCATGTGCCTATGACTCTCACCTCCACGTGGTGGTTCCCGGGCAACGGTAAAATATTTTTTTTCTGGCGGCTGTAATCAACGCTTTCCACTGATCCGTCTCAGGTTTTAGTAGGTGGCTGATGTAACTGAAGCTCGTCAAGCTATCAGGCATATTCTTTTGTCCTTAGAAGGCAAACATATGCGCCAACGGTGGATAGAAACCGAAAGATGAAAATCCAGGTTCGACATGTGATGATGATGATGCCAAAGACATATTTTAAGAGCGCCTGGAGAAAACGCATGACCGCTGCCCTGGCCGTGACATTAAGATTGTACTAGGAGATTTTAATGCTAAAGTAGGCAGGCAAAATGTGTTTCATCCAACTATTGGCAATTTCAGTCTACATGCTGACAGTTCCGCAAAGGGTATGACACTGATTGACTTTGCCGCGGCAAAAAACATGGTCATTAGTGGTACAAGATTCCAGCAGAAAGACATCCGTAAGGCTACTTGGGTATCCGTAGATCAAAGGACGAAGAACCAAATTGATCACGTGGTAGTTAATGGAAGGCACTCATCCAGTATAACGGACGTACGAGTGACCAGTGTAGCTAATATCGATTCTGATTACTGCCTGGTAGCAGGAACCTGGTTCGCACAAGATTAAGTAGACCGAAAATTGTACGAAACCAGACGCAGACAAAGCTAGACATCGGAAAGCTGCAATTACCAGAGGTAGCCACAGCCTACTTCAGGAAGCTCTCTCAAGTTTGGCACAGAACCTACCCCCTCCCAATGATGATCATGAAGCTCAGTGGAAACTCATTTCCGACTCTATAAAAATTGCCGCAACAACCGTACTTGGTTTTGAAAAACCGATTCGCTAGAAACCATATTACGATAAAGAGTGTCGCATTGCATATGATGAAAAGAACCCTGCACGTATGGCAATGCTTCAGTCAATTGCAACGCGAGCTACAACTGAGTGGTATAGCGAGAGAAGAATGGAAGTAAACTGCTTCTTTAGGCGTATGAAATGGCAGTGAAGAAAGCGCGAGACTGAGAAAATTGAGACATACAGAAGGAAGAACGAAGCCCGAAAATTCTACCAAAAAGGTAAAAACGGAACTAATGGACATGGTTCAGGGCCCCCCTTCTGTAAAGTCAAGGACGGAAATCTCGTCGTAGATGTGCAGAGCACGTTGGGAATATGGAGAGAGCATTTCTCCGCGCTACTAGTACCTGAGATATCCAATGACGATGGGACAATCGATCACAATATGAACGACGACGTCGTAGCCGCTAACCAAGGCGAGGCCGGAACAGCTAATGCCCGGCTTAAGAACAACAAAGCCGCAGGAGCCGATGGATTACCGACGGAGCTATTTAATGCAGACAGCGATGAGCTAATAGGGTGCATGCATCAGCTCACTAGAAAAATTTGGTTAGATGAATGCATGCCTGGCAATTGGAGACTCAGTGTACTATGCCCCATATTTAAAAAAGGTGACCCGAGTCTCAGTGCAAACTGTAAGCCTGTTATCCATACAAATATAATACAAAAAAATGAGTTCCCATTATGTCACACGAAGGCTTCTAACAACCAGTGAGCTGTGCGCGTTCTAGTTCTACACTCACCTATTGGGACCTACAGTTTTATTCCGGTTCTGAATGGTATTTTTATTAAGCTTTTTAATGGCTAAATACTCTATAGTGTCGCCGACACTAATCGAGGTGACCGTGATCTAAGCAGGAGCCGAAACCGTGTTCTCATGTACAACAGCTGCGCACACTACCATTGCACCACCGCCTGCCACAACAACTATACTATGCGATAGACTAAAGCCAATTATCGCTGACTTGGATGTGCCGTACCAGTGTAGCTTTAGGCCTGGAATATCGACAACTTATCAGATTTTCACGCTGCGCAACATCCTGGAGAAGACCCACGAAAAACAAATCGTCACCTATCATCTATCTGTCGATTATAAGAAGGCCTTCGATAGTCCGATACGAGAAAAACACTACGACGCAATGTCCGACCTTGTTATTCCTGCAAAACTCATACGCCTTTGCAGGATGACCTTGACGAACACCAAATCCGCAGTGAAAGTTGGTAAGGATCTTACCGAATATTTTGAAACTGACAACGCGACACCCTATCGTGCGATCACTTTAACAACTTAATGGAGATCATAATGAAAAAACTAGCAGTCTACATGAAAAAAACCATCAGCGTGTGTAGATATCATTGGGGGCGCAATAAAATATGTTACTGCGGGGGTTTCGAGAATTGAAAAAGAGTCTGCAAAATTGGGTCTGAGGACAATGAGAACAAGACAAATTCATAGGTTACCACGAGCAGGGTCACCACGCGATTAGACCAAAGCGTGAACGTTGATAACCATTATAATTTCGAGGTAGTGTGCGAATTTATACACCTCAACGTCAGCCTTGAAATCAAACGGAGAATTGTGCTTGTGAATAAATATTATTTTGGGCTAAGTAAACTCTTTAGAGATAAAGCCCTCTCTCGAGTAATAAAACTCTAGCTGTACCAAACTTTGACACAACCTGTCTTGCATTATGGCGCAGAATCCTGGGTCCTATCGCAAGCAGACGAAACATCTGTAGGAGTTTTCAAGAGAAAAATACTCCGAAAACTGTATGGCCCTATAGTGCACAACGGCGAGTATCGGCGACGCATGAATCGTGAGCAGTATGAGCTTTATCCTGACATAGACAGTTAAGCGGATCAAAATAACGCGATAGCGCTGGCTAGGCCATGTCAGTAGAATGGATGAAGACGAACACAGCACGAAACCGAACTCGAACGAAGACGAAAGATATAGACGGTGTAGCTGTTATTAGGTTATAGATTACAATCAGTAAATATAAAACTTGAAAGCCCAAAGCTCACTGGTTATGAGAAGCTCTCCCCAATTCCTTCATGTCTTGTAATGGGAAACGATTTACTGGAAGGGCATAGTTACTAATTTCACGATAACTTTTAACTAAAATGCGATTATATTTACAGGTTAATAATAAAAAAAAATTCAGAAACTAATTGGAATTTCATTGATTTCAGAACAAAAACTTACCATATGTTTCACAGCCAATAGCAGTTGTTTAAAAAGTGGCGCAGCATGAATTTCAAGTAATGGACCACCTTGGGTGATATGATTATATAATTCACCACCTCGTATCCATTCGGTGACTAGATAAACACGACCCAATGTTTCGACTACTTCAAAAAGCCTAAAGGGGATGCAAAATAAATTAAATATAACGTGCGTGTAGAAGGAGAAAAAACCAACAGAAAATAATCGTGTAAATGCCAGGAAAAACAAGATAAATATTTAAAACTATTTGTTGTAGTAGGTGTGATAAGTCGGGAAATAATATTCAGAAAATAGTAATATATAAATATTTGAATTTTTTTTTTTAAATCGATTACTCTATTCACCACAAAAGTCCTACCGTTACACTTATAATAAAGCCACAATCATTGAATCTTCTATATCAAATGTGTACACGCAAAGAAAAAACTCGTTCCTCTCAAACGAAATCTCAGATAACTGAAGTTTGTTTGAGTACTGTAGTCGGGAGAAACGAACTTCTGTTAATACATACTTTTCATTTCGTTTGGGAGAACCGAAAAACGTTTGCAGTAACGAGTTATGAGTAATGAAAGCTAAAAAAACTTTTACGGTAAACGAAAAACGGTTCCGCCAACTGTTCCTTCGGTTACAGCAACCGAGTTGTAGTTGATCCTAACTAAAAAAACGTTTAAAGAACTAAAATTAGAGCTGAAACAACGTTTACGAGAAACGAAAAACGGTTCCACCAAATGTTCTTTCGGTTACAGCCACCGAGTTGTAATTAAAACTTTTATTTACGGATTCCATAAGCTCATTTTTGTTTAAATTTCCAACTTTTATGGTTTTTGTTTTACCCATAAAGTTTTCTTTAAAAAAAAGTTGGCATTTTTGTCTATATTTTCACTGCCTTCTTACACGTCTGTCTCGCCTCGCTTGCAAATAACTAAAAGCGCAGCAAACTAAAACGCGTCAATTGTTCATTCAAGATATATTGACAAGGTAGAAGAAACATTAGAGTGTGTGATCACTTTTATGTGTATGCGAGAGTGTGTATGCCAAACGAGTGGATAAGACAGAATGAGAGAAATTTACGCTCTTCGTAATCTGTGCTCTCATTAGAAAAATGGCTTATTTCAGTAATCGCAAACGTTTTCTAAATTTGCGGCAAATGTTAGTTTGTACGCGTTTGATGCAAACGAGAACTCGTTTGCAACAACATGATACACATTTGCGATATAACAGTTTATTTGGGAGAACTAAACGATCGGTTGCGATTAATAAATTAATACAAAACATTCAAACTATTGTTGCGGCAACCGAGCAATAAACGTTTTGTTTCTTTGCGTGTAGGGTTAACACTGCAAACTCGATTTGTCAATTTTAAAATAATTTATAACTGTCACTTTTCAGAAGAGTATTTGGCGGATACAGCCAATTTCAAAAAAATTTTATCTTTGTAACAGACACCAAATTTTTCGAACATATTATCAATATCAATAGCTCTTTTGAAAATTATTCGAATTGAATTTTAGAAAATATCATTGGCGTACAAGGGAAATCCACTAAATCAATTTCTGGATGTTTTTAGATAAGTCCACCAAGTTATTGTACTGTCTACATGCAGGTGTTCAGTAGGGGTAAGAGGGCCTGTGGGAAAACTTCCTAATTCGTAACTCATTAAATGACTGTGTAGGAAAAGAGTCTATTTACCATCAATTAGTGTCTAGAGACACAGAGCCTATTGTACAGAGTCTATATCCAACCAGATAAACGTAGATACCTCATTAGATCCCCTAGATCTATCTCATGTATCTCAGTGAGGTTGTGAAGGAAGGGATGACCTATAGTCTTTAGACGTCTACTCGTTAGAGCCGGACAACTACAGAGGAGATGTTCCCCCGTCGTCTCCTGTTCTTCGTCTTTGCAGGTACAGCAGTGGTCATTAACTGCAAGATTCAGTCGTCTTGCGTGATTACCGATTATTCAGTGCCCGGTCAGCACGGCAATTAGCTTTGAAATGTTCCCCCATTTTGGCTAATCAGGGAGTTGGTCCAGTGAATGTTATATTGTGGCCGTGTGTTTCTGGATATGCGGTACGTTAACGTCCTATCCCATCTGAACTTTGCTCGTTCAAGGTAATGCAGGAAAATACCTCTTGTGACCGACCCTATAGGTGTTGCCACTGACACCATATTGAGTGCGGTGGAAGAGCATCCTGCCCTGGCTAGTTCGTCTGCCCTTTTGTTCCCAAGGAAACCCTTGTGGCCTGGTATCCACGTAAGAACCACATTGGCCAGACGACCTAGCTCGACAAGTTTTTCCCTGCATTCACTAACGATTTTAGATGCAGTGTTGTTAGATTTAAGTGATAGAAGAGCCGCTTGGGTATCTACAAATATTCCACTACTCTCTGTTCTCCGTTGTAGTATAAGTTCGGCGCAGCATTCCTTGATGGCCAGTATCTTCGCTTGGAAAACGCTGCACTTGTCTGCGAGTTTGAATGATAAATTGAGGATTACCTCTTCGGAGCATAAACCCGAGGCGGTTCCACATTCCATTTTGGATCCGTCCGTAAATATTTTCGTGTCAAAACCTGTCAATGGTTTCCTTTTATCCCACTCTATTCTCCTGGGAGTCCTCTCATCGAATAGGTTATCGAACGTCAATGAGGGGGTACAGTAATCGGTGGTTATATTGAGTTCTCTTGGGATTATCTGTAGTATACTCGCATGTCCATATGCGTTGCTCTTCCAGATTCCAAGATCATTTAGTCGGGTAACACTCCAGGCCGCACTAGCTGTTATGTGAAGGTCAATATGTATAATAGGAAGCATTGCATTAAGCGCTTCAGGTGGGCACGTCCACATTGACACTGTTATGCCGATGCAAGCTGATACTCTGTACAACAGTATTATGGTGGACGTCTTCCCCGCGACAGGTCACCATACCATTGCTCCGTAGGAGAGTATAGGTCTGATTATACCAGTATATATCCATAGCACTAATTTCGGTCGGAGACACCATCGGCTTCCGAAAGATTTCCGACATGCGTAATCCGTAACGGTTGCTTTCTGTGCGCGGTGCTCTATGTTACGCTACCAGGATTATTTAGGGTCTAGAATCACGCCAAGTACTTGCCGTGGGTTGATAGTGGAGTCTCTACACCACTTAGCCGAGGAGGATTGAACCTTGGTATCTGGTATCTTGGTCTTCGTGGTAAAAAGCATGAGCTTAGTGTTTCGTGGATTCACTACAAGACCACTCCCAGTGGCCTAGTCGTTAAGTGATTTCAGGGCCCCATTCATGATTTCCCTCAACACTAATGGGAACAAACCAGACACCATTATTCCCAGGTCATCCGCATACTCCACGGTTTTGATCCTTATATTGTCCAGTTTTATTAGTATTTTGTTGATCATGAGTAACCAACGTAGAGGAGAGATGATTCCACCCTGAGGAGTTCCCATATTCACTCGCTTTGATGGCTCGCTGTTGCCCATAGAGGTGTTGATAATTCTGCTCTGTAGCATTGATCTTCAAGTGATTCTTCTATAGCCGCTGAACTCACATTATTGAATGCATCCTCTAAATTCATGAAGGCCGCGAGGGTATATTGTTTGTGTTCTAAAAACCTCCCAATAGTTCTGACGACTACGTGCAGGTCTGTATCGGTTGAGTGGCCTTTCAGATATGCATCTTGTCTGCATGATATTTTGGACGATCCATCCTTTATCGTGCGGATGTATGAGTCAATTATCCTTTCAAGCGTTTTGCGGAAGAAACTATGAAAGGCTGATCGGTCTGAAATCCTTTGCGCTCTCATGACTCCATCTCTCCGCCTTGGGAATGAAAATTAGTCTTACCTGGCTCCAACTCGTTGGTAAGTAATTAAGAGTCAGGCAAGATCGGAATATGATACAGAGCACCCGCTTAATTATGACCTCCGCGCTTTACAGCTTTTTTGGTATAATAACATCTGGTCCTGGAGATTTATATGGTGAGAAGCTATTGGTAGCTCAGGATATCCTGTCTGGACTGATTATGTCCTCTATACCATAAGTATCTGAGTATTGGGTTGACAATGTTCGCACCTCCCTGAATGTGTTCTCGCAGCCCGTGATGTGTGTTTTCAAGAGTATCTCCAGCGATTCAGCTGAGCTATTTGACCATGTCCCGTCATCCTTCCTCACATAGGTGGGATTTGTGTGCCCCTTGGCCATTAGTTTGCTCAGTCTAGTCTGTTTTCTTCATCGAGCCACAGAATTTTGACCAGGTTCGTATTTTTGCAGTGGCTATTGCTTTCTTTTGGCATTATTTATGAAAAGTTACGAGAGGTTGGAGAGATGATTTACCATACAAAAAACGTCTCTCATATCTCTCACAACTTTCTATGAATAATGAGTTTTATGTTTATCCTTATACGGCTGCCAGGATCCACTTATATAGCTTGCATTGAAAGCTTTGCGATATTCTTTTCTTAGCATTGTGCCACCAAGGCGTATAGTTGTCTTTGAGCGTGACTGACTTGACACTTTGAATGCAGTATCTATGGATTTCTCCAACTTAGATAAAGCTTTGTCTACGTGTGTAATGGTACTAACGTGTTGCGCGGACTTAGGAAGCTAACTTTTCAGAACCCTGTTGAACTCGTCCCAATTAGTTCCCTTGGTATTCCGATAGCATCTGATTAACTTTTCACAACTCTGTTGAAGTTGTCCCAATTAGTTCTCTTGGAATTCCGATAGCATCTGATTGAAGTCGATCTCGCAGAAATGTTAAACAATATCCAGTTGTGGTCCGAGAAGGATTTGTTTCCGAATACTGTCAAGTTTTCTGTCTCTACTATTCTATTAACTGATATCAGGGTAAGGTCAATGACATCGGAAAAGTAACAAAAGAATAGTAAAAAAAAAAATTAATGACAGTTTCTCATATTAACTGGACTGATTTCACTTCTAACCCGACGACATATTACACTGTGACACAAATGAAAGGCATTTGTTTCGGGCCTCAACCAGACCAAAATGTTGTGAAAGTACTTGGACATGGTATCACAAAATGCCGCTCGGATTTCCTCCTATATGTAACAATTTTTCTTTACAGGCCAAAGAAAATTTTGGAGGTGGGTCAGGGCCCTATTTCAGATTTTACTTCAATAACTCCTAAACAGCTTGAAATAATGCATTAGAACCTTTGACAATATTGTAGCTATTATCCTATTTCATAATACCCTCCAACATATTTCTAAGGAAAATTACACTGTTAGTCCATTATTTTACGAAACGTCATGAAAAATTTCACATATTTGATATGTTCTGACATTTCTTGTCTAACGGCAAATAGACCTCTAAATATAATTTTTGTTGATCAGTGTATTTAGAAAAGCTCTCAAGAAATATGTAAGCTTTAATTATTTGGGATACAGCTACCGCAATTTATTTACCGTTAGGCAAGAAATGTCAAAACATATAAAGTATGTGCAATTTTTCTTGATGTTTCGTGAAATAATCGATGAACAGTGTAATTTTCCTTAGAAATATATTAGAGGGAATTGTGGAATAGGAAAATAGCTACAATATTGTCAAAGGATGTAATGCACTATTTCAAGCTGTTTAGGAGTTATTGAAGTAAAATCTGAAATAGGGCCCTGGCCCACCCTCAAAATTTTTTTTTGCCTGTAAAGAAAAATTGTTACCTATAGGAACAAAACCGAGCGGGGTTTTGTGATACCATGTCCAAGTACTTTCCCAACTTTTTGGTTTGGTTGAGGCCCGAGACCCACTGTACCACAGTGTTATTCAAGTTTATTAACAGTTGTTTTCTTCAAAGAAAACTCACATATCGTTTTCCCCGACTTATCATAGCCCACCTCGTTCAGTTTAGTTCGTGTATATAAGATTCCAGCACACTTTGTTGCTGTGGTATCCTTTTGTGTGTACAAACCTTAAAATATTAGGATGATGAACACATTCAAGTGTAGCTATTTCACTTGAAAGCATACGCAATGCTTTGGCATCCAGACCAGCTCGGTCAACTACCTTGATAGCCACTTTGTCTAGGTTACGGTTACGTTTCAATTTTTGTTTATTGTTGTTGAGGTTGGGTTTGAGGTTATATCCATTCAGTAAATTCCAAAATGTATATGCAAAAGAAAAGAAGAAGAAACACACCCACAATACATATTAAATACGTGCAGCCATTACATTACATTCATAAGTCAACTGTGTTGATGAACTTTTTTTTTGGGAAAGGTTAATTATTTTAAAAGTTACATTTCAACATGAATCTGTGTTATGGCTGAGGGGAGTAGTAATGGAGGTGAAATGTAAAGTATACAGTTTAAATTTACTGTATTTGATTAAATTGCTTACCTCTTGTTAGCTGATGTACAGCTAATTTGACTTTGGAGAAGTTGCCACGTCCTATATCGCCACAAAATCTGTAGAGACCAATGCGTCGGCCAATCGTTACCTAAAAGAAGAACAAAATTGTTGTACCGTTACATAGGGGATTTTGGGCAATTTAAGTTACTAGTTATAGGTACTTAGTATTTGAATTAACTAGTTGGTGTACAAAGTGAGTGATACGCGAGGGAAAAACGGCCGCTGTAATATATTCTCTGAAACATGTTCTGTTGGAACTAGGTATATATTTGGAACATACTCCAAATATTCATACTAAAGTCATAAGTCATAAGCTCGCTTATATTTAAATGCAAACATTAGCCGGTTTTCTTGCAAAGATGCATACCTTTACCTGGAGCCTTATGCTTATTTCATCCCAAACATCCATATACTTACGACGAAACATTCGTGTGTTTCCTCCCAACCGATCAACTGTTAACTAAATGCATGAAACTAAAACGTAGCAGATCAGACAACATAAGAAACATTCAATTAATTACACGCATTCACGAATATTTATAAATCACCGACTGAAAGAGTAATGCAAAAATAAAATTATAACTTCCAATAGCAGTAATTTAGGTTGACAAAAATCCTTAATTGTCCCTCTTTTATTATTTTACTTTCGATAAAGCATAGTGACAAAAAAAATTAACTAAACAGTGCACGAAACACAGTTGTATTTGTATAACAAACAAAACTGTGTTGGCCGCACAAACACATATATTGAAAATATAAATGGTTTTCCATGACACCCCATGAAGGGATTGGGGAGAGCTTCTTATAACCATTGAGCTGTGTGCTTTCTAGTTTCGAACAGACACAGATATTAAAACATGACTGTTTTTGAAGATCGCATTATCAGCCGCAGAGCTGATGTCGTTTGGCCACCTCGGAGCTGCGATTTGACACCGTTGGACTATTATTTGTGGGGTGCCCTCAAAGATAAGTGTTACGCCGACAAGCCAGAGACAATTGACGCTTTAAAGGACAATATTCGTGAAGCCATTGGTGAAATACAGCTGCACACAATCGATAATGTGCTTAAAAATTGGACCGATCGTGTAGGATACTGCATGGCCAGCCAAGGCAGCCATTTGAATGAAATTATTTTCCATTATTAACCGGAAGGATTGTACTTTCAAATAAAAAAGAAATTTGAGAAAATATTCAGCAGTTTTTTTTATAGCATTTTCAAAAAAAAAAGTTATTTGGCGGACCCGTTAGTTTAACCACTTTTACGACTTTTACCTGAAAATGCGTTCCCGTACTCAGAAAATAGCAAAAGTACCAATAATATTTAAGAGAGCACAGAAAAACATGACGTTCTCTTTTACAACTTTTTACTAGATTCTACTCGAAGAATTTTACCAAGCAAAAGTTGTAAATTTTCATTCCCTATTGAATTGTCAAACTAAATTGAAAATATAATTTAATATAGGCAAATGAATGGTTTTCGTTGAAATTAGAAATACATAATATAATATCACTGCGGTTGATTCCAGCGGTGAGAGGTGTTTCCTGTTGGTTGTTTGGGACGAGGGCCCTGTTGTGGATACATTTCTGACATAAGTTTTACCATATTTACGATATTTTCGTTCCCGTACTTTTTTGAAACTTGGTCTTTCAGAGAGAATTTTTTGATATTTCTGGTGAAACTCTATTTTACTAGTTTTACTAATAAAATAGTACGGGAACAAACCTTATATCGTCACCCATTGAAATGGAGGAGGCAACACATTTATTGATATCGAAGAAAGTGTAACACATTGACGAAGGCTTAACAGATGTTAGGTTATTTTGGACACAACTTGTTTTAGAGTATTTGAATACGGTGAATCTATGTACTTCCGTTTATGTGGCAGTCTTGTTCTAATCTTATCTAATTTTTGCCATTTACACAGCCCCATTTGACATTAAATGGGCATATCATGTGGCAACTTTGTAATTTATGTTTGGTTACACTTCGTCATACAACAAGGAATAATTGTTGGTTTCAGCACCGGAATTCTGTAATATTTTAACGATACAAATCAGTTGTTTTATTGTCAAAATGTATAAAATTGAATACAAAGTTTGTGAATTTTGTCAATATAACTACCGATTTGTATTGTTAAAAAATTGCAGAATCCCGGTGCAGGACATAAATTTCAGTCGGATGATCCGACTTAAACATACCCTCACCTTAGTTCATTTATTGGGTCCGAGATACGTTAGAAACAGTTTACACCAATGGGCGTGCAAATGCGCCCATATTCAACAGTAGGGTCACATCGCGCAAATTTTTATGTAATATCAAACTTAATTAGGATCCGGCAAACATTTGTCAGGGAGGAACAAAAATGGGCGTGCTATAGTAGTCCTGTTTCAATTACAAGGTAGCTTTTGACAAAACATTGTCCAGTAGCAAATTTCATTAATTTCCATTGTGGTTTACGCAAGAATCGCGTCGACCAACCGGATAGCAGCCCAAATTTTGCATGGGAGGACTACCATAATGGGTGTCGTCAAAACGCCCATTTTCAATTCGATACAAAGTTTGGACAAATAATAATCAATCACAAAATTGCATTGTATTCGGTAAAGATTTGAGACAGTTATCATGTTGACCAGCCAGCCAGCCGGCCAGACGGACTTCAACCGCCTTAACCCTTTGACGAACGTAAATTTTCGGCCGACGCAATTTTTTTGATTAGTTTCGTGTTATATAACCAAACAATGGTTAAGCCACAACGAATGGGGCCAACAATTGTTTAATGTTATTCTAATTTCGGTTAACGACCACCATATTTCTGAAACATTTGTTCGGTCCATGTAAGCCCAATGTTATTCGACATTATTCGACATTATTTTAACGCTTAGTTACGGACTCAATACGTACCGAATTGTCCCCCACGTGCAACAATTGTTTCGACCCGTTTTTTCGATGCCTTGGAACTATTAACGCTTTTTGACCCACTTTGATGGTTCATAGGGGTTAAATCGGATCAGTTAGAGAATTGACGACTTCTATAAGTATACTATTGCTACCTTCTTCTATAAGTCATCCATGAATACGTTATATCTTACCTGTACAATTATAGGTGTCAAAACCCCTACGGTAAACATACTTGGCTATGGTCGTCCAGAGGTTAAAACTATTCGAAAACGAATATCTTCTAAAGATTCTAGGGGCCCTAATATGGCCCCTTCTATGAGTTACATATTTTTCGTATTAAATGGTATAGTAAATCCCATGCCTATGGATGACGGTGTAAAAAGGGCAAATAAAAGGTTAAATGAAACGGCAATTTAGGAAATTATTTCTAATATTAGACAATTTACCAAATTTACCATATTTTTGCGAAAATAGGAAGAAAATACATTTTTCTAACAGTTCTATGCTGAAGCAATTACATGCTGGAAAATCCGTCTGTTTTTGTTTGGATGCAACTGCAGCGTGTGGCCGTCGGTGGTGCAATGGGTAGTGTACGCGGCTCTTGTACATGCGAAAGTGGGTTCGATTCCTGCTCAGACCACCTTACATTTCTTTCGACGACGGTCACCTCTCTTAGTGATGGTGACACTGTCTAGTACTTAGCCATGAAAAAGCTTCTCAAAATACCGTTCGCAACCGGTGTAAATCTGTAGGTCCCATTCTGTAAATGTACAACTAGAAAGCGCACGTCTCACTGATTATGAGCAGCTCTCCCCTTAATCCCTTCATGGGATGTTGTGGGACACAATTTTTTTTCTTGGGTGATGGGGGATAAATGGAAAATAATTTAATTTTTTTTCACACTATCATGCTACAACCCAGTATTATCAACTATATTGGGTACTTTTTCTGTGGTTTGTGTCTAGACTAACATATGTTGGGAAATTTCTTGTTTAATGGGAAGTTTTCTTGGTGGAGCCTGTTACCAATATTTTGTATATATTATAGTTTTGAACCTAATAAAAAGTAAATTTAGAAAAGCCAACGTGAAAGAAGTTTTAAAAAAGAACATTTCATAAATAAGAGCCTTTTCTTAAAAAAGTAAATTTTCTCAAAAAAAAACTATTCATATTCTTTGACAAAGTACCTTTTTTAAAAAAATTTTCTTAAAAAATGTTAAAGGAGAAGCTTTGCTTAAAAATAGTAAATTTTCTTACACCAGATCAACTTTCTGAATAAACTACATTTTCTTTAAAGAGTACCTTTTTAGTGAATCAAAATAACTTTTCTTGATATAAGTACCTACTATTAAAAATTTACCTATTCTTGAAAAGAAAATTCCCATTTCTCAAAAAAAAAAACATTTTCTTCAAAAAAATACATTCTCTTAAAAAATTTTCTTAAAAATAATATAATATCTTTTCTTTTCGGCTTATATCTAGATTAGGTCCAACTCTCGTATCCGCTCTAAGTTGTTACCATTGATAGAACCTATTATATAGAGGGTAAAAAAAAAATTTTTTTGGCGCTCAACCATATTTCCCGAATTACGACCCCCCAAAATTTGGCTACAAAATCTGCTCTATCTACCAAAGTACTTGGCTGACTGGGCCCACATCGATATCGTTGGAAAGGTTATGCAAATAGCTTTCGAAGTGTATATAAAAAAATGCGAACCATTAACCCATTGTGAGCCAATCTATGATATTCGACTTTTAACCACACTTTTTGGGAAAACCCTACTTTCTCAGAATAGTACCGACGGCAAAGGGCTTATTTCCCAGCGCTGTTTCTACCGACCACCGATACCACGCACCTTTATCAAAAATATGACACTTCGTTTGTTCTTCTAACCCCTTAAATACCCGAGATAATGCTGAAAATTTATGGAAAAAAAAAAATAAAAAATTATTTTAAAAAAATCGCGCGAGTATCGAGTGATTTTTCCGATTTTGCCACACATCGACTTAAGGTACAGAGGGAAGTTCTACCACACGCACCGCACCAGGCGCAAACGTTGCCATATTGATTACAATCGTACTCTCTAATGAACTTTCGCCAGATAATGCAGTTCAATAAACTTTCAGCATTAATATCTCGATACCTGAACGAGTTATCGAAATGTTGTATTAAATGTTTTCCCCTTAGATTTTCATATCCTATGAGAAAACTCACTTTTCACTATTTCAAAAAATTATTTTGAAACTTCTACTCCCAATATCTCGATAACTGAGGGATTTATCGAAAAATTTTATTAAAATTTTCTTGTTTGAAATTTACTTTTTTATCGGACAAAATTTACTTTTTTTTAAGAAACATTAAAAAAAAATATTCGATAATTTTCAAAAATTAAACATTCAATATCTCGATAACTAAGCAAGTTATCGAAATTTTTTATTTAATTATTTTGGCTTATTTTGAGGTCATTTACTCTAAAAAGATATTACCTTGAACAGTTAAGATAAATAAATATCAACCCTACAGCACGTTCCAACTTCGGGAGCCCATAACTCCAAAAATAGGGGTCTCCGCCAATTTTTTTAATTTTACTTTTTTTACTTCGAATTATGTGTTTTACCTGCCAAAAAAAATTTTTTTTTTTTTGACAGTTGGAGCTATAGTAGATCTGTTCCTTAGTAAAAGAAGTATCTCTCTTTAAAAAAAAGTGACTTTTCGGAAAAGCCTCTTCGGCAATATATTTTTTCTCGGTACTCTCAATGCACTGCGTTGTTGGTGTAGAATTTTACTCCATGCATGAGTCATTAGGTGTATTATATCAGAGAATGTAACCATTCGATCTCTTTTACAAGTTAAATGAGAAGTGACGTAGTTTTTTCTGTTTCTGGTGCGAAATACATATGTATATATAAAGACAACATGGAAAAGAACCCAAATTCGAACAGTAGTAAATAGGAATTTAAACAGAAGTCAGTTATCTTTGGTTGTTATTCTATGGTTTTAAAATTAACGTAGTTCAGATAAAAAAAAAATTATTTCTAAAGAATACCTGGAGAAAAGTACCTAAGTAAAGAAGAAAAGTGGAGAATTTAAGATTATCACGATGAAGGGCTGTACAATCGTGAAATTTCGAAGCGATAGTAAAGATCTAGCTGTGTCATTGACAATTTTATTAAATAGGGTGGCCAAGAAGGAAATACAAAACGACCAGGAGGGACATCACTGATCAGTGGCAGTGCCAAAAGAGGGATCAAAAGGGTTGCTGTTAAAGAAAACTTCGGCGATAAGGAAATTATTGCTGAACTGAGCTTGGGAGCAGGGTTGCGTCGTGTTCAACAAATAATGAAACGTGACTTGAAACTGTCATATTGGAAAAAGTATGCAAAACTTGGTCTAATGCCATGACACGAGAAAAAAAATCTGTACCATAACATCCCATGAAGGGATGTCCGTGAAGATAAATCCCGAATTTAACTATCAAAGACACAAACCACATTCATTTATAGAACTCTGTTAACAGGTTAACAGACATCTGTTAATGCGGTCAAAATGATATATATATCAATAGAAGAGATTTTTAAACGATCAGAGCAATATATATACACGAAAATTAAATATTAAACTAATAACATTATATTATCAAAAAAAAATTTTTGAAGCGAATTTGAAATACTTGGATCCTTCGAAGGACTTTTTGCACTTTCTGATTACAGATTCTGAAGGTGTTTTTAAAGACCTTTCCAACAAGGTATGTGAGAACACGGGAGAATTCCCTGTTTTCGCACAAAAAGCGACAAAAAATTTGGGTTTCTGAAGCGAATTTGAAATACTTGGATCCTTCGAAGGACTTTTTGCACTTTCTGATTACAGATTCTAAAGGTGTTTTTAAAGACCTTTCCAACAAGGTATGTGAGAACACGGGAGAATTCCCTGTTTTCGCACAAAAAGCGACAAAAAATTTGGGTGTCTGAAGCGAATTTGAAATACTTGGATCCTTCGAAGGACTTTTTGCACTTTCTGATTACAGATTCTAAAGGTGTTTTAAAGACCTTTCCAACAAGGTATGTGAGAACACGGGAGAATTCCCTGTTTTCGCACAATAAGCCACAAAAAATTTGGGTGTGTGAAGCGAATTTGAAATACTTGGATCGTTCGAAGGACTTTTTGCACTTTCTGATTACAGATTCTGAAGGTGTTTTTAAAGACCTTTCCAACAGGGTATGTGAGAACACGGGAGAATTCCTTGTTTTCGCACAATAAGCGAAAAAAAATTAGGGTGTCTGAAGCGAATTTGAAATACTTGGATTCTTCGAAGGACTTTTTGCACTTTCTGATTACAGATTCTGAATGTGTTTTTAAAGACCTTTCCAACAGGGTATCTGAGAACACGGAGAATTCCTTATTTTCGCACAATAAGCGAAAAAAATTTGGGTGTCTGAAGCGAATTTGAAATACTTGGATACTTCGAAAGACTTTTTGCACTTTCTGATTACAGATTCTGAAGGGTATGTGAGAATTCCTTGTTTTCGCACAATAAGCGAAAAAAATTTGGATGTCTGAAGTGAATTTGAAATACTTGGATCCTTCGAAGGACTTTTTGCACATTCTGATTACAGATTCTCAAAGTGTATTTAAACACCTTTCCAACGAGGTATATGAGAGTACGGGAGAATTCCTTGTTTTGTAATAATCGTTCTAAATGTTTCCAAAATGCATACATTTTTATGTGAGGACAATAGCCCTCTTACAAAGCTGTTTTTGTTTGGGCGCGAAAATTTTTTTAATAATATAATGTTTTTTTTTTTTTCTTTTTTTGTAAATCGAGCGAACCCATCGCCGCCACTCTTACCCGCCCCTACCGACCGAGAGGGCCACGTCCCCATAACGTGAGGACAGCGTACACATTATAGACCGGTCTATAACGGGAGAGCAAGGATCATAAGTTCACACGTTACAACCAACTACAGAAATTCTTCACCAGTTGGTATTACACTAACATAAATAAGTAAAAAAACACATCACGAGATATTAACATAACAGACTTCATAATATATAATAATTACGAGCAAAACGAAAACCAAATTATAAATCAGACCAGATAGTAAGGATAAAGTAAATTAAATTTACATATGTACGTTAACGAATATACAGCACTAATGCAATCGGTTCAAATGGATCTAAAATAGAGGATCAGAAATTACCTCTGTGACTAACTTCTCAAAAAGTTTAGGAATGGCACTCAATTTTGCAATTCCCCTATAATTTGCAACATTTACTAAACTATCAGATTTGTGGAGAGGGATTATATAAGAGCTTTTCCACTGTGCAGGAAAATGACCGAACTTCAACGAAGCGTTAAATAAGAGAGTCAACGGTAAGCTGAGAGAATTCGAGCAGTATTTCAACATAGAGTCCGGGATACCATCAGGACCAGCTTTATTCGAGGCTTTCAAGCTGATTAAGTTATCTAGCAACCACGAAGAATTTACGACAGGTGCATCAAACGGAATGGTAGAGCGGACAGTGTAAGGGTATGATTTGGAAACATCATAGGCTCGGGTGGAATAAATAGATGCGAAAAAATCGGCGAAACAATTAGCAATAGACTCTTCATCTGAATATTCAATACCGTTCATTTTGATCCTACAAGGTGTGGAAGACGAATTACGCTTCAAGTTAACAAATCTAAAGAATGATTTGTTCTTTAAAATTAGCCTTCAACCTATCCAAACCCAAGTTCGGAAATATGCGTAAGAAAATCAGATGACCAATCACATGGTGTCAATGGAGTCAGAGAATTAGTATCGGGTAAAGACACCCATGTCACAGACGGCAAGTTAAAGTCACCCAATACTAAAATACGGTCCTTTCTACTAGCTAACGCAATAACTTTTGCAATAGCGTCAATATGCACTTGATATACCTCAAAGCATGAAGATGGCGGAATATAAGAACACGTGACAAACAATTTCAAATCGCCTAAATTAATGGACACCACAATAAACTCAAGATCGCCAATGTCATCAACTGTAACCAACTCAGAAGATAAAGAATTCTCAATTGAGATTAAAACACCACCACCAATTTTACCAACACGATCTTTTCTATAAACTACGTACTTATTGCAGAACAACTCAGAATTAAAAACATTAGGTTTAAGCCATGTCTCAGAAAATGCAATAACATCAAACTCAAAACCAAAGCTATCAACAAACAATCTGGACAATTTAGTATTCAAACCGCGAACATTCTGATACGCCATATTCAAACTCCCAATTAGTTTTTTGGAGCTGCCTTATCTCCAGACGGTAATCTAGCAAAATTATCACGCCTACCATTATCCCGATACTCAAATTCCCTTACGAATGTTCTGTGAGGCCAAAATTCCGAATCCACCAGTCTGACAAATAGATCATCCGGTGCAATAATTTTGAAAGACGACCTACGTTCCGAAAATTGTGACTTCAGCTCGAAGCACTGTATGGAATCGTTAGAATTATTCCCGACTAATTTAAACGATATGTAAAGTCGTACATCCTCTTCGGTCGTGTCGGGGGAAAGTCTAGACACAAAAACTGTCTTCCTTGCCGGTACGACAGTCAACGTTCTTGGTCCCGGTCCTGGCACCGGGGCGGGATTACCACCCGGAGGAGACGACTTATCGCTGTCCGTGGAAGCTATAGTAACTACAGAAACGACTTCAGCAAAAGTAGGAGGGGCAGAAGATTTCATTGGACTTGAAACTGTAACTGGAGAATTAACGTCCATTAAATTCGGCGAGGAAGGAATTATCAACAATGGAGGGTCCTTCTTAGCCGTCTTCTTCCTTTTCGGCGAGGAAGCTTTCGGTGAACCCGCTCTCTTTTCCAATCCCGGATATTTATTAAACATCCCAATAAACTTGGAAAATCGACCAGATAAAGCCGAAAGCTCCTTTTCCATCTCAGAAAACTCGGACTTCATGCTCCTGAAAAATTTGTAGAACTCCACATCCAATTTTCTACAATCCACGCAACACCAACGAAGACCCTTGTCATCACTAAGATTGTCCGCCACTCTTGCATAAAGGCCAACACATTTGACATGTACTAAGCCATCACACAACCAACACGAAATAAGAGTATCGGTATCCGATCTAACCTTACAGTCTTTGTTCATGCAAGTCATCATTATAATTAAATCAGAGTAAAAAAAAAAATAAAAAATAAATAAATAAATAAATAAGAAACAAATACTAAAAACAGAATTCCAAAATCGACAAAATTCCCAAAAAAGTATGAACTTATTATCCCTTTGATATTAATTCCCAAAAACCAGATGGCAGCTCTGACACACAATTAACGAAACAAAGAGAATGAAAGAAAAACAAAAATCAAACAACTACAACGTTAGATGTTCTCAACAATGTTGTTGTTTGTGTTTTACACGATCAACAGAATTTCCAATTGCACACAATAATACAAAAACAGTATAAACAAGCACTGCACTGAACACACAATTATATCAAGCAATGTATTTTAACTTATCTTTGCACTATTAACACAACAAGCACTATTTAAACTTTTAAAATACGAAAATAAAGTAAATTCACGGAGCACAACTAAAAAAAACGAACTAAACGAGAGTAGAGTTGCCAAACCTCTTGTTGCAATGTTGTTAGTTTAATATTTAATTTTCGTGTATATATAATGCTCTGATCGTTTAAAAATCTCTTCTATGATGCATATCTTTTTAACCGCATTAACAGATGTCTGTTAACCTGTTAACAGAGTTCAATAAATGAATGTGGTTTGTGTCTTTGCTAGTTAAATTCGGAATTTATCTTCACGGACATCATGAAGGGATTGAGGAGAGTTTCTCACAATCAGTGAGCTGTGCGCTTTCTGGTTTTTACACTCACTGATTGGGACCTACAGTTTTACACCGGTTCCGAACGATATTTGGAGAAGCCTTTTCATGGCTAAGTACTCGATAGTGTCGCCATCACTATGCGAGGTGACCGTCGTCAAAAGAAATGTAAGGTGGTCTGAGCAGGGATCGAACCCACGTTCTCATGTACAAGAGCCGCGCACACTAAACATTGCACCACTGACGGTCTACAAGACCCGAATTAGCTAGATTTAAATTCGCTGAAATATACACATTTTTGGATGAGCGGTAATATGTTTTGATGGAAAAAAAATAAATTTGGATGGACCTGACGAATCGGACAAATATAGGCGTTCCAGAGATTTTTCCAAAATTATGCGCCAGCGGCGAAATTTTGGCGGAGGCTCCCTTATGATTTGGGCAGGTACTAGTTATAGAGGAACCACTCCAATATGTTTCGTTTCCACAAAAATAGATTCCGAGTGTTATATTCGACTATTGGATGTCGTCTTAGTTAATTCTGGAGAGGAAATTTGCGTCCCAGAATTTATCATCCAGCAGGACAACTTAGCAGTACATCGGCCTAAGAAAACTCCAAAGTTTCTGGAGTCCAGAACTAATACCAACTTTAGTTCTGATCTCTATCAGATCGCGAACCTCTGGTCTATTTTACCTACCCAAGTTTACCACCCAGGACTCCAGTTGAAGGATGCCAAAGATCGAATTGTAGCAATACAAGAAAATTTAAGATAATTGATCCTGCGCATATTAATTCGTTGATAAACTCAATGCCAAGATGCTTAGTAGAAGTTTTCAGCGATAATGGAAATCATAATTCTTAGGAAACTTTTTAGAATATTTAAATAAATTTTTTGCCTTTATAAATATTTCGCACCAGTCGGAGTATTTTTGCTGAAAAGTACTTAATTTGGAAAGGACTAATACAATATAAAATAAAAACTTGAAAATGCCTCACAACATTTAGAAAAAACAAAAAATCGTGTTGCCGTTATATTTATGTCGCGGGGTGTATTATTACAAAAAGGACCTAAAAAATAATTTTTTTTAATACACGCTGTAAAACAAAAAAGTTTCGTAAAAAAAGTTCAACATTTTACAAAAAGTATATTTTCTTACAGATCCATTTAAATTATCGTATTTTTCAACGGGCCCTTACGCTTGTTGGAACTAACTAGTACATAATATATAGCGAAAGGAACTTCGTTCCAACCGGGTGTCCCCTGACACCTCTTGTGATTTTTGTATCGTGTGTTTGAAGCTTATCGCAACTGTAGTATACTTGTGTCCAAACTCATTGTGATTGCTATTCCATATTACATGTTTGAGACATAATGATTAATATATTACAATATATGTGTTTGTGATCCAAATACTGTTTTGTTTGTGAAAGAAAAGAGGGGCAAAGAGGCATTGTTCTCTGCCGAAGTTGATGTTCTTGCAAGTGTTTAACCGTATTTTAGGATTATTCTTGCAGGCAGTGATTCATACATTTTCCTGAACAAACTTGTACATGAATTGAGTGTTTCTTATGTTCAATATTTTGCTGCGTTGTAGTATCATGCATTAAGTCATCAATTGTTCGTTTGGGAGGAATCACACGAATTGTTCGAAGTAAGTATATGGATGATTGTGATGAACTACCCATATTGCTCCACGTAAAGTTATATGCCTTTGCAAGTACACTGACTAATGTTTGCATTTAACTATAAGTGAGTTTAGGACTTGCTAATATAGATGAATATTTGGAGTGTGTTCCAAACATATATATGGTTCCTGCAGAATGTGTGTTGAGGGAATATATTACAGAGGTACTTTTTTCAGCGTCTGTGTATTAGAGAGACGACATTTTAATTTCTTGTAAGAGAATTAATAACACTGTTGTAGTTTTTTTTGTATCAACGTTCTAGTATAAGTAAATTGTATCGGTCGGTTGCCTCTATCAACTCAAATATTTGAAAAAATCGATTTTTTTCAACATAACTTCAAGAGACTCCAAAATTTTTACTCACATTATTTAGCAAAGTTGTAGCCGTCATAAAGCTGAACAACTTTTGTCAACATACTAATACAATCTGAACCTGTCTAGTCGCCCTAAATAGCACAAAAAGACCACTTTGTATCTTAAAAATTATCATTTGTCTGTATGTGTCATCATTACTCAACAACGACGAGTGCGATTTTGCTCGAATAATTATAGAAAAATTTTGATTTACAACACCTTTAATTCATTCCTACACTATTTCTCTATTTCCCAATCAACAGTTTCGAGGTTGTAAAAAAGAATAGTGAAAACAAATATTTTTTTCTTTAAAAATTCAAATTTTTTATAAAATTTTCAAAAAACCTAAGAACGGCAATAAGTGTAAAATTTTATTAGTTTACCCTAAAGTCACACGACCTATGGACAAACTGAGATATGGATCATAAAAATCGATTGACGCGTTTCACTCTTATTCATAACGAAGTAAAGATGTATGATTTTGTCAAGAATTGTGATTTTTTGCTTGGGTTGCATATGAGGAGTAATACAATTCTTGACAAAGTCAGATACCTTCACTAAATTGTGAATAAGAGCGAAACGCGTCCAATGAAATTTGACGTTCTCCAGACATTTCATGTGGACCGATCAATTCAGTAGACTTGCCTGTAACCGACATAACCTACTAGATCGTTGACACATTTTTCGACTACAAAAATGCAATACATGACCGGACATTATGAGGAATGCCACAAAAATAAACAAAACTGTATTCTTAGTTGATAAAGAGGTCAAAGTTTACGTATTTTATAATTTTACAGGCTGAAAAATCTGTGATTTATTGCTTGGATGCCAAAATAACGTGTGTTTAGAGCTTGTCGCATATACAGTATACTTGTGTCCAAACACATTGTGTTTGCTATTCAATATTACATGTTTGGGATACAATGATTAATATGTTATAATATATGCTTGTGACCAAAATATAGAATTGTATGTGATACCAGTACAGCTGCCGTTTGGTGCAGTATTTACTGCATTGTTTGCCGCTGTGCTATGTTGCAAGTGTGAGACTTCCAAATATATGAATATTTGGAGTGTATTTCAAACATGGTTCCTGCAGAATGTGTTTGAGGTAATGTGTTGCATAGACCTTTTTCAGTGTTTACCGATACTTTTATTATCGGCACTTTGGTTCGATACTTACACGGCATCGATACTTTTTATGTAAGTCTAGTATCGACACTTTCCATACGATAGGATTAGAAAACGGGGAAAACCTAGTTGTAAAATCCCTGTAAATTAGTTTAGCAAATAGAAAAACTACGCCATTTCCAATTAAAATTTGAATAATATCAATTGAAATTTAAAAATTCTATTTGAAATTTGAAATACATCAATCGAAATTTAGATATTCTATTTAAAATTTCAAATATATCAATTAAAATTTAGAAAACATCAATTGAAATTTAAAACACATCAATTGCAATCTGAGACACGTCAATTGAAATTAAAACACATCAATTGAAATTTGCAACACATCAATTGAAATTTAAAAGACATCAATTGCAATCTAAGACACGTCAATTGAAATTTGCAACACATCAATTGGAATTTAAAAGACATCAATTTAAATTTAAAAGACATCAATTTTAATTTAAAACCCAACAATTAAAATTTTGATTTTGTTATTGCAATTGATGTATTTCAAAGTTGAAATGGAATATTTAAGTTCCAATTGACGTATTTTAAATTTCAAATAGAATTTACAAATTTCAGTTGCTATTTTTCAAAATTAAATTGATATTTTATAAATTTCAACTCGAAATGGTGTGGTATGAAAATTGCACTGAATGGGAATAATTTTAGATTAATAATAGATATGAGCCCGAGACACATGATTACCGTGAATCACGCGAGATTCACGCTTGAGTGTGAGCAGGATCAAAACTAGATCACGTGAGCGTGCGTGATTATGAGTACCGAAACAATATTTGTGCTCGAGCGTACGTCAGTGCAATCTTTGCATGAGCGATTGTCGTGAGCACTATTATTGCGTGAGTCATGCACGTTTTCCGAATGTTTGATGTCATTTAAGTTCGATTTTCTTACTACCTGGTTAAACACATTATTTTTGGAAGACTTCCGATATCATTTCCCTTTCACTAAGCTTCGCTTATCATCTTCTGTATTCGAAGAAGATCAGCAGCAAGCGAGGGAGTGCTCTTACAACTGGAGGAATACTACACTACTTCCAATTGAAATTTAAAAAATATCCATTTAATTTTGAAACAAATCAATTGAAAGTTGAAAATTCTATTTGTAATTTAAAATACATTAATTGGAATTTAAAAATTCCATTTGACATTTGAAATACATCAATCGAAAAAAACATCAATTGAAATTTAGAAGACATCAATTGAAATTTAGAAGACATCAATTGAAATTTTAAATATGTCAATTGCAATTCGAACCACATCAATTGGAATTTAAAAGGCAACAATTGATATTTATCAGACATTAATTGAAATTTGAAATACATCAATTCAAATTTAACAGACAATTTTATGTATAAGATTTTTAAATTTCAATTGATGTGTTTCAAATTTCAATTGCTGTGTTTTAAATTTCAATTGATGTGTTTTAAATTTCAATAGATGTGTTTTAAATTGCAATTAATGTTTTTTGAAATAGCATTTTTAAATTACAATTGATTTTTGTTAAATTTCAATTGGAAATGGTGTTGTGAAAATAATAAGCAGACTTCTTTAAGATAAAGGTTTTTAAATGTTGCTAAATTTAGTAACAAAGACATTCAATGTAACTTTACAATTTGTATACAGGGTGTCCCCTAAACTTTTGTCTAAACTTAAACACGTTATAGCTGAGAACAAAAGCTACAATGTTTGTTCTTACGCCAATTGCCTAGGTGGCTTCGTTTTCGAGATATTCGTGTTTAAAATAATTGCATTTTTGAATGCATTTTCAATAAATGCATAATCTACTTTTTAAATGAAAAAGACATATCATTGAAAATCATTAGATAGCGCGTTTGAAGTGATACGACAGGAAATGACTATTAATACAACTACAACTGAAATAAGAGACCGCTTATCTAAGTGCATAACGCAACAAGGCTCTCATTTTGAAAATTTTCGTTAATTGAAAACATTTAAAAAAAAAATTCGTTTTCATTTCAAACGAAAAAATAAATTATTTAAAATCAATTTTGAAGCAATTTTCAAATAAATTTCTTTTTCATTTAAAAAGTAGATTATGCATTTATTGAAAATGCATTCAAAAATGCAATTATTTTAAACACGAATATCTCGAAAACGAAGCCACCTAGGCAATTGGCGTAAGAACAAACATTGTAGCTTTTGTTCTCAGCTATCACGTGTTTAAGTTTAGACAAAAGTTTAGGGGACACCCTGTATAAGTGTAGCAGTATCAAATTTGTTTGCAACAATATAATCGACTTTGAGGATAAAAACTTTCCATTTACAGGAAACGTTGCATCTGTTGCGGTCAACATTTAGTGTCCGTAGCAAAATTAATACTTTTGCGGCAAACGATCTCCAAACTTGTTTTCTTTCAGTGTAGCATATGCTGCTGATGTAAGCAAATGACATGAACAATATTTGACCAACAATGTTCATCGAATGTCATACGCTATAAAGGTCATATTGAATAGAAATAGTGGAATTTATTTCCCTTAAATTACTCAACAAACAGATACGCTTAAAGATACACAAGTTTCTCAGAAATCCAAAGTTTCTCAGAAATCCAAAGTATTGCGAAATCAAAATTGTTTCCAACTTATCTTTGTTGTACCGAAGAATATTAAAAATTCCATGAAGCAAAGTTCCTATTACATCCCATTAATGCAGAGGGGAGACTACTCCCAATCACAAACGTGATAACAGGCAGTAAGGATTACATTGAATATCCGAGATACAAACACATGTATGTTTGTTGTTATACATACGAGTACGTAGGCATCGTTACGATTGGGATAGAATATCATCTAATAATTTAAATTGATGTAGTGATATGGGTTATAATCTTTCGCATGCATTGAATATTCATGAATACGTATCCTGTGGTTTTGTGGGGTATGAATCTGTAGTAAACTGAAGCTATTGTATTCATTTCAAGGTGCAGTTGTTCCCAACTTTTATGCTTAGATATCATGAAACACCAATGTGGGATAATACCGATATATAAAAATTTCTGTGATGTTAGGAAATTATTAATAGAACACGCTTAAATCTGTACTTTGTTTGAATCATAAAATAAACTTAAATGTAATTTGTGATTTGTCTTATATATGAGTCACAAGTAGTTGTCAGGAAGTTTTACTCCCTTAGCAAAATCAACCATTACTCGTATGCCAGGAAACCATGAAAATCTACTCTAATCACCTGATACGAAAAACTTATGCCACGCAAACACAATTCAACAATAGTTTAATTTCAGATTTAATTTTTGCTGACGACACTGTCATTTAATTGCTCCAAAAACAAAATTTCCCAATTTAATTTTCTGTATTCCATTGAGGGGATATTGCGATACAACTGATTCAAGCATCGCCATGACCGGAGTGTTTTATTTTCAATTCTGCGAGCGAAATTTCATAGGTCGTATTAAGGTTAATCTGTGTGGTCAGTTCGAAACCTCTATCCACAGATTTGTAAGCCCATCGAATTGCGTCAAATTACAGCATCGTTATGACAGCAGTCCTATCTGCTCCTCAGACGTTAGGTGTTAGCGGCTGTCTATGAATTGTGACACCAGGAGATAACGATATTACGCGCAAGCTACAACGTATAAGCAGGTAATTTGCTTCATGAATCCCAAGACTTGACCTCAGCTTACCTGAGATAATTTTTCCATGTCCGTAAAGAGGTAAGATCCTACACTATTCATCACCTTACGAGGGCTGCCACATTGCGCACAACTTGTGGTCGTTTTCTTCTTGATCGTCTTTGGCTAATTTAGGATGAAGAGGATGAATAGAAGTAGAGAAGAAAATTTACTCATGGAGTGAAGCGCATCATTTCTCCACTCTCTCTCTCTCTATCTTCCTCTCTTCGTTGAATATTTCAACACACGAGCAGGGTTTTGATGATGTTATTGTATATAACTATACAAATTTCACCCATGTTCAAGCCAAATTACATGAAATGTGTAACAAGTATGAAATAATGAAGATATGATGCGAGACAGAAATGCGTTTGAATGAATTGTGTTGGCCTTTTAGTTCTCTTTGCCGAGTTGCGCACAGTTATTTGTCGTCTACTCCTTGATCGTCTTTGCCGCATCGATCCATCGACGGCGCCACACTGTATAGACGGTAAATCACATACTCACGAGTGAGCACCCTTTCTGTCAACTACATCCACCACCGGTAACACTTTAACCGATTCATCCTCGTCTAAAAAAAATAAATGGTTTCCCATTACATCGCATGAAATAATTAGAGAGAGCCAGTGAGCTGTGCGTTTCCAATTGTATACTCATTGATTGGGAGTTTTACACCGGTTCCGAACGAAATTCGGTGGTGCAATAGTTACTGTGCGCGCCTCGTGTACACGAGATCTTGGGTTCGATCCCTGCTCTGACCACCTTAAATTTCGTCGGCGGCGATCACCTCGCATAGTGAAGGCGACACCATCGAGTATTTAGCCATGAAAAAGCTTCTCAAAATACCATTCGTCATCATCTGCAAGCCGAAAACGCCTACAGAAACGCCACCATCTTGCCGCTCCACGCTGAGACATTTAATGCAATATTATTGTTGCCCTTGAATATTAATTCCTTTAAAATAAAATTTATCTATATACAGAAGACTGCTGGTGTTATACTCGTTCTCTCAAAAATAAATGGTACACAACGAACCCTTGGCGACCACTGAGCATTCTCAAGCTTCAAAGGCAAAACCTCGTCCTTACATGTGTGGAAGGCTTTCCCGCTTTGGTAATAAGCACCAGTACTGTATCCCTCCACCATATAGTTATGACTCTGAAGTTAATACACGCGATGTATAACTTAATCAGTGAGAAGATCAATAGATACGGCCACTGCCTGAAGTTCCGCTGGTTGCATCATGTCGGACCCGGGAGATTTAAAGGGTTTAAATCAATCGATAGAACATTCACTTGCAGCAGTCTTCTAGCTCAACGAGTTTTCCGGCAAATGGGTATCCATAAAGAGATTGAGTGAATCACTACTGCCCACAAAAATCCTTCAGATAAACTATCGCCGTCTTGGCTTATGCCAATACTTTAATTAGCCGCTATGCCTCGGATGTGTCTTGGGTTGAGTTATCGAAGAGCATCAACAAGTATCTCTTGACTCGTCTTAGCCCAATCTTATACCGCCTTAGTTTACCTTTGCAATTATGTCTGTCCTCCATGTGTCTCACTGCCCTTATATAACTTGGTTTTATGAAACTGACTTGGGTTTCTCCATTGCACCATGCAGCTTCGTTCTCGGGTAAGAGTTTTGTAGAGATCACTCGCGGCCCTGTCAACTACATCATCTATGTCTTCTACGCACCACAGGAGATCCAGGTCTAAAATAACTCTTTCAAACCTATTCGTATGCTGCACATCTTCTGAGATGGGTCTCGTAGATGCTAGGATCAGCTTGACATTTAGAGTAACTGGTTTGTTCTTAAATTTAGGTTTCGTTCAAAATCTATGGACGGTTTCAATTTGAATCCCTTGAATTCTAGTATTACTACTATAGAGTAATGACGTATAGATACGCCAACTCTCTCCGTAAATTAATGACATTTGGTGTGTTGCATATGGGCGGTTGAATATTGCAAATTATTGCTTTAATGATACCAGATAGAGGCAAGGGCTCAAACCATCCAACAATAAATCAGCAGTGGCATTTCCATTTGTGCGTTAAATTTTTTTGTGTTCGTAGACCCCTTTCACACTCGGCAAGTTACTTGCGCAAGTCAGTTTTTCAACTTTCCGAGTACAAGCAAGTCTGTACTCAAAATTTATTCCCCTATCGCGACCTTACCTCTGTCATCAACAAACCAAGACTTGGGCAAGAGACTTGCGCAAGTAACTTGCCGAGTGTGAAAGGGGTCGTACACCACAAACATATACTAACAATAAAATATAACAAAAATACGTTTAAATTTCACAATTTTAATCAAAACTATACGAGAAATTTGAGCCAACAATTTTTGTAATTCCACCTGGTGCAAGTCAATTTACGGCAAATAACTTTCTATCGCACCGGCCGCACGACGAATAGTGTGAAAGGAAATGTCAGATGAGAACAATGACAGCTCTATACGTCATTACTCTATGATTACTAAGCTTATAAGAGAGTTTATATTGTGATATCATAGTGCAATATATCAATAAAGTACGTGCCTGTTAGAAATATCGCGATATGATATCACAATACAAACTCTCGTATAAACGTAGTATTTTTTCCAATAAATAGAACAAAGAATAATAAATACATGTCAACAAAGAAACACCATGGAAAGGGAAATTACTAATAATTGGTCATTTTTGTCTGAGTCAACTTGACCAGCTACGCTTGGAAGAGGTTAGGTCACACAAATTTGTTGTATGCAAACAAAGAAACTACAATAAACTGAAAAGCAAACAAACCAGCTGACACAAAAGCAATTTGTTTGGGGGCTTCTAAATAAACAAAACAAACGAAAAACAAAATAAGAAACTCATCCAAAGTCAAACACAAAGGAGAAGGGTTTAAAAGCTTAGACTGCATTATATTCTTTGTCTGGTTGTTGATGTTGGTACTGTCGTCTCTGCATGAAAATCCAAATAATTGATTTGACTTTTGATTACAAACATGAAGGTTACTCACTCTATATCCCTGTATTTTAGTCTGGCGCTGCCCTCATGGCACACGGGGTGCGGTGTTTTCGCTTGTAACGATGTAATTTTTTCGTGCGAGAGTAAAAGTGTTTTGAAAGTGTTAAGAGGGGAAGGAAGGGGCAGATGGTTGGCTTCATGAATAAATTATTGACTAAGTATATTTCAGTGTATTCTGTAATTCCAACATGTATAAGTTAGGGTGTCCTTTTATCTATGGCTTCAAAATAATTCACAATGTTAAAAAAATCCAATGAGTGTTCGAACTCACGGGCGATGTGTTAACGCCTTTTTGTTACACGGTGCCTGTTCAATTTCTATGAACACATTCGTAAATGTTACATTGGAGAATTAAAAACTCAATCATATGATGACGTTACATTTAAATAAAAATCACAACCACACATATTAAAATATACACCATTGCTTATGGAGTCGGTGAGTACTTGTGTGAGGGGTCGGGGTGTACCTAAAAGAACACTGTTAAGAGAATCCAAAGAGTGGAGAGTATAAATTGTCATGGTGGAGGGTATATAAGCTTCGGCCCCGCCGAACTTAACACCATTTTTACTTGTTTTTGTATACACCGGGCAATGCTGAACATCAAATGACTCGCTTTGTTTGGCCATAGCAACAACAACGAAACAACCAGACACGCAACATCACACATACTTTGTCCCAAGTAGCTGACGTATACGTGTGTTACATAACCACATGTTTGCCATATCAACAGCAACGAAACAGCCAAACACACAACATCAGGCATACTCTGTACGAAGTAGCTGACGTATTAGTGTGTCACCATAACGTCGACTGCAAATGACATTTTGCGCGGCTATGCTTTATATCTCCGTTCAATAACAGCAACAGCCATATGTACATACATACATTATTATGTTAATACATACGCTATAGACATAATTTCGTTTGCCCCACCCCTGCCACACCACTCTTTCATTGCTCTCTTGCTCGCTCATTATTGTTTAACACGTAATTATTTTCTTTCGCAGTCGCAGAAAATCTGGTTTTAGCAGCAGCGTAAAATCTGGTTTTAGCAGCAGCATAAAACTGGTTTTAGCAGCAGCAGAAAACCTGTCTGTGTGTTGTTTGCATGTGTTGACTTTGATAGATTTAGTCCCTATACGCCGCTATAGATGTTAACACATCAAAAATATTATTTCTATACTTTACATTAGCAAAAGTTGAAAAAATAAAATGTTTAAAGTGTTACTCAAACCCAATCACATGAGATGAAAGCGCTGTTTAAAAGTGTGCATATAATCAAGGAATTACAGCCTCTGCTGTTCGATAACTGCGGCATTGACTGCACCAGGAAATTTGCAGGAAGTTCGTGTGTCTAGAGAGTTGTTTATGTATATTTTTGTAGTTGATTGTTTCCTTGAATCTTGAACGGTTTGCTACCTATGGACCTGAACTGTGGAAAAAAGTTAAAAGAATCGAATTTTTTTAAGTTTTTTGCGATTTTGAGCTTGAAGGTGAAGCTTATTTGATTTTAAATGTTCACAATTGTTATTCTTTATGACAAGAGCTACAACTTTCCCTCAGATAGTAAATAAAAATTCCGAACAAGTTGCATGATATGAGCCTGACAAAATAATCACTTTTTATTGCAAAAATGACACCTATGACCCAAGCTTTTGGGGCCCAGAAAAAAGAGTCCATGACTTTGGGTAAAACTGGGAGACACGGGTGTTTTATCACGTAGTGGTGTCTGTATATGGCTATATTTTTTCGTGTTGCACTGTGTAAATCATTTTTGTTTTAATAAAAACTTACAGGATTTTAAACTTACAATTAATACAGGATTTTTATAAAACAAAGTTGCGTTTTACTCATTAGGAAACATCCATTTTCAATAAATTCAAGAGTATAATGGTTTCTTTATAAAATAAAATGTGAACTAATAGCCGATATACACACAGACTTCTCCTATTTTATTAAATAACGTAACGAGTTTTTCAATAAGAGCGCTACAAAAGTTTTTTTAAATAAAATAAAACCGGTTTTAGATACCAATGAAATTCTTTATTCCTGTGAAGGTACGTTCGATGCCATTATGTATGGAACTCGATTTATTTTGCATGGCCACCACGGGAACGTTTGCAGAAGTCCAGACGCTGAACCCAATTTTCGACGGTTTTCAAGCATAAATCGGCCGGTACTGCTGCAATTTCACGTTCGATATTCGTACGAAGTTCATCAATCGTCGCTGGCATAGACCATAGACTTGACGTAGCCCCACAGGAAATAATCTAACGGCGTCAAATCGCACGACCGATGCGGCCAATCCACTGGGCCATTTCGTGAGATAACACGTTCACCAAAACTTGGTTCCCAATAAATTGATTGTGGCTTTCGCTGTGTGGCTTGTGGCGCCGTGCTGTTGGAACCACATGTCCTCCAAGTCCATATTATCCAATTGGGGCCAAAAATATTCGGTTATCATAGAACGGTACCGATTCGCATTCACAGTACTGTGCCGGTCTTGATCATCACGGAAAAAGTACGGCCCAATGACGCCGCCGGCCCATAAACCTCACCAAACCGTAATTTTTTCGGGATGCAATGATGACTCATGGATTACGTGTGGATTGCTGTCTGACCAATAACGCATATTATGCTTATTGACGAAGCCATTCAGCCAGAAATAAGCTGTCCATAAATTGGACGTAGCGCTCTTAAAGTTGAGGCCACTGACTCCAAATTTCGGTAGTAAATTTTAATAATTTCGACTCGTTGTTGGCTCGTATATCTTTCCATGATGAAATGGCAAACCTTACTGAAGAGAAATGTCAAAAGAGCGGGAAAAAATATGGCGTCGTTTGCTGTCCCTATCGATTTACTTTTGTAGCGTCTCTGTTGAAAACCCTTTACTTGGATAATCTTTGGTTTCAGCAGGATGGCGCACCATTTCACACAGCTCATCAAACAATCGATCTTTTTCTCATTAAGTTCGGTAATCTCTTTAACTATCGTGCGATGTCTTTAACACGTAAATGGAGATCATTATGAGAAAAGCTGCAGTCTATATGAATAAACCCATCAGCATTGAAAGTCACATGCTGCTCGCGTATGCTGACGATGTAGATATCATTGTAGGCACAGTTAGAGAAGTTACTGCGGTGTTTTCGAGAATTGACAAGGAGTCAGCATGACAAAATTAATTTTTTCAACGAGCAGGGCCTTCACGCGATTATACCAAAGCGTGAATCAACGTTATAAATCCGTTATAATTTCGATGTGGTGGACGAATTTATATACCTTGGATCTGCCAGAAATAAAAATAACAAAGCCAGCTTTGAGATCAAGCGGAGAATTGTGCTGGCGAATAGATGATATTTTGAGTTAGGCAAGCAATTTGGAGATAAAACCCTCTCTCGAGTATCAAAAGTCCAGATATACCAGAATCTCATACAACCTGTCTTGCTCTATGCTGCAGAATCCGGGGTCTTATCATATGCAGATGAAACATCTGTAGGAGTCCTCGAGAGAAAAATAATCCGAAAAATGTATGGCCCTAAACTGTACAACGGTGAGTATCTGCGACGCATGAACCATGAGCGTTATAAGCTATATCCCGACATTGGCATAGTTAAGCGGAACAAAATAATACGATTGCGCTGGCTAGGCCATGTCAGTAGAATGGATGAAGACCAACCAACACGAAGGGTTTTCGAAACCGAACTCGAAGGAAGACGAAAAATACGAAGACCAAGACTCCGCTGGAGGGCTCAGGTTGACGAATCCCTGCTAACACGTGGTATTACCAACTGGAGAGATGGCAAAAGTTCGGACTGGATGCCGAAATATGTTGTCTAGGTTATGTAAGGCTGCTGCCCGTCCGGGGTTATTTCGGGACCAGATAAGTAAGTACGTTCGGTCGTCCTGTTATCAGCCGTCTAGGCGATGCCAATTGTGCAGTGCTGTGAAAGACCGATGATGTGCGAATAGACCAGAAACGATCCACACACTAAGAACCAGCAACCGTAACAACGTCTTGGAGAATTGGACTGACAGGATGAGCTAGTGCGAAGCCAGCCGCGGTAGCGTATGAATGAAATCGTGTTCCAAATGATGGGAAATTTTTTTATTTCTAATCAAGTCATAAGTCGCACAGAAGTCATTTACCTTACCTTTAGTCTCGTCGCTAAACAGAAACAATTATTGACACCTTGGGCCTGACGAAAGATAGAAGCTTCATGGATCTCCTGCTATGAACTATGGGCCACATTGGGTCTTGATCGTACACAATCTTCGCCCCCCCCCCGGCCATTTCTCATGCACGGTGAAAGAAAATGGCTCCAGAAACATATTACAGGAAACATGTACATGTTTGCAGGCATTGTTCTCGTGAACTGAAGATCTGCTGCTATTTTGTTTGTTGTTGTTTTGTTTGTTTTTCTTTTTAACGACTTCCAACAAACAAAGCCACTTTTCTCAAACTTTTAGCGTATTAATCATTGTGTCTCTAATATTTAATAGTAATGAGTAGCAAACACAGTGTGTTTGGACAAAAGTATAGTATGTTTGCGGTGGCCGTCGGTGGTGCAATGGCTAGTGTGCGCGGCTCTTGTACATGAGAACGTGGGTTCGATCCCTGCTCAGACCACCTTACATTTCTTTCTACGACGGTCACCTCGCTTAGTGATGGCGACACTATCGAGTACATAGCCATGAAAAAGCTTCTACAAATATCGTTCGGAACCGGTGTAAATCTGTAGGTCCCAATCAGTGAGTGTAAAAACTAGAAAGCGCACATCTAACTGATTGTGAGAAGCTCTCCCCAATCCCTTCATGGGATGTTAAGGGAGACCATTTTTTTTTATAGTAAGTTTGCGACAAGCTACGAACATTTTATATTTTCATCCAAACACAAAAAAAAATATCGATTTCTCAGCGTGCAGAATTTTTGCAGAATATCCCTACAAGTCGTTTGGGCCACACTAACACCATGCAATTGCTAGTGGAACCTGTAAGGTACTTCTTAGTCCGTCCAACTGAACTACTCAGCAGCTCCTCGTAATGTTCGTGTGGCCTAACATCCATATAATGGGAAAACCGTACCGCTGGACCATCTCGTTAAGAGATCTGCTCCACTCCTTGGCAAATATTGAATACAGGAATACCGATTCCAGGGACATGATGACCGTTCAGTTAAGATACTGATCAGAGAGTTGGTGCTAAAGTAAATTTTTTCTTCTACTTACCGCGGACGCGCTTATGTATTCTTTCCGCTTAGCATCTCTTGAAGTTCCTTCTGAAAGGCAATATAGCATTCCAGCTTTTTAATGCAATAAAACATAAATATATTAAATACATACTTTTCCTATTTTGCCGCTTTAATTTTGTGCCGAAGACCGTATGTTTTTCTTTTGTTTCTATGCTTTTGACAACCTATAAGTTTGAGGTGAATTATTTGTTACGAGGTGAATTTTACGTTGTCACCATGTTGCCAGAATACCAGATACACACAATGGTGACAACTTTCTAATAATTTTGTGGTTACAATTTGATGCCAAGATGCCAAGGGGAGACGCTACAAAAGTAAATCGATAGGGACAGCAAACGACGCCATAATTTTTCACGCTCTTTTGACATTTCTCCTCAGTAAGGTTTGCCATTTCATCATGGAAAGATATACGAGCCAACAACGAGTCGAAATTATTAAAATTTACTACCGAAATTTGGAGTCAGTGGCCTCAACTTTAAGAGGCCAACTTTAAGAGGCCTCCACAATCAGCGACGAGGCTCATTTCTGGCTGAATGGCTTCGTAAATAAGCAAAATATGCGTTATTGGTCAGACAGCAATCCACACGTAATCCATGAGTCATCATTGCATCCCGAAAAAATTACGGTTTGGTGCGGTTTATGGGCCGGCGGCGTTATTGGGCAGTACTTTTTCCGTGATGATCAAGACCGGCACATTACTGTGAATGCGAATCGCTACCGTTCAATGACAACCGAATATTTATGGCCCCAATTGGATAATATGGACTTGGAGGACATGTGGTTCCAACAGGACGGCGCCACAAGCCACACAGCGAATGCCACAATCAATTTATTGGAAACCAAGTTTGGTGAACGTGTTATCTCACGAAATGGCCCAGTCGATTGGCCGCCTCGGTCGTGCGATTTGATGCCGTTAGATTATTTCCTGTGGGGCTACGTCAAGTCTGTGGTATATGGCAACAAGCCAGCGACGATTGATGAACTTCGTACGAATATCGAAAGTGAAATTGCAGCAGTATTGGCCAATTTATGCTTGAAAACAGTCGAAAATTGGGTTCACCGTCTGGACTTCTGCAAGCGTGCCCGTGGTGGCCATGCAAAAGAAACATAATGGCATCGAACGTACTTTCACAGGAATAACGAATTGCATTGGTATCTAAGACCGGTTTTGTTTTATTTAAAAAAACTTTTGTAGCGCTCTTATTGAAAAACCCGTTAGTATCTGGTTTTGTCTCATTTCGAATGCCATTCAATATATGTGACCTGACCTAGGGAAAGGTATCTATGGTCAGAAAACAACTTTTCGAGAAAACAGCTATTAAAGATTACGAGATACGTTTGCATATTGCGTTCTTTCAAACTTCAAGTGTAATTTAAAGCTAAATAAATGAAGTTAGGAGTCTGCGGCTTGTTTCGTTGAAAAGAGCGTTACATTTTCTATAAAATTAGTTCAAAATGCAAAAAACCATTTTTCCGACAAACGGTACTTCTCCGTATATCAGGTCACATATGGGCATTTCCACAGAAAGGACCACCTTTTGTCACATCACGTCACCCTCGTTCATTGCTTATATTTTAAGGCCAGTTAGTTAGAATGTTTTCTCAACTATTATTAAATATAGAGCTTCTTACATTCTGCATATAGTAAAAAAATAGAAAACAGTCAAACTTCACGGTCTTAAAATATATAAAATGTACGATGGTGACGTGATGCGGCTCTGTTTTCTAACATACGACTTTGAAACATTTCCATATGTTGATAGTTTTATATAACGTGACTTTAAAAACATTAACTACTTTAGCCTACATCTTGATATAATTTCATTCGAATGGGACAAGGTTTTTCGTATAGCTGATATCGACGAACAAATACAATATTTGCAGGACCATAGTAGTTATCTATACGACAAATATGTTCCCCTTAAATGTCGAACAGTAGCTAGTGATCAAAATCCTTGGTTCGATAATCAAGTAAAGTCATTGATTGATCAAAGAAATCGGGCATATGCACGGTGGAAAAGATACAAAATCCCCCAATATGAAGCAGTGTTTAAGTATTTAAGAAATAAAGTTAATCACGTTATAAAAAATAAGAAAATATATTACTGTGGTCGACAGTTTGAACAAGCAGTTAACTCTAAGGATACGTGGAAGCACATTAGGTCTATTGGAATTGGGAATAAAGGTAATAATTCGAGATGCAACGCAGATCCTAATGAGTTGAATAATATATTTGTCAATATCCCAACGCGATCACCAAATTACGTATACTACGGAAATTTGAACTTAGATTATAATTTCACCCGCATCACCCAAAATGATGTAATAGAAAGTATTTCGTTTATAAAGTCAAATTACATTGGATCAGATGGCATTGATCCTAAATTCTTTAAAATTATTCATGAATACATATTACCATATATAGTACATATATTCAACACCATTATTATGAAATCTTCTTTCCCCAAAAATTGGAAGCCTGCTAAGATAATACCAATACCTAAGTCTGGGAATGATTATCGTCCAATTGCAATTTTGCCCTATTTATCGAAAATTTTTGAAAGAATAATTAACATACAGATGAGAACATGCTTGACACAAAATTCACTCCTTTGCAATTTACAATCTGGATTTAGACCAAATCACAGCTGTGTTACCGCTCTTCAGAAAGTAACAGAGGATTTAAGAGCAAATATCGACAGTAAACAGATCTCTTTACTTATTATACTTGATCACAGTAAGGCTTTCGACAGCGTAGATCATAATATTCGTGGTATAAAACTTGGTAATTTCACCACAGTCTGTCAATTTCATCAGATCATATCTCTCTATGAGATCTCAGTCAGTTGTTGTTGGGAATCACTGGTCGAACCAATTAAAAATTTTATGAGACGTGCCACAGGCCTCTATTATAGGCCCATTGTTGTATACAATGTACTGCAATGATCTACCACAATGTGTGGATCACAGCAGCTTACACATGTATGTAGATGATGTGCAGGTATATATGAACTCAACGAAATCTGACTTTAAAGATAATGTGAGAAAACTAAACAGCGATTTGTGTAGTATTGATACGTGGGCTAAATCCAATGGTTTACTTTTAAATACTTAATTATTAGCGATAGAACTTTCAAAATACCAGAAGACATAAATGTTAGTATATCCAATGTGCCTATTGATGTCGCACAGCACTTGGCGTGAACATGTCGTTTCGGCGGTGGGCAAAACTAACGCCGCTTTAAGAAATGTATATTTTAGTCAGAAATTTACTTCGCTTCACATAAGGTTTATGTTGGCCAAGTCATTTTTAGTTCCTAAGCTTATTTATGGTTGCGAATTATTTTCTAGTTGTAGCAGTGAAATGCTTAGGAAGCTTAACGTAACTTACAACAATATTACTAGATATGTTTTTGGTCTAACTAGGCGGGATCACGTATCAGAATTTGCAAAGCGATATTTGGTGTCTCCTTCGAAAATTTGATGAAAATACGAGTCCTGATAAGCTTACATAAAGTTATTACAACAAAAAATCCGCAGTACTTGTATAGTTATATTAGATTTGCATGCTCGCCTAGAGGTCGTCAATTCATACAAATAAGCCGCAACAAACATCTTTCAAATAAATTATTTTTTATTAACGCAATTCGTCTTTGGAATCTTCTCCCTTCAAACCTTCAAACTATTACGAACGACAAGCAATTTAAATCCGAGCTTTTTAATCATTTCCAATGAATAATCCATTTAATGTTTAATGTTTTCACGTAGAATACGTCTTACCTTACGGTATGAGGAGTCATGTCAGGTTTTTATTGTTGTAATCTTTATTTCATTGAATTTGAGGAAACGGCTAGATGAATTTTTTTTAATTTTTTTTGTAGGTAAATGAAGATGTTATCTTTCGTTTGATGTACATTTCATATTGGTTGATATATTTCTAGTATTTTAATTTCTCAAATGAAAATTGTTTAAACACATACACTCAAAAATATGTGTGGTGTTTGGTTGAGTGTTTTTGGTTGCTCAACATTGCTTAGGAACATGTATCTAGTAAAAAGTGAAACGAACAGCAAGCTAATGTTGCTTGGCAACATGTATCTAGTAAAAAGTGGAACAAACAGTAAGCTAACGTAATAAAGCTTTTTTGCGAAAGCTTCAACAAAGCTGTTGTAACATTAATTTTGAATTGTAAAGCGTAAAGCTTTCACACAACGCTCGAATGCTAATGCGAAGACTCGATAAGGTAAACCTTTTTTAATATTAGGGCGGCCCTCTCAACATTCGCAGAACTTATTTCAATAAAAATATTAATTAAAATACATAAATTAAATTAAGTTTAAAAAAATTGAACATAATATTTTTTTTTTTAAACGGACTTGAATCAAATGCCGTTGGTAAATATAAAAATTACAGCAGACAGTTGTCCGAGGCCTTCGGCCACGGACTGTCCCTGCAGGATGTGTCAGAGACACGGCCATTAAGTTTAACGCCATCCGATAAAACAGAAAACATATATAACAATAAATGATAAATAATATAAGCAAATGAATTTATTGTTATATATGTTTCTGTCTTATCGGATGGAAAAGACACAGCCTGCAGGGACAGTCCGTGGCCGAAGGCCTCGTACAACTGTCTGCTGTAATTTTTAACAGTATTATGTTTTTATATTTCTATATTTTTATTTGGATGTTTTTAATTTTATTTTGTATTGTTTTATTTTATAACTAAATCATTTATTTATTTATTTACGTCTTCTACAATAATTGTTATTAATAGTCATTAATTTTAATGTTAAATTGAATTATCTTTATCTTTATATTTGTATTTAAAGTTTTTGTCCCAACTTTATTTATTTATTTATTTTCATTATATATAAGTAAGTTTAAACTGTAAACTGTATCATCTCAATCATGTTAACGTTGTTCAATATTTTCACACCTATGCTTTACATAAGAAAATTAATTCTTTTGCATAGGACGATCCAATAAATACGTAATAATAATAATATACTATAGGGTGGCACTTTCTGTGGAAATTCCCATATACTTAAAAACTCGAACCTACAAAACACACTTTTCTGCAGGCTCTAGGTTAAGTTGATTTTTGGCACAATTCCAAATTTATAATTTCAAATTGTTAATTTCTGTTCAAACTTCCCGGAATATTCTACCATGCCCTTGTAAAGAAATTGCAACCTAAACAATTTGGATATAAAATTCACAAACAACTTCTTCAGAGTGTGCAAGTGCTACAAGTCCTTCAGAACACAAAATGAACAGTTTTTGAACTTAGTAAGTTCTGCAGCTAGAGAGGTTTCAGGTAAAATAATTCCCATATCTTTAGTACTAAAGTTGGCATGAGAGTATTGACATATGGGACTTTTTTTATTCGTCTTGTACAGTGAGTTCAAAACTATGTGTCTGGAATAGACAAGTATATTTGTCTATTAATTGTACATCCCTTCTTAACCACTAATAGAAATTGTGACGCTCCAGTTTAGTAAATTTGATATCAAATTTATTATGTCGTTTAAATCTAAATTAGAAAAGGATAACACACCCTAACGTGCTTCTGAATGCCACTATCTAACTAAAAACTGTGTAGATTATGTCAAATTATCAGTTAAATAAATATTTGTCTTAGTGTTTAAGTAATTGTGGTTGTTAATCGTCAAGTGTAAATTGTTTTTAATGGATTTTTGTGTATTTAAAGATAGGCTAGAAAAAAATGTCATAGGGGGTTGGATCTTGTGATTTTACTAGGTACCACATGGAGGCCTTATAGTCAATGTATTTTTGAAGGCAAACTGAACTCCGATTTATGTTTCCCCGATAGTTTTACTTTTAACATGAATAATTATATAAGGCATATTTAAAAGTATATATATATATATGTATATTTATTATAAGATCTTAATTTATTATGAACCAACATATCAGTTTCATTTACCACTTTATGAAACAAGTAACATTGCAGGATGATCCTTCCTGACTTTTCCCAAATATTTGACATTTGATGTCAACCAAAAATAGTTTTATGAAAGCAGTGGTAGTAGTACTTTTCATAAAATATATTTGCTTTATTAAAAAGGAAATAAAAAATCAATGAGTGCTCGAACTCACGGATGATGTGTTAACACCTTTTTGCTACACGGTACCTGTTCGATTTCTATGAACACATTAGTAAATGTTGCATTGGAAAATAAAAAATAATAGTTTTGTATACACGGGGCAATGCTGAACATCAAATGACTCGCTTTGTTTGGCCATAGCAACAACAACGAAACAACCAAACACATAACATCACACATACTTTGTCCGAAGTAGCTGACGTATACGTGTGTCACATAACCACATGTTTGCCATATCAACAGCAACGAAACAGCCAAACACACAACATCACACATACTTTGTACGAAGTAGCTGACGTATTAGTGTGTCACCATAAAGTGGACTGCGCAAGCCCATGGGCTTGCAAATGAAATTTTGCGTGGCAATGCTTTATATCTCCGTTCAACAACAGCAACAGACATATGTACATACATACATTATTATGTTAATACATACGCTATAGACACAATTTCGTTTTCCTCACCCCTGCCACACCACTCTTTCGTTGCCCTCTTGCTCGCTCAGTTTTGTTTAACACGTCATTATTCTCTTTCGCAGTCGCAGAAAATCTGGTAGTAGCAGCAGTATAAAATCTGGTTTTAGCAGCAGCATAAAATCTGGTTTTAGCAGCAGCATAAAATATGACTTTGATAGATTTAGTCCCTATACGCCGCTATAGATGTTAACACATCAAAAACATTCCCTTTTTTTGTATGCAATCGGTTATTTGTGTGAGACATTTGCTCGAGTATTTTAAAACGACAGTTTTCGAGTAATAAATTAATCGAGTAATTTATAGCGATTAATCGAATAACTCGAGGAACAGTATAATAATATAATATTACAATAAAGCTGCTCTTAAATGTATAAGGTGCATATTTAAGATATGTCAAAATGCGATCTTTTATAGCGACATTGATGAAAACGATCAAATTGTTCCAGTCAATCGGATTGAAGAAGATTAAAATGAAAAAAATTTGAGGCAAAGGTACGTCTTTAAGATAAGAAATTTTTTTAAGAAAATGTACTTTGTTTAGGAATATGAAAAGGTATTTTTTGAGAAAATTTACTTTTGAATAAGTGATGATTTATCCGAACTTTCGTATTATACGAGTATTCAAAAATTAAACTGTTCGAGCGTTTGGTCGTATTTTGGATTAAGGAAGATAAACACAATTATTATTATTATTATTGTGTTTATCTTCCTGACGATGCTACCCAAAGGGTGGCGAAATATTGAAGAATGAAATTAATTCAAAATACAACCAAACGCTCGAACAATTTAATTTTTGCATTTTAGTTTTATTATTCGATCTTAAAGATGTTATTTTCTTTAATAATTTCTCGTGTTCACGATCAATTTCTAAGAAAAAGTACTTTTATAACAAAAAGTACATTTTCATAGAATGTGTTATTAAAGAAATAATGTGAAATTGATTATTATGGTGGGTGGATGGTTGGGAACATAGCTATTTCAATGCCCTCCCAGGCATATCATCAGCTCCCTTCTCCACAAGTATTTAGGCATATCATCACACATTATAGGGATAAACAAATCACAAGTAAGCGAGATTTGTCTAAAACTCGTACCTGTGCGAAAACATTCACAACATTACTTTGCCATAATCATCAATATTCACAACATTTCATTCCAATGCAGGCTTTCTCAATCATCCTTTCTCAATCATCCAAGCCGTTAGTCTTGACACAAACCAAACCAAAATTACCCAATATAGTTGATAATAATGGGTTGTAATAAAGTAGTTAAAAAAAGTTGTTTAAAACTTTTTCATTTAGCCCCCATTCCGCAACGTGCGATAAAGAACTTCGTTCCAACTAGAAAGCGCACAGTACAGTGATTGTGAGAAGCTCTTCCCAGTTCCTTCATGGGATGTAAAGGGGAACTATTTATTAATTTTTATTTAAAAAAGCCATAATATAACAAAAGAAATATATTAATATACCAACAAAACTAAACACTTTTAAATTAGAAAAATGTTCTTGACCTTGTAAGCTATTAGTATGAACTTCTCACTCATAAACTGTTCATTTCATTTCACTTTTAAAAATATACTTGTATTTGGACCACCCTGTGTTTGGCGTGGTGAAAATTCAATTCAGACGAGATTTTGTGTCGTTTCATAACCGTGAAAGAAATATTAATTCATTACAACACAACAGAGATCAAGCAGCAGACAAAACAGTAGGGTTTCTTATTTCCCTAAATTAAGTTTCACTAATGGTGTTACTTCAACCAAACATATCGTACAACAAAATGTACAACAAAAGTTAAATAATACAACAAAACTCACCTCGTGTCCGCATCTTGGATCGCATTGCAGAGCCTTAGTAAGCCTCTGATAGGGCGGAGTGGTATTGGGACACTTTGGCACGGACGCTGGTGGCTCTATTAAATCACCGTGGGTATCCACGACTGCTGATTTTTTGTAATGATTCCTCTTGGATTTTGTACACTTGGCTACAATTTAATTCAATTATTCTTAGACGTTTGCGAATTCTTCGTCTGGTTTTCTATTACACCAAGTGTAGTGCTGTTTTCTCCCCCTCTGGTTTTGTTGGTATAAAAATCTTTAATTTAATAGCATAAATTAAAAATGTTAATATAAAAAGTGAAACAATTTCGTTGTGCTACGTTTTTGTACGACGTGGACGTTGAAATTGTAGCTGATGGCGTTTTTTTTTTTGTGGCGTATTTGTGCTTTTATTTCTTTGTCTTAACCTTGGACATAGAGGTTAGTTCAATTGTAGGTGTTGTATTTGGCTGTAGCTATTGAATGTTGGTGCGAAGGAAAAAAACGACCGGTAGCGTTTGTATCCGGTTTCCTGCTTTAACCACCTTCTGGTAACTGCTGATAAAGTTAATGCAGTAGATATATCTATAAACTCAATTCGATTCCCTTACACCTACGCCATCACTTTCAAATGTAAGAGGTTTTAGGAGCCTTTTTCTATGGTGCTCCTTTACTTTATCTGTTATCCTTGCGCTCTCTTACTGCTGGTCTTACTGCTATGCTGGCTCGTGACGTATTGTTTTATTGCCTTTTCAATTGTTGTTGCTTGTCCTCCGTGGATCTTTATGTCTTTATTTAATATGTCAAACGTTATTTCTTGCTGCTGTTTCGTTCTTTATGGTTTTGTGTAATGGCTGAAAAGAAAAACGAAGAAAAGCATTAAGGAAATGTTATTTTCTGATACAAAGCTATTAAAATGTATTGTTTTATTTATTAACTTAAATGGAGTGTAGATTTTAAATATGTTTTTGCGGCACTTCTAACATTGTCAATATGATTGGCATAAAAGAAATTTAACATTTTCCAATTTTGTTTAAAACCAAGTGACAATTGAAGGCCTTGGTGGAAGAAGGTTTTAACTCACTCTATTTCAAAAACAATATTTTCCTTCTTTTAATTTTGCCATGCTATCTGATTTTGGTTTAGATAAGAAAAAAATCACCACCTAATATTTAAAATATTAAAATTAAATTTAATAAAATTTTTTTTTTAATTTTTTTAGATCAAATACATTAAAAACACTAGAAGAATCAAAATATTGTTTTTGAAAAAAAAGTGATTTAACAGCTTCTCCCACCAGGGGCTTCAATTATCAAAATTTTTAAAAATGCAATATCAAAACTCTTATTCGTTTAGGACCACAGTCATAAAACATGTGAAACGTTTAATTGAGGTTGATATTTATATTTCTGGTCCAGCAATAAAAAAAAAAAACATAATTTATCATTGGAAATGGTTTCATTGTATTTCCAAATATCGTCATATTTTCAATATATTCACTGGTTTACAGCCGAAAAATACCAAGAACGCCACATGCCTAGATAAGTTAATTGGGATCTCCTGAAGACGAAACTCGCAGTAATTTTTTTTCTAAGTACCGTTTTTTAGATAACGGTACTTTTGTGTTTTTCGGTGTATGGCTCGACTCAAACACTTATGGAGCCCACTCAAACCCTTGTGGAGGCCAAGTCCGATCGACATAAATGGCATATCGTTGGAAAGGTAATTGAATGGCCTTTCTGTCGATATGCTGGAAATTCCTATCTGATAAGAAATGGTGGAGTTATTTATGGCACCTCAAAGTTCAAAATTTGCCTTTTTTACAGTTTTTTCAAAATTGTTCTTTTTCATTTCGTTTTGTTTCTACGTCCTAGTAAAGATCTGGAATGTTTTATTCTTTTACCATATAGTCTATTTAATTATTAACATTTTAAGCGTAATTTGAACAAAATCGGATGAAGAATAAAGGTTTTATTAAGGATTTTGTGCGACGACAATATTTTCATTTTCATTGCTCACACACTATATTCGGCGTTAATTCAAAAAATTTCAATTAAAATGTCGAGCGACTTGAACGTAGAAACAGGCAAATTTTGAACTTTGAGGTGCCATAACTCATCCATTTCTTATCGGATAGAAATTTACAGCATATCGACAGAAAGGGCATTCAATTACATTTAAAACTCAATCGGCCATTTCCACTGGGCTCCACAAGCGTTTGAGTGGGACTATACACCGAAAAACACAAAAGTACCGTTGTCAAAAAAAACGGTACTTAGGAAAAAAATTACAGCGTTTTTTGTGTTCAGGAGGTTCCAATTAACTTATCTAGGCATGTGGCGTTCTTGGTATTTTTCCAAAGCTAAAATTTGTGAAGCAGTGCTTTGAATGCGCTCAAACCAATTTTCGAAGTACTTTTTCCACTCCGATTGAGACACCACCAAAACATGGCTTTTGAACTCTTCAACATCTGCAACACAATAATAAGACGTCAATGCGTGCCAAATCAGGGCTATACGGCAGATGCCCCACCAATTCGACATGTTGAGTCTTCAAATAGCCCATTGTTTTAGCTGATGTTTCAGACCTCCCATTGTCCTGATGCAAAATGATCTGTCTTCTCTTGCTGTTTTTCCATATTTCTTAGAACACTCTTGACAAACAGATGGTGGTATACCCCTCAGAATTCACCGTGCTACATTCCACTGATACCACTGTGGCCACATGACCGGCTAAACCCAAAAAAAAGCGATCATTTGCTCCGATGTGCTTCTTCCTCGAACAACTTTTGTTGGATTTAGCTCGTCATTCAATACCCATACACGGTCGATTGCTGTTTTGTTTCCGGCTTATATTGATAGATCTATGATTCGTTACCTGTGGCGATGTTATACACCGTATTTGAGTTAGCGCGGTTGTATTTCTTCAAAATTTCTTTGCCAAATTCAACACGAGCCTCTTTGGGGCGAAGTTCCTTATCGCACGTTGCGGGATGGGGGCTAAATGAAGAAAAATAAACAATTTTTTTTTAACACTATTACGCTACAACCCAGTATTATCAACAACATATATTGGGTACTTTTGCTTTGGTTTGTGTCTAGAATAACATATGTTGGGCAATTTCTTGTTTAATGGAAAGTATTCTAGGTGGAGCTTGTAACCAATATTTAGTATATATTGTAGATTTGAACCCAATAAAAAGTAAATTTAAAGTAAAAGTAAAGTTTAGAATAAAAAAATAATTAAAAAAAATTAAGTTACAGTGTTTTATTTATAAATGCACTAAAAACTAGAAAATAATTTTTCTCTTAGCCTCAATAAGTACATTCTTCTTCATGATGGGGTTGTACAATGGTCCGCCTACTTAGCACTTCAACAACAATGGTCTAGATACTTTCAATAAAGAGCGTAATTAAATTGAATTAGTTAATTAATTTTCTAGCGATCTCTCAAATAAAAAGCTTGCATTTAAATTCAACATGGTGACATTTAATTTTGACACTTAATTTGACAATTAATTGACATTTTATTGACATTTAACAGAGAAGGTATTATTTTTTTTTTAAGAAAAGGTGATTCTAAGAAAAGGAATTTTTGTAAGAAAAGGTTTTTCTTTTTAAGACAAGGAAGGTTTTTGAAGAAAAGGTTCTTTTTAAGAAATGGGATTTTGTTTAGAGTAGGCACTTATCTGGAGAAAAGTTATTTGTTACACAAAAAAAGTGGTACTCTCTAAAGAAAAGGTAGTGTTTTAAGAAAAGGCAATTAATTTGCTGTTAGAAAATGGACTTTTTTACGAAAAAGTACTTATTAAAAAAAATACTTTTTTAAGAAATGTTAATTTTTGTAAGAAAATTTACTTTTTTTAAGCAAAGATACTTCTTTAAGATAATGTATTTTTTTTAAGAAAAGGTACTTTGTTTAATAATATGAATACGTTCTTTTTTGACAAAATTTACTGTTTTTAAGAAAATGTACTTATTTAAGAAAATTATCTTTTTTAAACTTCCTTCACTTTGGCTTTCGTAAATTTACTTTTTATTGGGTTCAAAACTGCAATATATACTAGATATTGGTTACGGGCTCCACCTAGAAAACTGCTGATTAAACAAGAAATTTCCCAACATATGTGAGACATCTAGATAGTCTAGTCACATACCAAAGCAAAACACACAACATAGTTGATAATGATACTGGTTGTAGCATAATAGTGTTAATAAAAGTTGTATAATTTTTGATCATTTAGGCCCCAGCCCACAACGTACGATGAGGAACTTCGTTCCAAAAATGGTTCAGCCATAAATTTCTGGAACCATGTATATGTTTGCAAGCATTGTTTCCGTGAATTCAATATCAGTTGCTTTTTTGTTCCCTTGTTGTTAGAAACATTTTGGTTTTTAGCAGTTTTCAACAACCAAAGCCACATTTTGGTCACAAAAACATATATTTTAACATCTTAATCATTGTGTCTCCAAGGTGTAATATTGAATAGCAAAAAAAACAGTATAGTATATTTGCGACAAGCCACAAACAGGATATATTTGCATCCAAATAAAATAGACAGATTTTTCAGTGTGTCGGTATTATGAATACGTTAAAAATATTATTTTTAAATTCACTCTCGCAATTTATTATAAATTCTAATTTTTATAGATATTAGAATTGCGTTATGGACTGCCAATGGGCTTTCCAATCTTACCCAAGAAACTGAGATATTCTTGCAGACTAATTTTGTAGATATCATGTTAGTGTCCGCAACTCATTTCACGCAAAGAACATATTTTAAAATTAAAGACTATGATTTAATATCTACAAAACACCCCAGTAACAATGCGCATGCAGGATCTGCAATTTTAATTAAATCAAATATCAAATGCGAAATACTTGAAGAAACTAAGCATACTTGCAAGCTGCAGGCGTAAAAGTGACTACAACAAATGGCGACATATCCATATATGCTGTATATTTTCCACCAAGACATGCTGTTTTGTCTGATACATACGAAGATTTCTTTAGCGGTATTGAAACTCCATTTATAGTTGGTGGAGATTTTAATGTCAAGCATCCTTGGTGGGGTTCTAGACTTGTAAACCCAAATGGTCGCGAACGTTATAAATGTGTAACAAGAAAACACCTAAGTACTCTTTCTTCTGGTAGTCCAACATATTGGCCTTCTGGCCCTTGTAAAATACCAGACATACTTGATTTCATTGTTTACAATGTAATGCCTCAAACCTCTCTGGATATCATAGGTAGCCTTGATTTAACCTCGGACCACACACCAGTTATAATTAACTTTGCTTCAACCATTACAACATCCTCAAAAAGAGCACAGATTTTCTCCAAAAATACAAATATTCAACATTTTCAAAACATAGTTAGTACTCATACAAACTTAAACATCCAAATAACTAATAGCAATGAACTAGATGATGCTGTGGAGATATTATGTGCGTGAAGACAGATTCCGAATCTAACTAGCAAAGACACAAACCACTACAGTTGGCAGAAGTCTGTTATGGCGATAACATAACAATGTTCACATACAGAAACATGGTGTATTTAATGATATAATATTTTCAGCCGATCGGAAAAACATATGGAAACAAAACTTATAGCTTCTAAAGGTAATTGATACTGCCGTCAGTATTACCGTATTCGCTCAGTGGGCCAAAGTAAATTTAGTGTATGAAAATTTAAATCGATCAACTTTGGAAAACAAGGAATTCGCACGTTCTCTCACATACCTTGTTAGAAAGACCTTCACAAGCACTTTCAGAATCCGTAATCAAAATGTGGAAAAAGAGTTTGGAAGTAAGAAAATATCCTCATTTACTTTCAGACCCCCAAAAATAATTCCTACCAATTGTGCGAAAACAAGGAATTCCCCCGTGTTCTCACATATCTCGTTGGAAAGCTCTTCCTTAACACTTTCAGAATCTGCAATCAAAATGTGGAAAAAGAGTTTGGAAGTAAGAAAATATCCTCATTTACTTTCAGTCCCCCAAAAATAATCCCGCCCATTGTGCGAAAACAAGGAACTCTCCCGTGTTCCCACATACCTCGTTGGAAAGCTCTTCCTAAACACTTTCAGAATCTGTGATCAAAATGTGGAAAAAGAGTTTGGAAGTAAGAAAAGATCCTGATTTACTTTCGGACCCCCCAAAATTATTTCGCCCATTGTGCGAAAACAAGGAATTCTCCCGTGTTCCCACATACCTCGTTGGAAAGCTCTTCCTAAACACTTTCAGAATATGTAATCAAAATGTGGAAAAAGAGTTTGGAAGCAAGAAGAGTCTGAAAGTGTTTACCAAGAGCTTTCCAATGAGGTATGTGACAACACGGGAGAATTACTTGTTTTCGCACAATGGGCGAAATAATTTTTGGTGGTCCGAAAGTAAATGAGGATATTTTCTTACTTGAAAGCTCTTTTTCCACATTCTGATTACAGATTCTGAAAATGTGTGTGAAGAGCTTTCCAACGAGGTATGTGAGAACACGGGAGAATTCCTTGTTTTCGCACAATGGGCGAAATTATTTTTGAGGGTCCGAAAGTAAATGAGGATATTTTCTTACTTCAAAGCTCTTTTTCCACATTCTGATTACAGATTCTGAAAATGTGTGGGAAGAGCTTTCCAACGAGGTATGTGGGAACACGGGAGAATTCCTTGTTTTCGCACAATGGGCGAAATTATTTTTGTGGGTCCGAAAGTAAATGAGGATCTTTTCTGACTTCCAAACCCTTTTTCCCCATTTTGATTATAGATTCTTGATTATAGATGCGGAAGGATAAAACTAATTATCTGTCAAATCAGACATGAGCTAAGTGTTACCATTCACGAACTAAGCGCTAGTTGAAAAAAAAGTTAGATGGCGGACCCTTTAGTTAGTTCCAGCACGCCTAAAGCGAACGTTGAAAAATACGATAATTTAATTGGATACTTAAAGATTAATTACGATAAAGACAAGATACTTTTTGTAAAATGATAAACTTTTTTTAAGAATTTGTATTTTTTTTCGTAGAATGTATTTTTTTTTAAAATATACTTTTAGGTCCTTTTTGTAAGAATATATATTATATTTTACCGAAGGTCCTTTTTTAAAGAGAAGTAATTCTTTTATTAAAAGCTAATGTTTTCTTTTAAGAAACAGTACTATTTTTAAGAAGAAGTAGTTTCTGTATGAAGTAGTACTTTTATTAACACCAGGTACTTTTTAAAGAAGTGGTAGTCTTTTTAGGAAAAGTTTATTTTTTTACGAAAATGTACTTACTTTCAGAAAGGCTACTTATCTCAAGAAAAAAAAGGAAAAAAGTTATTGTTTTATTTTTAAGAAACGGTACTTTTAAGAAAAGTAATTTCTGTACGAAAATATATTTTTTTAAGAGAAGGTATTTTTTTTTTAAAAATTTTTTTTTGGAGAAATGGGAATACAATTCAAATTCAAAATAATAGGAATTTTTTTAGAATTGGTCCTTTTTTCAAGAATATGTACATTTTTAAGAGTAGGTACTTATCCCAAGAAAAATTATGCTGTTTCACAAAAAACGCACTCTTTAAAGAAAATGTAGTTTTTTAAAAAAAATTCAATTTGTTGTAAGAAAATTTACTTTTTTAAGAAAAGGTACTTATTTAAAAAATAAATACTATTTTAAGAAAATGTACCTTTTGTAAGAAAGTTTCCTTTTTGAAGCAAAGGTGCTTCTTTAAGATAAGGTATTGTGCTTAAGAAAAGGAACTTTGTTTAAGAATATGAATAGGTATTTCTTTTTTTTTTTTTGAGAAACTTGATTTTTTTAGGAAAGGCACGCATTTAAGAAAATGTTCGTTTTTTAAATAATAGAAGTTTTTAAGAAAAGGGTTTCTTTTAAAATACAAAGTAATAAAAGGAGTTTAAGAAAATGGTTTCTTTTAAAATACAAGGCAATAAAAGGAATTGTTATAAAATGCAATATTTTGTGCCAGGATTGCACTTTGGCTTTTCTAAATTTACTTTTAATTGGGTTCAAAACTACAATATATAATAAATATGGGTTACAGGCTCCACCGAGAAAACTTCCCATTAACCACGAAAATTCCCAACATATGTGAGACATCTAGTTAATTTCTTTCTCAATCATCCAAGCCGTTAGTCCAGACACAAACCAAAGCAAAAGTACCCAATATAGTTGATAATACTGTGTTGTAGCATAATAGATTTAAAAAAAAGTGGCTTATTTTTTTTCATTTAGCTCACGTCCCGCAACGCGTGATAAGATACTGCGTTACAAAAATCACCTAATTAAATTTTTGAAATTATTTTAAAATTTAATTTCGCAATTTCCAGTCATAACGAAATCAATTTTCCAAAAATGCAAGCAAAAGATTAATATTTTTGAAAAATCAATTGTATATACTTATTTAATCAGCCTCGAATTTTTAAATTTGAAATTTAAATTTTATACTTTTTGAAAAGTCCATTGCCACAATTTATTTAAATTTTATACTTTTCTAATATTACTTTTTAATATTATTGTTCAAGCTCGAGGCCGCTGATGAAGATCTGTGGCTAGATCTGAAGTAGCTATAAGGTTTGCCAGGAATCATAGGAAAACATTTGCAAAACTCATTTTTTAAAACAACTAAATCTCTATTAATAGAGATATAAAATGGCCTCGAGCTGGAACAATAATATAAAAAAGTACAAATAAAAAGGCCGAAAAAACAAAAATCATCCCTGATGAACTTTTTCAATGGTTTATTCATATAATTTTGAAATTATAATTTCTCAAATCAAATTTGAAATCTCCTATTTTGTTTGTTTACTGATGGTTGACGTTTTAATGCGTTGCATTGTGTTGATTTTGCTCGGCTATTAGGTCCCAGTACTTCGATTAGCATCGCTGTTCATCCCCAGGGTTCGAAATACAAAAATATTTAACATTAATGATATATTGATCTGAAAACCATTGAAAATAATTTAAAAAAAAAAAACGTTTCCAATTAAATCCCATGAAGGGGTTGAGCTTCTCACAACCAGTCAGATGTGCGCTTTCAAATTTTTCACTCACTGATTCGGGGCTAAAGTTTTACACCGGTTCCGAACTGTATTTTTAGAAGTTTCTTCATGGCTGAGTACTCGATAGTGTCGCCATCACTAAGTCGTCGAAAGAAATGTAAAGTGGTCAGTGCAGGGATCGAATCCACGTTCTCATGCTTAAGAGCCACGCACATTAGCCATTGCACCACCAACGGCCACATTTCTGACAATAATTACATGTACAGGGTGTTTCAAAAGTGACCACCTAATTGGAAGATGCTCTTATTTTTGCAAATGGCCGCAAATGTCAAATCTGTTTTGACATTTGTGGACTAGACAGATGTAGAATACAGGTAAACAAGCCATGGAGCGATACACTCCCCAAGAACGCAGAAAAATTGTGTCTATTTTTTTGCGTAACAATTCGTCTCTGGTGTTGGCGCAGCGCGAATACCGTTGCCGATTCCCCGGCCGTCCGACACCGACTGCTCAAACACTGCGCCGTTTGGCCACTAACCTTGAAGAGTATGGGACCACACGAGACGATGCCAGGAGTGGCCGGCCCGGAGCGCCCGGAGAGAATATTGCCCAGAATATCGCCGCTGTTTCCGAGGATGTCGAGCTGTCGCCGGAAACATCGACAAGACGCAGTGCCTCGCAATTAGCCATCAGCCGGTCGTCCCTATGGCGAATTTTGGTCAAAGACCTGCGCATGTTCCCATACAAAGACCAGTCCGTGCATGAGCTGCTGCCTGTCGACCGCCAAACGCGTATAACCTACGCCCAAGCCATCCTCAATCTCGTGGACGAAGTGGACGATTTTTCCACCAAAATCATAATAAGCGATGAGGCTCATTTCCGCCTCAGCGGGTACGTGAACAAGCTAAACTATCACTTCTGGGGCACCGAAAATCCACGAGTGATGTACTAGGAGCCATTACACCCGCTCAAAGTGACTGCATGGTGCGCTGTTCGCGCTGGAGGAGTTATCGGACCATTTTTTTCCGAGAACGCCGCTGGTCAAATGACAACAGTGGACGGTGCGCGGTATAGGGCCATGTTAACCGAGTTTTGTCTGCCGCAACTCGACGAATTAGGACTGGAGGACATGTGGTTCCAACAGGACGGAGCAACGGAGCCACAACCGATATTCTGAAGGCGGCGTTCCCGGGTCGCCTCATCTCTCGTTTTGGCGATTTGCAGTGGCCCGCAAGATCGCCCGATTTAACCGTTCCAGACTTTTTTGTGGGGTTTTTTGAAAGTCCCGTGTTTACGTGAACAAGCACGAGACCCTAGAAGCCCTCAAGGTCAACATTCGACACGAGTGCGAGAATCTGGCGCCCGAGGTTCTCGCCGAAGTGATGAAAACTGTCATAAAACGAGCCCGTATGGCAATTAATTGTGACGGCGCCCATTTAACCGATATCATCTTCTCAACTTAACCAATAAAATTCTAAAGGTTCAAGTATACATAATCAAAAAACAGAATCGAAGTTCTTCATTTAGAACAAAAATGAGAGCCAAACAACATCGGATGACTTCTTTTGAAACACCTGTTATTATAAATCACAATAAACCAATTATTTGTAGGCAGTGTCCACGACGGTCTTTTAAATAACGCTGAAAAATCGGAATTTTTTTGCTGTTTGGGCGAAAATATAATGTGATGGTAGCTTGCCGCAAATATACTATACTTGTATCCAATTACACTATGTTTGCAACACAATATTACATGTTGGAGATATATTGATTCATAGGTTCAAATATAAATTTTTTGACCCAAATGTGTCTATTTAAAAAAAAAAACTGATGAAAACAAAACCTTGGCAGGCAACAAAGCAACAAAAATTCAGCAAATCTTTAATTCATAAAAGCAATGCTTGCCAACATTCCTTGCCGGAAAGCAATCAACCACTCCCCGTAGTAGATAAGGTATTTGGCTTCATGCCTGAAATATTTTTTCGAACACGAGGAGTTAAAAAGGTTCTCGCGAATCTCAACGTAGGTAAATCCCCGGGTCCGGATGGTATATCAGCACTGGTTCTAAGTAAGTGCTCTTCAACGCTGGCACGCCCACTGCGCAACCTTTTCAATCTTGCATACCGCGCTGGGGTTTACCCGGCGTGTTGGAAGGTAGCCAACGTCCAGCCTATTCCCAAAAAAGGTGATGCAAGTGACCCCGCCAATTACCGCCCAATTGCTATTTGTTCTACTCTCTCGAAAGTTATGGAGAGCATGGTTAACCACCATCTTGTGAAGTGTCTCGAGTCAAATTACCTGCTTAATGATCGGCAGTATGGCTTCCGTAGAATGAGATCTACTGGAGACCTGATGGCGTTCCTTTCGGCACAGTGGAGTCGATCCATCCACCGGCTTGGTGAGAGTAAGGTGGTGGCTCTAGATATTTCCAAGGCCTTCGACAGAGTTTGGCATGAGACACTCTTGTCGAAGCTGGCCGCTTTTGGTATTGGTGATAATTTCACTCGATTTATATCGAGTTTTCTCAGAGATCGCACTATAAGGGTTGTTATAGATGGCATCTCTTCCGATGAACATAAATTAACGGCAGGGGTACCACAGGGCTCTGTTCTCTCTCCTTCTCTTTTTCTTATTTTCATTGACGATCTCCTGGGTCGGACTGTGAACCAAATCTACTCTTTTGCGGATGACAGTAATCTCTGTCATTCATATTCATTCGACCACAGGCCAAATCTTCAAGAAATTAGTGATAAACGTCAATTAATGAATGAAACACTCAACCGCGATCTCGAGGCCATTGTTGAGTGGGGTCGATTGAATAGAGTAAGTTTTAATGCGGGGAAAAGACCCAGTGCTGTCTGCTTTCGCACAAGCGGACAGCTGACCCAGTCGTATCGTCATTATCTATGGATGGTGTGGATATTGAGGAATCAGACGCTCTTGATGTTCTGGGCATGAAAATACAATGTGATGCTCGCTGGGCAAAACATGTATTTGAAGTGTCGAAAGATGCATCGAAGTGCCTAGGCTTTTTAAAGCGGTGCAAGAAGTACTTCACTCCATCTGATCTCCTTAATATCTACACCACCTACATCAGGCCGCGAATGGAATATAACTCCCATATATGGGCAGGTGCTCCAAAGTCATCTTTGGAGTTGCTGGACCATGTACAAAGGAGAGCAAAGGTGTTGATAGGGGACAGTAGGGTGTCCAGCTCTATTGCCTCCCTTGAACATCGGCGTAATGTGGGTTGCGTGACACTGTTCTATCGGTATTTTCACGGTGCGTGTTCCTCGGACATCCGTCAACTTATACCAGATGTGAGGACATTTGGCAGAAGTACTCGGCTTTCAAGGAACTCCCATCCGTTTACTATCTATTGGCCAGTCGATCGCACAACACACTACAGAAAAAATTCGTTCTTCAGTCGTACGGTCCGTATGTGGAATAAACTTCCCGCAAGTGTATTTCCCGCCAATTGTGACATACAGCGATTCAAGGCAAATGTAAATAAGCACTACTCCCTCTTTCCACCCTCCTCTGCCTAAATTTCCCTCGCCAGCACAATGCATTGCATTTATAGGGGGCATCCCCTGAGTGCTGGTCTTAAAAAAAAAAAAAAAAAAAAAAATATACATGGTTCCTGCAATATGTTGTTAGCCCGTTTTTTTTCAGCGTCTATACGAGAATTCAAATTTTAACAATGACATCGTCCTAAAATTTTATATATCACCTCAAGTAACTCGATTTTAATGGCAGAAGCAACTGCATTTGATCGATATTCATTGTCACTTTAAACTGGAAATGCCCCCGCCTTTTATAATGGTTCTTTATTACAGGTTCCACTAACATGAAATGATTCCTAGCACTTCCGAAAAATAAACAAAATTTTCGTTCTAATGGTTGGCGACACTTGTAAATTTAATTTATAGTTAATTTATTAAATCATTCAAACATAACTTTATGTCGTCTTAATGTCACAGCGTCTCATTAAAGTGAAATCTTTTAACACCGTCATTACATTTATCGTCAGCCCTTTCCAGTTCCGGTCTTGACGCAAACTTAAATTAATCTGTGAAATTTATGACAACATTTACCGGATTATTAAAATCTTAAAATAACAATTCAGCGCCATGGTCTACTCTAGGCTTTATGTGACCAGCCTTGCATCTGTATGTCTGTCTGTCTATCTCATATTACAGCCATGGTATATAAATAGTTCTCGCTGTTAAAGCTGGACATGAATTTTAAATACAGATACACGCAAATTTCGTTAAAATTATGAATTTATTATTCATAATGTAAATATTATGCAAATTGCAGGAACACAGCTGGACTCTTGGGGTCGTAAAAATATTATATATTGTTTAAAAATTACACAGTTTTAGATGAACAAAGAATATATGTATATAAATTAGGGTGGCACTGAAAAGCCAACTTCGGATTATTTAAAAAAACAAAGTGTATTTTTTGAGGTCCTTGTTTTAAGAATATGTATTATATTTTCCCGAAAATGAGATTTTTTAAAAAGAGGTACTTCTCTTATTAATGTTTTTTTAAGGAAAGGTACTATTTTTAAGAATAAGTACTTTCTGTAAGAAAAAGCCATAAGAGTATCATTTTTTTACAAAGAAGTACTTTTTTATAAGAACAGCTTTTTAAAGAAGTGGTACTCTTTTTAGGAAAATATTAATTTTTTTAAGAAAATTTACTTATTTTCAAAAAGGCTACTTATCTCTAGAAAAGAAAAGAAATAGTATTTTTTTTATTTTTAAGTAAAGGTACTTTTTAGAAAATGGATTTTTGTAAGACAAGGTTTTTTCTTTCAAAAGAATGTATTTTTGTGAAGAAAGATTTTTTTTTAAATTTGGTTTTTTTTTAGAATTGGTCCTTTTTTCAAGACTAGGTACATTTGTAGGAGTAGGTACTTATCTCAAGAAAACTTATTTTGTTTCAGCAAAAAGGTACTCTTTACAGAAAAATTAGTCTTTTAAGAAAACGCAATTTCTATAAGAAAATGTATTTCTTAAGAAAAGGTATTTATTTGAAAAAATACTTTTTTTAAGAAAATGTTCTTTTGTAAGAAAATTCAATTTTTTAAGAAAATTGACTTTGTTTAAAAATATGAATAGGTATTTTTTTGAAAAAATTAGTTTTTTTTGACATCTTTCACTTTGGATTTTCTAAATTTACTTTTTATTGGGTTCAAAACTACAATATATGGGGTAGTCGAAGGTAAAAAAAAATATTTTCCAAGTCACATGTCACCGATTTTAATGAAACTTTGTGAAAAGTAAGCCTATGCCAAGAAAAGCTCAACCCCAAAATTGGAGCTTTTCTGAAGATTTTTGTGGGTTTTATAAGCTTTCAAAGGAATCAGTATCGATTATTTTATTTTCAAATAACGCGAAAACGGTAAAAGCTAGACTTTTGAAATTTTCCAAGAATGTGCACAAGTAAATTGGCTTTAAAAAAGTTTGGGAAAAAAATTTCAAATTATTTTTTTTTGCAAAAAAAACATGGTCGTTTCAAAAAACTTAGCGTAGCAAAAAAGGGCCATCCTTCGATTTTTTTTAAAAACAAATATATGTTAAATCAGCTTTTTTGCCAAACATTTTGCGGGGTTCGGCATGTTGGTAGGATGCAAAATGAGGGAATTATAGGTATTTTTGTAAGGCAACCTCCCAAATTTCAATACAAGAAAAATGCTTTAAATTGTGAAAAATACATAAACATACATTCATACTCTCTATTTATGCCACCAACTGATTTCGAGCATTTTTCCTGTATTGAAATTTGGAAGGTTGCCTTACAATAATGGCTATATCTCCCTCAGTTTGCATCCTACCAACATGTTAAACCCCGCAAAATGTTTGGCGCAAATGCCGCTTTAACATAAATTTTTTTCAAAAAAATCGAATGATGGCCCTTTTTTGCACACTACCTCATTTTGCACCCTACCGACATGTCGAACCCCGCAAAATGTTTGGAGAAAAAGCTGATTTAACATATATATTTTTCCAAAAAAATCGAAGGATGGCTCTGTTTTGCTACGTTAAGTTCTATGAAAAAAAACATGTTTTTTGGAAAAAAAAAATTGGAATTATTTTGTTGAAAAATTTGTTTTAAAGTCTAGCTTTTACCGTTTTCGAGTTAGCTGAAATTAAAAAAAAAACGATACTGATTTTTTTCAATGCTTATAAAACCCACAACAAAAACTCAAGAAAGCTGCAAATTATGGGGTTGAGCTTTTCTTGGCATAGGCTTACTTTCCACCAAATTTCATCAATATCGGTGACATGTCACTTACCCATATACTAAATATTGGTTACAGGCTCCACCTAGAAAACTTCCCATTAATTAAGAAATTTCCCAACATATGTGAGATGTCTTGTTAGTTGCTTGTCTATGATCCAAACCGTTAGTCTAGACACAAACCAAAGCAAAAGTTAACAATATAGTTGATAATAGTGGGTTGTAGATTAATAGTGTTAACACAAAAGATATTGCACTTTTGACGTGACAACGTCTTAAATTAGGTTGCGGCTGGGAGTCACTTATGAAAAAGTGTAACGCCCGGTAACGTTACGATGAGTCACCGAACACAAGTAAACGCAATGTGTTTACTTGTGTGCCAGAAACGATTTGCTTTGCTGGCTTCTAGTGGCTGTTGGTCGGTGGTGTTAGTGTTTTTGTTTTTTGGCACATCATATATATGACGACTGAGCAAGTATGTATGTGCGTATATATGTGCGTGTGTATGAATATTGATTTAGATCAGTCTGCATTGGATAAGGTATTATTTTTTGTTTTTTTTTGTTTTTTGTTTTTTGGCTTTATGATATGTGTAGTGTATGTTTGTGTATAGAAATTTTCATATGAATTAGGTAGCCAAAACGAAACAGAGAGCTGCGGTCGGCTTTAAAAACGATATGCGAATATGATGAATTGAAATACTTTTTGGTTAGTAAATTACTTTCTTTTGTTTTTAATAAAAGAAATGTTTATTTTTTATAATAAAAGAAATGTTTATATTTTATAATAAAGGATATGTTTATTGTTTATAATGTCACATTTGATAATGTGTTCATAGAAATCGCACAGGTACCTAGATGGTGTTGAAATTACTTCTATTTTCCTAAACCATAAGTTTCAATAAATGTTAAAACATCGCCCGTGAGTTCTAACACTCATTGCGCAAGTGAGTTCATTGCACTCCTATTGTGCAATTTAATTATATTCATATCAATAAATATTCTACCGAGAAAAAGACGTTGTCACGTAAAATCTTCGCCCGTAAAACCGACTTTACAGGCAACAATTTTTTTTTGGCGTAGAATACGTCTTACCTTACGGTATAGGGAGTCATGTCAGATTGTTATTGTTGTAATCTTTATTTCATTGATTATGAGGAAACGGCGAGATAACTTTTTTTAAAAATTTTTTTGTAGGTAAATGAAGATGTTATCTTTCGTTTGATATACATTTGATATTGGTTGATATCTTCCTAATATTTAAATTTTTCAAATGAAAATTGTTTAAACACATACACTCAAACATATGTGTGGTGTTTGGTTGAGTGTTTGAGTTTGTAGCGTAAACACAAACTATGCAGCTGTTTCAGTGTGGACACAAACCTTCGGCTGTTGTTTTGATTGATGAAATATTGAAATTTCGTATATTTACTTATGTATGTAAGTGAAACAAAATGTTAAATGTGAATTTGAATTTAACATGGATATATAATTATAAAAAATATATGAAAAAATAAATTCATACATTTTTATGTTAAATGAAAGTGCTGCCAAGTAAGCAAAATAACAATGCTGTTTGACAGCAGCTGACAGTTGACGTTCATCATTTATCATTTATTGTTATATATGTTTTCCGTCTTATCGGATGGCGTATCCTACGTTAAACTTAATGGCCGTGTCTCTGACATAGCCTGCAGGGACAGTTTTTTTCAATTAGCCCCCATCCCGCAACGTGGGATAAGGAACTTCGGTCCAAAACCGTATCCCATTACATCCCATGAAGGGATTGGGGTAAAGCTTTCCACAACCCGTGGGCTGTGCGCTTTCTAATTTTTCGCTGACTAATTGGGACCTAAAGTTTTACACCGGTAGTGAACGGTATTTTGGGAATATTTTTCATGGCTAAGTACTAGATAGTGTCACCGTCACTAAGCCAGGTGGCCGTCGTCGTAGGAAATGGAAGGTGATCAGAGCAGAGATCCAACCCAAGTTCTCATGCACAAGAGCCGCGCACACTAGCCTTTGCACCACCGACGACCACGCTACTTTTTACACGTAGAAAAATGTGTAATTTTTAATCAATGTATGAGAAATTGTTTTTGTTGTTGTTTGGATGCAAAAATAACTTGTTTATAGCTTTTAGAAAATTTAGTATACTTGTCCCCAAACACATTGTGCTTGCTACTCAATATTACATATTGCAAACACACAATGATTAATAGGTTATAAAATATGTTTTTGTGGCCCAAATGTGGCTTTGCTTGTTAAAAACTGCTGAAAACAAAAACCTGAAAGACAACAAAGAAACAAAAAGGCAACAGAATCATGAATTCATGAAACAATATTACAAACATATACATGGTTCCAGCAATATGTTACTGGGACCATTATTTTCAGTATTAACGTGCTAAAAAATATTAATTTGCAAGAAATTTTGGAGATATGTTCAGTTTGACCTCAAACCACAATGGTAAAAGTTTGAGAGTAATCTAACAACTGAGCGGGCTGGGCTCTCAATTCTGAGTTTGAAAAGTTACAAAAAATCACAGCTTGCCAAGTAACCAGATAAACCAAACATCCCAAACTTGGGATGCGATTCCAGCGGAACTAATTTCAAAATATTGATACAGCATGCCTCGCAAGCTCCAAGCACTTAAAAAAGCCAAGGCTACGGGAGAAGTTATTGAATGAGAACAGAAAAGAGATAAATTAACACAAAACCAGAGTGCCAAATTGTAACATTTGTCTAACTTTACAATATTTACTATTCACTTTGTTCAACAAAGAATCAAAATCAAAATTGTTTTTGTTTTTATCCGCGAGAGAACTATATGTTGATTTAGTTAATTTTGATGTTTTTTTGATTTTCATCAAATATTTACAATATACACAATTATTTCCAAACTATATCAATCCTATTACAATTTTGCTCGTAACTGTATAATCCCAAAACCCGTAAACTTTGAGCTGAAAATGCCACGTCTTCGAGATACAATTTACCTCAAATTTTCACTACGTACGTTTTAGACAAAATAGCAAAAAAAAATCCGGCGAAGTTCATTGAAATTCAAATACAAAATATATAAAAACAATATACTGTTACAAATAAGTAAAGCTTTTAAAGGGTTTTTCAATAAGAGCGCTACAAAAGTTTTTTTAAATAAAACAAAACCGGTTTTAGATACCAATGAAATTCTTTATTCCTGTGAAAGTACGTTCGATGCCATTATGTATGGAACTCGATTGCTTTTGCATGGCCACCACTGGCACGCTTGCAGATGTCCAGACACTGAACCCAATTTTCGACGGTTTTCAAGCATAAATCGGCCGATACTGCTGCAATTTCACGTTCGATATTCGTACGAAGTTCAACAATCGTCGCTGGCTTGTTGCGATATACCATAGACTTGACGTAGCCCCACAGGAAATAATCTAACGGCGTCAAATCGCACGACCGAGGCGGCCAATCGACTGGGCCATTTCGTGGGATAACACACTCACCAAACTTGGTTTCCAATAAATTGATTGTGGCATTCGCTGTGTGGCTTGTGGCGCCGTCCTGTTGGAACCACATGTCCTCCAAGTCCATATTATCCAATTGGGGCCAAAAATATTCGGTTATCATTGAACGGTAGCGATTCGCATTCACAGTAATGTGCCGGTCTTGATCATCACGGAAGAAGTACGGCCCAATGACGCCGCCGGCCCATAAACCGCACCAAACCGTAAATTTTTTCGGGATGCAATGATGACTCATGGATTACGTGTGGATTGCTGTCTGACCAATAACGCATATTTTGCTTATTGACTAAGCCATTCAGCCAGAAATGAGCCTCATCGCTGAAGATGATTTTCCGATGAAAATCCGAATCATTTTCAAGTTGTTGCTCAGCCCAATTCACGAACATACGACGCTTATGGTGGTCAAGCGGCTTCAGTTCTTGCGTCAATTTGATCTTGTAAGGATGTAGGCCAAGATCTTTTCGCAAAATTCGCCACAACGACCTCACAGAGATGCCCAACGCTTGAGAACGACGTGTGAGAGACACATTTGGGGTTTCTTGAACTAAAGCCTCAGCGGCAGCAATATTCTCGACACTACGGGCACTTCTTTGTCTCACTGGCACGGGAACATTTTGTACTGTGCCTGTGGATTAAAATTTTTCCACTAGGCGCTCCATTGTTGATCTGGTAGGACGATTATGACGACCATAAATTGGACGTAGCGCTCTTAAAGTTGAGGCCACTGACTCCAAATTTCGGTAGTAAATTTTAATAATTTCGACTCGTTGTTGGCTCGTATATCTTTCCATGATGAAATGGCAAACCTTTCTGAAGAGAAATGTCAAAAAGAGCGGGAAAAAATATGGCGTCGTTTGTTGTCCCTATCGATTTACTTTTATAGCGTCTCTGTTGAGAAACCCTTTACTTTCTCTTAATGACCATAGTAACATTATGCAAATAACAGGGCGATTAATGCTGCGCCTGAAAGTATGCATTGTAACAACGTACCGGCTCACTAAACCACTAGCATGAAGTCGCCTCAGTTAAGATAATTCTGCACCATTCGAAATGATTCTACTAAGATAACTAACAACAACAATAGAAGGTTCTTGAATTCGCTAAATATAACTACATTTGAGTATTTGAGTTCGTATTAATACCGGATGTCTTTGGAACGGAGAGTTTAGTTTGTGATTAAAGCCCGTAAAGTAAGCAACGGGATTTGATAGTAAAATATAAGACTTATTATAAAGTGGTGTAAATAAAGTATACTTTTGTACTATATAAGTAAAATAAAATGAAGTTATACCGTTGTAATTATCGTAATTTATTGGGAATAAAACAACGCAAAAAGGAAAAATAATAAAATTCGTAACAATACATTGCCACCTTAATATAATTATACATATACAAAATGTGGGAGGAAGATAAAAGAATTACGTCGGTGGCCAATCGCCACGGATTAAATTAGAGTTTTTCCGTTCATTAAGGAAACTCAAAAGTGTGGAAATCTCATACCATAGCAATCATTGTTAATCAAGATTTTTTTTATGTAAAATTTTGGACAAATATTTTAAATGTTATTAGAAAATTATGATACCAAAGATAAGTCTAAACCCGAGGGCACATTGGAACTTGTAACGCTATTTGCAAATATTTAGCCATCAAATGCTATAATGGAAACTTAAAATTAAACTCCCGAAATTCCCTAGCGGCCCTAAGGATTTTGCAGACGATCATTATTCTCGGAAGCCCAAAATCATTCTAAATATGGGCACTTCGAAAATAGAGTACAGAATTTAAAATTGTCCAGATTTTGTATAGGTGATCCCAGAAAGATGTGGTTCTTACGTTCATATACAAAATGATCGATACACAACAATTACGAGGGCGGAGCAATAAGTCCGTAACTTTTTGAATGAAACACAGTTTTTGATGTGTTAACATCTATAGGCGCGGGTAGGGACTAAACTCACAAAGTGGACACATCCAAACACAGTTTGTCCGACTGCGATCACAGATTGTTTGGCGTTAATCTCCTCTGAAACGTCTGGACCGATTTGTATGAAATTTTGTGTGCATATCGGGTAGGTGTCAGAATCGGCCAACATCTTCTTTTCATACCCCTAAATGATAAGGGTGACCCACCCCTATGTAGAACACAGGTTTGTCCGACTGCAAAATACAGAAATCACACTCTGATGTAACGGCAGCAAATAGTTGGCTTGTGTGGGTGCGGAGAATAATGACGTACTTATACGTCTATAAAAATGAGATAGCAAGAGAGCAATGAAAATTGTGTGAACTTGTGTAGCGTATGTACGAACATAACAATGTATGTATGTACATGTGTCTGTTGCTTTGCATTCTCTTGGTTTTTTGTGGTAATAAAACAAAAAGTACTAAGCAAGAAAATAATGACTTATGTGCCTGCACTGGTCTTTAAATAATTTTATGTATCATATGATTGAACGCTGCTTTTTATTTTCCAATGTAACATTTAGATATTGGATATTTTTTTGCAAAAAAAGAATTTATTTTTCAACATAATCTCCTTTTAGCTCAATACACTTAGTCCAACGTTTCTCCAATTTTTGTATCCCTTCCAAAAAAGAGAATTTTTCCAGGTCCATAAAATAGGCATTCGTTTGATCTATAATTTCAACGTTGGAGCTAAATCACTTTCCTCCGAGCCATTTCTTTATGTTTAGAAATAGAAAATAGTCACTGGGGCTAAACCCGGAGAATATGGAGGATAATATACCAATTCGTAGGCCAATTAAATAAAACCAAACAATCCTTTGAAGTTGTCACACGATTACGTTTATTGTCAATTGAGAGCAAACGCGGCACCCATCTTGCAGACAGCTTTCATTTAAAATCGAAACCACACGGCCACATGAAATGCCTATGGCATCAACAATCTCAGGCTTTTGTGCTCTTCGATCGGCCAACACCATATCGTGAATTCTTTCAACATTTTCGGGTGTATTAACCCCAATTGGCCGTCCAGAACGTTCAGCGTCATTTGTACGTGTGCGACCACAACGAAAGTCAGTAAACACCTTTTTACCATTGAAATCAATGGTGCAGAGAGCCCATAGTCCCATAGCCTGCACATGGCTCTCTCTTAGAACTAGTAGCAAAATTTGATTATATTGTCCGCTGGAATAAATTAAAAGTAGCCTCCCTCCTACAGTAACTAATATCAGCATCATATTGATTGTATTCAATTTGTGTCCTTTTTTTGTCATTTCATTTGCTGTAGGTCAATTGTGTTTCGACAGCCAATTCAGCCAACAAAACTCGACAACAAAGAAATAAATTTAATTAAATTGCAATCAGAGCTGAATACTACAGTACATCTGGTTGCTTGTTCACTGTCAATTAAGTTAATCGGCAGCAAATGCCATTAGCGAAAATTGGACCCCTTTTATATTATACATGCAGGAGATCAATATCCCAAGCCAATTAACTCCACCAAGTCAATAACAAGCAATCGTTTGCAGAAATGTCAATTTGTTGCCATCATCATTAGTGGATAAACGTATTGAATTTGTACATGTCCTTCAAAGGCAATAAGCCAAGTAAATTCAAGCTGATTTCAAAGTATTTTCAAGTTTGTAGATGTATACAAGATATCTAGGGTAAGTGACAATATGCTATAACGTTTAATCTACAGTATATTTTAAATTGTGCCCAGAGAATGCCCCAAATTGTCAAAGGACATAATTAACATGACCCTTCTCGTAGATTCCTCACAATTGTTGAGGCAAAATAGCTAAGAAATTTGCATTACATATTCCAAACAACTAAGCGTGCTTAAATATCGCTTCATTACCATTTTCTGGTTTAAAATATTTATGATTTTATATTGTATTGCAATATATGCGAAGTTCGATGAGAAACGATCGGTTAAACATGATTCCTGATTTTTCAGATTTATGATATACAGTCACGAGCAAAATTGCCTCCCATAATGGAAGTTTAAAACTTTAGCTTTTAGCAGCGTTTAACTTTATAACTAAAACATTTTTTTGGATTTTACTTCGATATGGTCTGCTTCACATTGAACACTTAAATATACACTCCGGTTCAGTTGTTTAACGGCACTAACAATTCCATATTCAGCAGCCTGTATCTTTTGCAGAATTTTAAAATGGAAACGGAATCACGACAATAGTGGTTTCTTAACTGAATAACTTTTTTGAGCAATTTATAAAAAAAAGTCCAAAACTGTGCTATTATTTTGGTTACGATTTTTCATTGGGAGATAAAGAGAATTTATGTAATCCAACGAAATTTGATTCCAAGCATCCTTGATGGCCTGAATTAAGGACTACTTGTCATCAACTTGTCTACCTCCTTCATAGAGCTTACGAGATAACCAACTCCAAATCAGGCGAATAGGGTGGCCAGTCCAGAATATTAATATTTTGGCTTGCAATTAACACCTTTACTACTCTGGCGTTGTGTATAGGGGCATTATCCTGTTGCAATATCCAAGATATGGGACCAAATAGTTCACTGAACTTCCAAAAAGCCGATTCCAATAACGTTTTATAGCCTGCACCAGTCATTTTTGTACGTTGAAATTCAAGATCGATGGTGCCATAGTACGTAATAGCACCCCACACCATAACGCCACAAATCTCGACTGTGATGTCGGTTCAAAAAGCGCTTTTCTTTGCGCAGATTATGGAAATAATAGTTGCAGCCATCAGGTCCATACAAATTAAACTTCTTCTCATCCGTAAATACAACGGTTCTCCAGTCATTTACATGACTTCTTGGCTGCAAATCCCATACCATGTAGTCTCTTGCGAATTGAAGCCGTTTTTCCTTACGAGGAGTATTTAAGATACTCACAGCTCTTAATTACTCCGCGTGCTGATGACTTGCTCGCTTCCACTCCAGCTTGAGCTCCTATTTGTGACTAGGATAAGGCAGAATTAGAAGCAATTCTGATGATTTTTCTTGTCTCATACGTAGATAAAAACAATGAAACCCTTCCTTTAAAGTTTTTGCCATGCCCTTCGGGGTCCTTGCTGTAATTGTCGACAACTGTTGGGCTCCGTCCAATTTTTTTAGCTATTGCGCGGTTAGAATATCCTTCAGAGCGGTAAACATCGATTTTAGTTTTTTGCGATAGATTTAAATTTTTTGTTTTGCCATTTTGACTCGTAAAGTGATTAAGATGTAATAAATTGTAATAAACAAACGCTCCCTACAAAAAATCATCGCTTACTTTAAAAAAAAAAAAAAATAATAAACTGCCTTCACTGAAAGAAAAACCTTCTTACCATTAATGAATTCTTGCATTGCATCAACGAAAAGTGTCATTTGTGTTTGAGCCAATATCGGGCTTCATTAATGCTATGAACAATGTTACATTAAACGAAAGATGTTTCATGGACCTGAAATTAATGTAAACTTTCTAACCGGAATTAAACATTATCATTGTATTAAAGAAATATATTACATTGATATTATAAACCGTTGCATTGATGTAATGAAATATAGTCATATAGTCTATGAACATGTTTCATTGATGCTATGACCATGTTTCATTAATTCAATGAACAAGTTTCATTGATGGTATGAACATGTTTCATTGAAGGTCTGAATATGTTTCATTGATTGCATGAACTTATTTCATTGATGGTAAAACACGTTTCTATGAACACGACGCTATGAACATGTTTCATTGATGGTATGAAAAGGCTTCATTGATGGTATGAATGTTTCATTGATGGTATAACACGTTTGATTGACGGTATAAACATAGAGTTAGAGGGAATCCCTATTTTCCCTATAATCCCTATAGTTATCCCTATAGTTATGGGCCTCCAAAGTTTGGCCTTTTTGTGGCACGATTTTTTTTCGACGATTATTAGGTATTCTGGGCCGGGGCCAGGGAGAGGAATATCTCTATTGCAAATTTTGGGTTTCGGAATTTTTTGATTTTTGTGAAAATTTACCCACACAAAAGTGTACCTGCGTGGACCCGTTTTTTGGTCCTTGTCCAAAACAAAAAAAATTTTGGTTTTTGAAATCCCCTTATTTTGCTCGATTTTCGTTTTTTTTTTAAATGGCGCGGGATTCTGCATTTCAGCCTTTTATATTTTTCTTATTTATTCCTTATCTCATACTGACACTCATATATTGTGTCACAACTACTATACATACTACGTACATAAATAATACATAAATACATACATTTATACAAAGCGTACCTACATACATATTATCCTTTAACCAAATTAATGAATGGTTCAAAATTAATGAAATGGTACATTATATCACAGAAAGATGTTTTATCATTGCTTTTTTAGAAAAATATTTTAAAATTCAATAAAATGTGTGTAATGTAAAGGATGGCATATTTAATAGATTCTACTTTACAATGTCGATAAAATGTCTGCAATTTTTCTCTATAGTTTCCCATATTTACATACTTCATTCCATCAATGAAAAAGGTTTCTTAGCTTTAATGACGGTCCACAAATTCAAAAACTGTAGCAGTGATGGAGTTCATTGAAGTAATGTAACATTCATAGCATCAAATAAACTTTTCATAGCATCAATGTAAACCCATTAATGTAACCCATTCATTGATGCTATGAAGCGTTTTTCTTTCAGTGTTTATTCAAGTGAACCAAAAAAAATAGCGCATTTTGCGACTTATTTTTATAAATTGCTCAAAAAATGTTCTTTAGTTAAGATTTTTTATACATCTCAAGATGTCTAGTTTCCATTTCCATTTAAAAATTCTGCAATCGGTTTCAAATTGCAAAAGATACAGGCTTTTAAATAAGTGAACCGGAGTGTATTATGTACTACAGGGTGGACCAAAAGTCACGCCTGCGTGTAAAAATTGAATAACTTTTTTGTTTATTAATATTTTTTATTTTTTTTTCAGATTTTATTCATCGATTCGTGTTACACCACCATGCAAAATTTAACGACTGAGCAACGACCGAAAGTGGTAGAATTTTACTTTTCCAATGGGCGCTCAATTAATAATTCAATTAATAATCAATTAATAATCAACTTACTCAATTAATAATCAACAACTTTGTTTGATTCGAAGCATCAGTCTATGGCTGTGGGTTTGCGACCGCTCACAAGCACATAATACGTTTCAGTGCGTGCGTTCGGTTTTGCCTACCACTGATTTAAATGGATCTTTAAGAAAAGACACTTTTTGTAAAATGATAAACTTTTTTTTAAGAAATATAATTTTTTTACAGAATGTATTTTTAAAAAAAAAATGTATATTTTTAGGTCTTTTTCTAAGAATATGTATTATATTTTCCCGAAAAGGTAATTTTTTAAAGAAAGGTATTTCTCTTATTAAAAGCTAATGTTTATTTTTAAGAAAAGCTACTATTTTTAAGAAGTACTTTCTGAAAGAAAATGCCATAAGAGTATGAACTTTTTTTTTTTACAAAGAACAGGTACTTTTTAAAGAAGTGGTACTCTTTTTAGGAAAAGGTTATTTTGTTAAGAAAATGTACATATTTTCAGAAAGGCTACTTATCTCAAGAAAATAAATGGTGTTATTTTGTTTTTAAGAAAATTAACCTTTTAGAAAAGGAATTTTTGTAAGAAAGAGAATTTTTTAAAAGAAGGTATTTTTTTGAATAAAATTTTTTTTTTTTAGGAAATGGAAATTTTTTTTAGAATTGGTTTTTTATCAAGAATGGGTACATTTTTAAGAGTATGTTATTATCTCAAGAAAAGTTATTTTGTTTCACAAAAAAGGTATTCTTTAAAGAAAATTTAGTTTTTTAAGATTTACTTTTATTTCTAAATTTACTTTTTATTATTTACTTTTATTTTATAAACAAATTAAATCAAAAAATTTTCAGGAAATTTTTCAATTTTGCGGCTGCTAACTGCTAAAGGCTCCTTAAGCGCTACCTAAATGGTGTTAAGAATCATTCCTAGAAAGTTCATCTGTTCTAGAAAGTTGTTTATTGAGATCTTAGGTAGTTGATTAGTTCCTTAAATTTTGAAAGGTTTGCTACCTATGGACCGGAACAGGGGGCAAAAGGTAAAAAAATCGAATTTTAAAGCTTTTTGCGATTTTGACCTTGAAGGTGAAGTTTTTTTGATTCTATATGTTCACAATTTTTGTTCTTTATGACAAGAGCTGGGAGAGTAAATCAAAATTCCGAATGGTTTGAAAGATATGAGCCTGGCAAAGTGATACCTTTTTTGCAAAAATTACACCGAGGCCCCAAATATTTGGGGGCCCATAACAAAAAAAATTGCATGACTTTGGGCAAAACTGAAAGATACGGGTCTTTTTTTTTGTCTTGGTTGGTTGGTTGAAAAGGCTGCAAGACAGCACGCTGTCTAGCACACTTAGGCTAAAGAAGCCCATTGTGATACCTGCAGTTTCCTCCATAGCAACTATTGACTAGTCGTCCAGCCAATTTGCCCTTTCAGTAAATTTGTCTATAAGACCTAAAGGAATATCCTGTAGGGCGACAGTGTTAACTAGATGTGTTCCGAATATCCTACTTCTCAGTCCTGCCAGAGCAGGGCAATCAAAGAGAAGGTGTTTCGTCGTTGTCTCGTCCTCTTCCATGCAGCATCTACAGAGAGTGGAGTTTCTATGTCCCAATCTTAGGGTGTATTTTCTTATGAGGCAATGTCCCGTAAGTGTTCCTATCATTGTGGATAACCTGCCTCTCGGCAAGTTAAGTAGTTGCCTAGTCCTCTTCCTGTCCACCTGAGGTCGGAGGACCCTGGCTTTTTTTCAAGTTGAAGTAAGTCTACACTTGTCGTTGAACATATTATCGGCCCACTGCCTGATCTGCAAACGGCAGGTAGAGATTGGCATACTAACACTTTCTTTTGCCGGAAGAACCTGTGGCGTAGTGCCCTGTCTAGCTAGCGCCTCCGCTACGCAATTGCCTGAAATATCGCTGTGTCCCGCTACCCAGATGAGCCTGATGTCAAAATACTCTGCCATCACCCTAAGTGATGAGTGGCATTCTTTCACCGTCAGGGAGGTAGCAAACATGGCTTCCAGGGATTTTATGGCAGCCTGACTGTCTGTGTAGATACATATTCTCCGGAGGGTTGTGACACTACTTTTCAGTAGTTTAACAAAATACACTACAGTGATCAGGCAGCTTGAATGAGATATTTATATTTAGGTCCGGTAAATGGACCCCATAGCCTACTTGCTCGTCTAACTTATCCCCTTCTAGTGACCTTTCCCAGGTATTCCTGTTCGAAATAGAAGTCCTTATTTTTGTCGCTTGTAGAAGATAGGGGATACAGTAGTCCGTTTTTACGGGAATACAGTTGATCGGGTGTAGTAATTCAGCGTATCCGGAATGCCCCGATATCAAAAAGCCACAATCTCTGATACTCACCAGGGATGTAGCGGCTGCCGATTCGGCCATGATATCAGGAGCCCAGATGTTCAGGAAAGCACCGAGTGCAGTGCCTGACGTCGTGCTGATCTTTGAATTTTTATTAGGAATTCAGAATATATTTCTTTTGGCCATAGAGAAGTATTGGTCTGTCTATTGCCGTATAAATCCATATGGTGATCTTAGGAGACAGTCTCCAGCGCTTTCCTATCGCCCTTTTACAGCAGTAAAGAGCAACAGACGCCTTTTTCACTCTCTCCTCCACATTCGGTTTCCAAGACAGTATTTTGTCGAGAATTATTCCCAGATACTTGACCTTTTCCGTCAACTGTAATTGCACCCCATTAACTGACGGCAGTTCAAATGCGGGTATTTTATATTTCCGAGAGAACAAGATAAGCTCGGTTTTAAGTGGGTTAAGTGATAGTCCGTTGTTAGCGGTCCAGTTCGAAATCAGACTTAGTAGGGTGGTTGTACGAATGCTAAGTAAATTGAGGTTTCTACCCGTACATATGATAGCAATATCATCGGCATAGGCAAAAACCTGGCGTTCGGCCTTGCCCTATTCAAGAAGCAGTTCATTGACAGAAGTTAACCATAATAGTGGAGACAGAACTCCCCCCTGCGGTGTCCTCCTGTTAACGTTCCTAGCAATTGTAACACCACCCCATTCAACTTTGACGGATCTATCCACCAGAAGCTTCCCAATTAGGCGTATCACTAAGCTATCGACTCCTAAATTCTGTAACGACCTAAGAATCGCCGAAGGTTGAATGTTATTGAAGGCTCCCTCGATGTCCAGGAAGGTCCTTACAGCGAAAACCTTATTCTCAAGAGAGTTCTCTATTATGCTGACTATAGAGTGTGGAGAGCCGTCTCAGTTGACCTGCCCTTGATATAGGCATGCTGAGAACTCGATAGTAGATTCTGTGGAAGATTACTTCGAACGTGAATGTCCAGTATCCTTTCAAATGTCTTAAGAACAAAGGATGATAGACTGGTTGGTCTAAAGTCCTTTGGTTTGACATGAGAGCATTTGCTCGCTTTCGGGACGAAAACAACTTTGGTTTGCTTCCAAGTGCTAGGAATGACTCCCAGCAAAAGGCAGCCCCTGAAGATTGCCTCCAGCCAACTACAAGATAGGTATAGTGCCTCATGTAGTTGCGCGGGAATTATTCCGTTTTTTTTTTGTCTTTAATGACTTAAGAAATTATACACAGTGTAATGTATTACGAAGAATGGAGTCGGTTCTCTGGTTAAAATTAATAAAAGAACAATTCCTTTCAATTCTGCAAAATCATTTGCCAGCTGACATACTTCCTACTGAAACAGTGATTTTTCAGCTTGACAACGACCCAATATATTCGGTCAAAATAGTTAAAAACTGGTGAAACAGTCTACAATATACAACTATCAAATGGTCAGCGCAATCACCGGACTTTAACCCGATCGAAAACTTTTGGGGTTGAATAAAATCTCAGTTCGCCCAGCACCCATATGCTCCAAAAGGCGTAAACGAGCTGTGGGATAGAGTAAAATAAACTTGGAATGCGATTCCAGCGAAATTGTGACGTATAAAAGCCCTTAAAAAATCACAGGGCTACTGAACAAAATATTGAATCAGAAAAAAAATTAATTAACATAAAACAAGAGGGCAAAATTGTAACATTAGTATAATTTCACAATAATTACTGTACATTTCCCATATATCGACATAGAATTTAAATTGTTTTTTGTTTTTATTCAACACAGTACAACAAATTGATTTAGTTGATTATTTTTTTTAAACAAATATTTAAAATATACAAATTTATGTCCAAATTGTGTCAACACTGTTACAATTTTGCTCATCACTGTAATGGTGTCTAAGTAAGAATGCACTTTTCCATTTTAGAATAAAAACACGTATTTCTTGAGATAGTTGTGATTTTTTTATTGGATTGAAAAGAAGACATGTTCCGATTAAGTATGGAATAAAACATCCCTAAAATGGCCACCACGGCTGTGATGACAGGCCATTACTCTTTTCATGAAATTTGCCATGACTTTTTCACAGAGATGTGGCTGTGTCTCACCGATGACTTGTTGGATCTCGAATTTAAGCTCAGAAATTGTTTCAGGTTTATTCGCATAAACCCAAGATTTCACAAAATCCCTAAGAAAGATATCGCACGATGTTAAATCGCATGATCTTGGTGGCCAATTGATATCAGAATTTCTTGAGATAATTTGTTCTGGAAATCGTTGCTGCAATAAATCGATTGTCTAATGCGTGGTGACGCCGTCTTGCTGAAACCACATGTCGTCCAGATCCATGCCGTCCACTTGAGGCCACAGGAACTCCATTATCATGTTCCTGCAACGAATGCCGTTCACAGTCACTGCAATTTCGGCCTCATCTTCAAAAAGTTAAGACCAAATCCCGCCGACTGACCAAAATCCGCACCAGACAGTTGGTCGTTGTGGGTGCATTTGTTTCTCATGGATTTCGTAAGGGAATTTTTTTAGCCCCAAACTCGACAATTTTGTATATTCACGAAGCCATTCGGCTTTATGTAAATGGGCTTCGTCGGAGAAGATGACTTTTGTTGAAAAACTGGCATTGACTTCACTTTGCTCCTATTAACCATTAACCGAATAGCCAGCGCTTTCCATAGTCTGCTGGTTTGAGTTCCTGAGTAAGCCGGATTTTGTTCGCATGAAGGTGAAGGCCGTTTGTCAAAGTTATTCGTGAAATTTGAAGTTGTTGAAAACGATGCCGGATTGATGTTTTCGGGTTTAAGGCGACACTCACGTTTACAGCAGAAATGTTTTCTAGAGACCATCCGGTACGTTGACGCACAGGAGTCTTTCTGTCCATAACCGACGCAGTTTCTTCAAATTTGTTGACCACTTTTCGAATGTTTGACAGAGTAGTTGCACTTTTTCGACTGAAAAATCTTCGAAGTTGGCTAGTGATCTCAGCATAGCTTTCAAAATTTTTGTATGAGTAAAAAGTTTTCACAATTATAACGTTTGGTTCTTTCGTAAAACGCTCCATTTTTATTAATCGGTATAAACATATGTGCCATCTGCCAAATTTCACAGTTGTCACTTGCATTAAAAAAACTGGCACTAAATTGAAAAAGTGGAACGTTACTGAGACACCCTTTATGTAAATGATTCCAAACATATACATGGTGCCTGCACAATATTACAGGGGCCGTTTTTTCTTTGAGGGCGTAAGAATCACTTTTCTTACATTTTAATGTAACTTTGAAGAAATTTTAAAATTGTCCTCTAGTTTTCAGATTACGAAGAACATATTTTAGAATATACTATAACTTCTCTCTGCTGATTTGGCATTGGGAAACCTTCAAAAAATTACAAAGTTATTTAACATGACTTTATCCAAAACGACTCACTGAAAAACTAAAACAAGTTGTCTTAAGTGAGTTTAAAACTTCCCATATTTTCCTAACCATGATTCATGTAAAAAAAATACAACAAATTTACCACATTTTGTGGTATTTCCAATTACACATAAAGATTTCGTACTTAGTCTTTAACATGTAAACGGACTAACGAAAAAAATTAGAAGAAATTTTCCACGTAAAGCAAAGAACGAACACCGCCGTACATGACGCCGTTTAAATTATGTACGAGTACGTGCCACATTTATGATAAGAAAATCGTTTTATTACTTCTCTTGTACATTTTTCTTTTCTCTTTTGCCACTGTTTTCTGTTTGCCAGGAGTAGGAAGCGGCGACAGGAATGTTCACTTGTTTTGTATTTCAGTTTTCGTTTCCGTTTCCTTAAATTTATTTATATCCAGAACATGGGAAAAGTGTTGGCTGTAGTGTAAATAAAGTAAAAACCCTAGTACTGTGTAAAATAACACTCATAAATATGTATTTATCTCGATATTAGTGGATAAACTGAGATACTCGTAGATCGTAGAAGCAATTCAACATTTCTTAGGGGTATACAAATACAGTTTCTATATTTGGGAAATAACTAAATTTCTTCGAATTAAATAATATATTTTGAATTCGGCAAAAATTTATTAAATTTTATAATATCATAGGTTTCATCATGGGTAGATTACACGACAGCGACACTTGCACACTGTTGAAGTTTTCTATCAAAATAATGGTTCTGTTCGTCAAACTCATCGTGAACTTCGTCCATTTTATGGTCGTCATAATCATCCATCTGTGCGGTTAATTCGCATAACTATGGATCGCTTTCGCACCACGTTTACACTTTATGATAATGTGCACCAAATAGTGTGCACCGAACAAGCTTGTTTTTTTTTGTTATTTGGATGTAAATGTAACGTGTTTATAGCTTGTCGCAAACCTAGTATACTTGTGTCCAAACATATTGTGTTTGCTATTCAATATAACATGTTTGGGACCCAATGATAAATAGGTTATAATATATGTATGTGTGTCCCAAATGTGTTTCTGTTTGTTGAAAACTGCTGAAAACACTGATGTCTGTCATAATAAAGAACTAAAAAGCTGCAGATCTGCAATTCACGAAAACAATGCTTGCAAACATGTACATGGTTCCTGCAGTATGATACTGGGCCATTTTTTCCAGCGTTTAGCCGTTGTAGAACAAAGCAGTGTAGAAGTCCCACATCAATCAGCAAATGAGGAAGACTCATTCCACGGTACTTGGCTCGAGACTCGAGTCCACTTTACCAAGTATGGGGCACAGTACACTGAGACTCCAATCGCCGGGCATGCATTCATCTAACCAACTTTTGCGAATGAGCTGATGCATGCACCTTATCAGCTCATCGTCGCCAGCCTTCAACATCTCCGTCAATAATCCATTGTCCAAATTGTGGTCGATTGTCTCATCGCCATGGGATATCTCAGGTATCAGCATCGCGGAGAATGACCTCTCCACATGGTCAACATGCTCTGCACATCTGCAATGAGATTTCCGTCCTTATCTTTAGAGAAGGAGGGCCCTGAACCATGTCCGTTAGTTCTACTTTTGAACTTTTGGTATAATTTTAGGGCTTCGTTCTTCCTTTTACATGTCTCAATTATTGATATGTTAACATCTATAGGTGCGGGTAGGGACTAAACTCACAAAGAGAACACATCCAAACACAGTTTGTCCGACTGCGTTCACAGATTGTTTGGCGTTAAACTCCTCCGAAACGGCTGGACCGATTTGTATGGAATTTTGTGTGCATATCGGGTAGGACTCAGAATCGGCCAACATCTTCTTTTCATACCCCTAAATGATAAGTGTGACCCACCCCTATATAGAACACAGATTTGTCCGACTGCGAAACACAGATTGTCAAACTGCGAAAAAACACACACTGATGTAGCGGCAGCGAATAGTTGTCTTGTGTGGGTGCGGAGCACTGTCAGAGCAAAGATAATAATGACAGAAATAATGAGAATAATTATACGTATATAAAAATGAGATAGCAAGAGAGGAACGAAAATTGTGTGAACTTGTGTAGCGGTTGCACGAACATAACAATGTATGTGGGTATAAAATGAAAAGTATTAAGCAAGAAAATAATGACGCATGTGCTGGCACTGGTCTTTAAATAATGTTAGGTATTAACATTATTTAAATGTAACGTCATCATATGATTGAACGCTTTTTTTTATTTTCCAATGTAACATTTCATAGAAATCGGACAGGTACCGTGTAACAAAAGGGTGTTAACACGTCGCCCGTGTGTTCGAATACTCATTGGATTTTTTTACACTCGCGCTTCCTTTCAATACCGTTTCTTACGTCTACATAGACCGTTTACCTAATTTCCCTTCCCCTGATACCGCTCGGAGGCAACTCGCGTTACAATTGACTGAAGCATTGCCATACGTGCAGAGGTATTTTCATCATTTGCTATACGACACTCTTCGTCGTACCAAGGTCTGTTGGGAAGCGGTTTTTCAAAACCAAGTACGGTTGCCGCGGCAGTTTTTAAAGAGTCGGAAATCAGTTTCCACTGCGCTTCAGGATCATCATCGGGAGGGTGTGGGTTTTGTACCAAAAGCTGCGAGAGTTTCTTGAGTAGGCTGTGTCTACATTTGGTAATTACAGCATTCCGATGGCTAGCTTTCCCTGCATCTGGTTTCGTACGATTTTTGTTCTACCCAATCCTGTGCGACCCTTTGCTGCTACCAGGTAATGATCAGAATCGATGTTAGCTCCTCTGATTACTCGTACGTCCATTACACTGGATGTGTGTCTTCCAAAAATTACCACGTGATCAATTTGGTTCTTCGTTCTTTGATCAGGGGATACCCAAGTAGCCTTGTGGATGTTTTTATGCTGAAATCTTGTACCACCAACGTCCACGTTTTCTGCCGCGGCAAAGCCAATCAGTCTCATACCGTTGTCCGAACCGTCAGCATGTAGACTGAAATTGCCAAACACATTTTCCCTGCCTATTTAAATTTAAATTTAGAATCTCCTAGTACAATCTTAATTTCATGGCCAGGGCAGCGCTCATACGTTTCCTCTACGAGCTCATAGAATATGTCTTTGGCATCATCATCTTTCTCTTCTGTCGGGGCATGCACACAAATTAGGGAAATATAAAAATATTTCGCTTTTATGCGGTTTGTGGCTATACATTCCCTCACAGGTTTGAACCTAGAGACTAGATGTCGCAGTCTGTGTCCATCTACAAATCCGCAACCAAATGCATGTTTTTTCTCATGGCAACTGTAGTATATATCACAATTTCTTTTCCTTGTGCAGCCATGTCCTGTCCATCGCCTTTCGTAGATAGCGGTAATGTCAGCCTTATAACTTTCGAGGACATCTGCCAGTTGGATACTTGCACCGGATCTATACAGAGTTCTTACATTCCAAGTGCATATCTGTAAATCGTGGTTCTTATAACGTTTGCGGGGGTCGCCAACAAATAGAGGTCGTTTGGAGAATAGGAATCTTGTGACTGATAAGCAGTGCGCGCTCAAAATGTGGAGAGACCAGTTTTCAGCACTACTCCACTCAGATTCTTCCACTGAAGATAAGGAGGTAATGATAGTGGAAGATAGTGTAGATCTCACCAATTAAGGCGAGATTAGAACGGCGATCTCCCGGATTAAGAATAATAAAGCCACTGGTGCGGATGGTCTACTCTCTGAACTTTTCCAGGCAGGTGGCGAAGGACTGCTAGTCCCCATGCATCGACTAGTATGCGGTATATGGCTGGAGGAATCTATGCCTGACGATTGGAGTCTCAGTGTATTATGTCTTGCACTGACCGGAAAAGCAACGCCACAGGGATGAAAATGTTTATCACCCCAACAACTTTTGTCATCGAAAGTGAGCTAATGTACAGTTTCATTCCCGCTACGAAAATGTGTTCATCAACTGCAAATTATTCATCACTGTGATGAAAGTATGTTGTTGCTGCAATGAATTTGATTCATTATTGAAACGAATTTGTGTTGTTGCTGCAATGAATTTGTTTCACTGCTGAAATGAATTAGTTTGGTTGTTGCAATGAATGAGCATCATTAATGCAATGAAGTTATTTCACTGCTGCAATGAATCTGTTTCATTACAGCAATGAAGCAATTTCAGCAACGAAATGAAAAATTGTCAAAGAAATCATGTATGAAATTTTATGTTGCAGCGACTACCAAATTGTCGGCTATACGAGCCTTTTCATTGTAGAAACGAAAACACATTAATGAAAATTTTTCATCTATGCAACGAAGAGTTACTCTTACAGTGTGTAGTCGAAAAGGGGATCCTAGTGTCTGTTCCAACTATCGCGTTATCAGTCTTTTATCCATCGCGTATAAGGTCTGGCCGAGTGTATTATGTGAAAAACTACAACCAATTATTGAAAACATGATTGGACCGTATCAGTGTGGTTTTAGGCTAGGCAAATCCACGACTGACCACATATTCACGCTACGCCAAATCCTGGAAAAGACCCACGATAAGCAAACCGATACATACCACCTTTTTGTCGATTACAAAGATGCTTTCGATTGCCGCATACTGGGAAAAATGTACAAAGCTATGTCTGAACTTGGGATTCCGGCAAAACTGATACGCCTCCGTAGAATGACGCTGCCTAACACCAAATCAGCAGTGAAAGTGAGGAAAGACCTCACTGAGCCATTCTGAACCTAGCGAGGACTGAGACAAGGCGACACACTTTCGTGCAATCTCTTCAACATCTTAATGGAGATAATAATGAGAAAAGCTGCAGTAAATACGAACAAGACTATTAACACGAAAAGCCATATGTTGCTGGCGTATGCTGACGACATAGACATCATTGGCCGAAATTTGCGAGGGGTTACTCCAGTATTTTCAAGAATCGTAAAAAAATCAGCGATGGTGGGTCTTGCTGTTAATGAGGGCAAGACAAAATTGATGGTGTCAACGACTAGAGAAACCTCTCGACTTGGTACGCACTTGAACGTAGACAACCGATTTAATTTTAAAGTGGTAGATGAATTTGTCTACCTTGGATTCGCCGTGAACAAGGACAACAACGTCAGCCTGGAGATAAATAGGAGAATTGTGCTTGCAAATATATATTATTTTGGACTCAGCAAGCAGTTTACGAACAAAGCCCTCTCTCGACGGACAAAAGTCCAGCTATATCAGACTCTCATTTTACTTGTCTTGGCATATGGCTCCGAAACTTGGGTCATATCGCAAGCGGATCAAAAACAACTGGCAGTACACGAGAGAAAAATTCTCCGTAAACTATATGGTCCTATTAGGGAAAACGGCGAGTACCGACGTCGCTGGAGCCAAGAGCTATATAATTTGTATTCTGACGTGGACATAGATACGTCGAATCATATTAGGCCAATTTCGTTGGCTAGGCCACGTTATTAGAATGGATGAAGATGAACCAGCGCGAAAGGTTGTCGATAGCGTACCCGATAGAAGCAGGAAAATAGGACGACCAAGACTCCGCTGGAAAGACCAGGCAGAAGAATCCCTCCGTATCCTTAGTGTTACCAACTGGCGAGAAAAGGCGAAGGATAGAGCCAGTTGGAAGAATATGTTGAAATTTGTTTAATTTGTTTGTTTAATTAATATGTGTAAGATTTCTGAACTCATGAGATTGCAAAATAGTCAATGAAAAATTATACATTCTCACTGCCATTACGGATGATGGCGGGGGCCAAACCCAGTCCACCGGGTTGTTTCCAATTTACCTACGGCAACGATATTTGATTGCAGCCGCCCTCTATGGATCAGATGCTGACCAGAATGCTGTGAGTCGAAACTGATTTTGGTTTCTTCAATTTTGATCCGCCGTTGGCCAGGGCTGTTGGCAAAGGCCAAAAGAATATGTCCACTAGTTCGAAGAGCTTCAACGACAGGGTCACCTAATAAACCTGAGACGTCTAACTGATCGCATAACCAATCTGGCTGCTCATTTGTTTCGCCTTCTCAATCTAGCTAGTTAACGTAAGTTTCCGATAAAGCCGTTGCCCAGGACATACTGCGTGGAAGTAGTGAACTGCTTGGACTGCCCTATGAAGCATAACCAATCTGGCCGATCATTTGCCTCGCCTTCTCACTCTATCTAGCTAACGTATGTTTCCGATAAAGCCATTGCCCAGGTCATACTGCGTGGAAGTAGTAAACTGATTGGACTGCCCAATGAAGGACCCATTTCTGGCCACTCCCAAGTGAATGGCTATCAGAAACTTTGCACCTCTATGGACAGTCCTATGTCCCTAATACTAATGTATAGGGTGATCCGCATACAAGTATCTATTTAAAAATTAAATAAAACGCACTAAACTTAAATTCGTTTGGTATATTATGGCTTTATTAGAAATAACAAACATTCCCCTTTTTTGTGGAACACGATTTCAATCATGTGGCTGGCTTGGCAGTAGCTCATCCTGTCTGTTCAATTTTCTAAGACTTTGTCGATCGTTTATGGTTCTACCTCACGAATGACCTTGCAGGTTGATATCACGATTCCCGAACTTAGTGTGCTTCCGAACTCCTGCTGAAACCAAAGATTGTCCGTAATCATGGCTCTGTTGTGCTCGCCGTTGACTGGAATGACGTTACCAATTGCATTTTTGAAAGCAATGATGGCACCATTACAAAGTCCACACCAAACTGTCAATCTATGTGTATGCATTGGCTTCGCTACAGTGAAGTGCAGGTTAACCGATCCCCAGATGCGGCAATTATGATTATTGTCATAGCCGCAGAGATAAAAATGCGCCTCGTTAGAAAATATAATTTTTCTGGCCGAATACGATGCCCGCTTGGAGCGGAATATGATGTCCCGTGGTATCACAACTGTCCTTCCTCATTGGGCTAAGTATGTCATAAGGAAAGACACTTCTACCTACTACCCTATCTTGTCTCTAAGTTTACTTGAAGAACAAGTATACTTTTCAATTAGCCGTTTTTTCAGAATTGATTTTGGTTTTTTTGTGATGTTTCTAACTAAAAGTTCATTATTCTCTGTAAATATTTCTTTAGTATTGATTTTTTAACTGCACCGGAATAAAACAACTAAAGAATTTTGTTGTAATATTCAAATTTCCAACAAAAAATGATTTTAAAGCATTACATTTTCACTCTATTCGAGGGAAGTATAATAATGCATTTCCTTTATTCTTCGAGTGTTTCCTGCATTTTCTTTAATGTCAGTGCCACATCTCACCAAAATACTACTCCTTTTATTGGCTTCACTTTTCACGTTTTTCTAATTCTAGTACTACGTGGAAGTATGAATGGAATTCCATGTATTGTATGTGTAACTTCAATCTGTATAGCAACCAAACAGATGAGAACTCATAGCATGAGTATTTTGGAACCAATGACTAGGAGGGCGGAAGTTTGATGTATATACAGTAATAAGGTAAATGGATTACTCGTGTTCGAGACTATTTGTTCAACAAATTCTACAAATGCCAAAGGTAGACATAAAAGAGCATTAGGCTGTAATGAAAACGATTTTTTTACTGGTGATAAATCTGTCTGTCGGAAAAATATAGAATACTTGTGGCCAAACACAGTGTGTTTGATATTCAATATTTCATAATGCAGACACAATGATTAATATTTTATAATATATATTTTTTTAACCCAACTATGGTTTTGTGGCCGTCGGTGGTGCAATGGCAGTGTGCGCGGCTCTTGTGCATGAGGAACTGGGTTCGATCCCTACTCTGACCACCTAAAATTTCTTTCGACGGCGGTCACCTCGCTTAATAATGGCGACACTATCGAGTATTTAGCCATTAAAAAGCTTCTCAAAATACCGTTCGGAACCGGTGTAAAACTGTAGGTCCCAATCAGTGAGTATAACAACTGGAACGCGCACAGTTCACTGGTTGTGAGAAGCTCTCCCTTATCCCTTCATGGGATGTAACGGGAAACCATTTTTTGGTTTTGTTTATTGAAAACTGTCGGAAAAATGTGACAAATAACACAGAAACTAAAAACCAGCAGATCTTCAATTCACGAAAACAAGTGTATGGATGTGCCAAACATAAACATGGTTCCTGAAGAATGTTACAGGTAGTACCATTTATCGTCAGCGTATATGTGGAAAATAAAAATTGTTGGTTTGTGATTCGGATGGAGATCAACGACAACTCTTAATGAAAATATAACGGAAAAAATGTTTCTAAATTTTCAGAGAATAGTTTCTTTCGCGGCTGCGTTCGAACCTCATCAAACAATTTGTTGAACAAGTTTGAAATTTCCTTTATCAGCTCTTCAATATTCGCCGATTGAGATTAGAAAGAACAAAAAGTTTTCACTACACCCTAATGTGTAAACTACTCATTTTCCAATTGTAACTCAAAACATATCAAGTCATATTCGAAAAAGATCAATTCATTTTAAGAATTTCTAAGTCAAAATCAGAAAATGTCAATTAATATTCCGAATTTCCATTCGAAAATCAGAAAATATTCATTGACAACCAGAAAATATTAATTGAAATTCCCAAGACATTAATTGAAATGTAGAAATGGAGAATTGAAATTTAGACAACATCAATTTAACTTGAAAATATATCAATTGAAATTCAGAAAACAGAAACTGATATTCAGAAACTATCAATTGAAATGCAGACAAATGTCTATAACGAGATGAAACTTCTGTTGAAATTTTACCGAATTTCAGTTGACATTTTCTGAATTTCAGTTGATATTTTCTGAACTTCAATTGGTGATTTCTGAATTTTAGATGGTAGTTGCCAAATTTCAAATGATTTGTTTCTGAATTAGTGTGAAATGCTCTTACTCAGCTATTCAATATTGGCCGTTTGAAAGAAAGTTTTCACTACACTCTAATGTGTAAACTACACCTGTTCCAATTGTAATTTCGAAAATATTAATTGAAATTCAGAAAAAGTTAATTTAGTTTCAGAATTTCTAATTCAAATTCAAAAAATATCAACTAAAATTCAAAATTTCCAATCAAAATTGTAAAATTTTCATTGAAAATCAGAAAATATCAAATGAAATTCTCAAGACATCAATTGAAATTTAGTAATTGAGAATTGAAATTTAGACAACATCAATTAAAATTGAGCATATGTTAATTGAAATGCAGAAAACAGAAAATGATATTCAGAAACTATCAACTGAAATGCAGACAAATGTAGATAACGAGATGAAACTTCAATTGAAATTTTACGCAATTTCAGATAACATTTTCTGAATTTCAGTTGATGTTTTCTGAATTTCAGTTGATGTTTTCTGAATTTCAGTAGGTATTTTCCGAATTTCAAATGATTTGTTTCTAAATTTGTTTGCACTGCTATGAATCAGCGCTTCACTATGCGCCGTTTCAGGCCAAAAAGAAAGAAAAGTTTTCACTACATTCTAATGTAACTCAACTCACTTTCCAATTGTAACTCAAAAAATATCAATATCAAAAAATCATTCTGTTTAAGAATTTCTAATTCAAATTCAGAAAATATCAATTAAAATTCAGAATTTCCATTCGAATATTACAAAATATTCATTGAAAATCAGAATTGCAATTTAGACAACATCAATTTAACTTGAAAATATATCAATTGAAATTCAGAAATCAGCAAATGATATTCAGAAACTATCAATTGAAATGCAGACAAATGTATACAATGAGACGAAATTCCAATTGAAATTTTACCGAATTTCAGTTGATATTTTCTGAATTGTAGTGTGTAGAGTATTTAGCCATAAAAAAAGCTTCTCAAAATGCCTTTCGGAACCGGCGTAAAACTATAGGCCCCAATCAGTCAGTGTAAAACTAGATCACGCATAGCTCACTGGTTTGTGAGAAGCTCTCCCCAATCCCTTGATGGGATGAAACGGGAAACCATTTTTTTCTGAGTTTCAGTTGATATTTTGTGAATTTCATTTGAAGCTTTCCGAATTTCAGTTGGTATTTTCAGAATTTTAAATGATTTGTTTCTGAATTTGTCTGAAATGGTCTTAAGTAAGCAAGTTTGAGGCTAGAATGAAAGACAAGCTTTCTCCACACTCTAATATGTAAACGACACCCGTTCCAATAGTAATTCAGAAAATATTAATTCAAATTCTGAAAATATCAAATTAATTTAAGAATTTCTAATTTAAATTCAGTTTAAATTCAGAATTTCCTGTTGAAAATCAGAAAATATACACTGAAATAGCCATTGCCAAAATCAGGAAATAGCCATTGAAATTCAGAAAATAACAAATGAAATTCAGAAAATATCAATTGAAGTTTCGACTGCATCATTTGAAATTCAGAAGACATCAATTGAAATTTAGAAATTGAGAATTGAAATTTAGACAACATCAATTAAAATTGAGAATATATCAATTGAAATTCAGAAAACAGCAAATGATATTCCGAAAATATCAATTGAAATGCAGACATATGTATATAACGAGATGAAACTACAACTGAAATTTTACCGAATTTCAGTTAATATTTTCAGAATTGCAGTTGATATTTTCCGAACTTCAATTGGTGTTTTCTGAATTTTACTTGGTACTTGCCGAATTTCAAATGATTTGTTTCTGAATTTGTTTGAAATGCTCTTAATCAGCTCTTCAATATTCGCCGTTTGAGGCCCGACAGAACGAAAGTTTTCACTACACTCTAATGTGTAAATTGCACCTGTTCCAATTGCAATTCAGACAATGTCAATTGAAACTCAGAAAATATCAATTCCGTTTAAGAATTTTTAATTCATGTTCAGAAAATATCACTTAAAATTCCGAATTTTCATTCGAAAATCAGAAAATATTCATTGAAATTTAGAAAACATCATTGAAATTCAGAAGACATCAATTGAAATTTTGAAACTGTGAATTGAAATTTAGACTCAATTAAAATTGCGAAAATTTCAATTGAAATTGAGAAAACAGCAAATGATATTCAAAAACTATCAATTGAAATGAGACAAATGTGTATAACAAAATGAACTGCAGTTGAACTTCAGTTGATATTTTTAGAATTTCAGTTGATATTTTCTGAATTTCAATTGATTTTTTCCAAATTTCAGTTGATGTTTTAGGAATTTCAGTAGGTATTTGCCGAATTTCAAATGATTTATTTCTGAATTTGTTTGAAATGCTTTGAATCATGTCTTCAATATGCGCCGTTTGAGATTTGACAGAAAGAAAAGTTTTCACTACATTCTAATGTAACTCAACTCACTTTCCAATTGTAACGCATAAAATATCAAGTGAAATTCAGACATCATAAATTCATTTTAAGAATTCAGAAAATATCAATTAAAATTCCAAATTTCCAATCGAAAATTATAAAATTTTCATTGAAAATCCGAAAATATCAATTGAAATTCCAAAGACATCGATCAATTAAAATTGAGAATATATAAATTGAAATTGAGAAAACACCAAATGATATTCAGAAGCTATCAAGTGAAATTAAGACAACTGTATATAACAAGATGAAACTTGAATTGAAATTTTACGAATTTCAGCCGCTATTTTCTGAATTTCAATTGATATTTCAATTAATGTTTCCCAATTTCAGTTGGTATTTCCACTATCAATTCAAATTACGAATTTCCATCCGAAAATCAGAAAATAGTCATTGAAAATCAGAAAATATATATTGAAATTCACAAGACATCAATTGAAATTTAGAAACCGAGAATTGAAATTTAGACAAAATCAATTTAACTTGAAAATATATTAATTGAAATTCGGAAAACAGCAACTGGTATTCCGAAGCTATCAATTGAAATGCGGACGAATTTCAGGAAAGTGTATATATCGAGATGAAACTTCAGTTGAAATTTTACAGAATTTCAGTTGCTATTTTCTGAGTTTCAGTTGACATTTTCTGAATTTCAAGTGATGTTTCCTGAATTTCAGTTGGCATTTGCCGAATGTCAACTGATTTGGTTCTGAATTTGTTTGAAATGCTCTTAATCAGCTCTCCAACATTCGCCGTTTGAGGCCAGAAAGAAAAAAATGTTCTCTACATTCCAATAAGTAAACTATACCTGTTCCCATTGTTATTTTAAAAAATATTAATTGAAGTTCCAAATATGTAAACAAAAATAAATAAAAAATCAAAAATCTAAAACAAAATTTAAGAATTTCTAATTCAAATTTGGAAAGTGTCAATTAAAATTCAAAATATCCATTTGAAAATCAAAAAATATTCATTGCAAATCAGAAAATTTCAATTTAAATTCAGAAAACATCAGTTGAAGATTTGGCAATCTGAATTGGAATTCAAAAAACATCAACTGAAATTCAAAAATTGCCAATTGAAATTTAGATAAATCAATTAAAATTAAAATATATCAATTGAAATTCAGATACCATCAAATGCTATCCAGAAAACATCAATTGAAATTAAGATAAATGTATATAGAAGAAAAATTTCAATTGATTTATTTTTGAACTTCAGTTCATATTTTCGTAACTTCAATAAAGTAGATGTTTTCCAAATTGTTAATACATTTTGAATTTCAATTTCAGTTTACTGAGTTTCAATTGGTTTGATTCGAATTTCTATAGACATTCCCTTATTTTCAAATATAAGTTCATTTCAATTTCAATTGGTCTTTTCTTATATTGAATTGGAAATTCTGACAGCCATTTGATCGATTATTAACTTCACTGGAAATGTCAAATTTCAATTGATATTTTCTGAATTACTGTTGGAAAAGATTTAGATTGGCATATTTTTGGAAGGCAATTTGTTCTTTTCTTCGAACTGCAAGGATGAAGAATGTGATAATAGATGAAAAAATGTAATGTTGAACATTTTCAGAAAATTTCAGAAAATAGCTGATATGTTGAAAATCTTAATTCTCAAAATTTTAAACGTTGTCCTTGCTAATGCAGTTTAATTTTCTTCAAATTTTACAACTACAGTACAATAATTTTGCCGTGTTTCATAAAAATCCGTATCCTAATTACAAATTTTCTAAAAGCCGATTGTTAAAAACATATGATTCCCTATTATTTGAATTTTGACAACAAAGAATCACTTGTTTGTAACCCAAACACAGCTAATATTCTCCTCCCTCCCCCATGAATTTCAAAAGTAAAGAAAAACATGCCACTCTAATGTGCACACAGCCAGGTAGGTAGACGAAAATTCTCTTTAAGCTTCCATTGACAAACAATGAGTAAAAGATTTAAAATATGTATAATATAAATCATTGTAATCGTTTTCCATGTGGAGGAAACCATACACTAAAAGCTACGGCACACACAAAGGCGTATCGCATTTAGCAAAATTATAGCATATTTTTAGGCAAACATAAATGTTCAAAAACATAATTTTTCTTTATCGTGTTGGAGGGAAATTGAGTTCGTTAACCGCCATGAATCAAAAGGAAATTAGGCAGCCTACACTTGGTGGTTGGAAGATTTTGCATATTTCATTAAATCGGTTATTACCATGACTTTGGGGAATGTTTACTTCTATATATTATAATAAATCATAGAATAAATCATAATAAATTTCTCGAATTTATATTAGAAATTAAAATCGTTACCCATTTTGTGAAAATGAATGAATTTACAGATTTTAATGTTTCCCACAAATCTCAAGATGAGAATACAAAACGGGTATTAATAAGTTTGTTACGGATTATTTGGAACCCGTAGACCATACATGGGGGTTTTAATTTGCATTGGATTTTAATTCGCATTATTTTATCTAATGAAATGCAAACGAATTGCCATTGTTCGCAATGGCAATTAAAAAATGTTGCATTTGCATTTGTTCAGGCAGAGTAAATGCAGGTTGTGGAAGCGGATGCCAACTGTGACGATATATGGGAATGCTTTTAATTATTTTGAATTTGTTAGACTGGTGGCAATTCTGTTTTTAAAGTATTTTATATGTAAAGGTTTGTGGCTTCGATAGATATTGCCTCATAGTACTTCCAAATTCGCAAACCTGTACTGTATAAAATATTTGAAATCAAAACTGCCAGATATGAATGAAATGCTTCGAAAATAAGTTCAATTGCCAATGGTATTTATTTTTTTTTGTTGAATTTGGATTAATAGAGGTAATTCAATTTAAACGATACTAATTAAACTAAATAAATTAATTGTCATATAATTAATTTGCCCCGTGTATACACTAGACCAAACAAGTCTCAATGACTTCTTGTCGATTTTTAGCAACGTTTGGCAGATTTCATCTGATATCGTTGTCTGGAGCCAGATTTTGTTATTTGGATGCAAACATAACATGTTTTTAGCTTGTCGCAAATATAGTATACTCGTGTCCAAACACATTCTATTTGCTATTCAATATAGCATGTTGGAGACACAATTATTAATATGTTATAATTATGTTTTTGTACCCAAATTGGGCTTTATATGTTGACCTTCAATTGAGGAAATTAAAGCTTTCAATATACCGACAGTGACGGGCAAAATTGTAACAGGGTTGACACACAAAAACTGTAACAGGGCAAAACTGTAACAGGGTTGACACAGTTTGGAAATAAATTTGTATGTTTTAAATCTTTGATTAGAAACAAATTCAAAATTATTAACGAAATCAAATTATTGTTCCCTCGTTAATAACAATAATTTAATTCTATGTCGATATACAGGGTGATTCAGGAAGTTCCGTATAAATTTCTCCAGCCTATTCCTTGGCTCATTTCATGACGAAAAGTCCACTAGGACCATGTCCGAAAATGCAAGGGTGCGAAAGGGCAGCGGGTTCAAAATTTTCGGATTGGTGGTAGAAGGGTTGGTGGTCCTAGTGGACTTTTCTTCATGAAATGAGCCAAGGAATATGCTGGAGGAATTTCCTGAAATTTTCCTGAATCACCCTGTAATATTGCAAAGTGATACAAACCGAAGATTTTTCATCTTGTATGTCATATACGAAAACAGTTTTCGTTCACTCTGCCCAAACGAAGAATTCCCAATGACCAGACGTATGTCAGTTGATAGTCCTTAAGGCGTGTCTTCGAAATATAATATCTAGAATTCCCCAAGGATCTTCGGAAATTTTGAGTTTGAAATATTCTGTGTGATGTCCCTGTGCAGGATTTGTGTCCACTGTGGTCAAACGAGTAATTCTCCAAGAACACAAATATTTACAGTTGGGTAGTGGTAGATACATTCTCCAGAATATGCCTCCCATATATTTCAGAAGACCTTCAGAACTGAAGATTCCTTATTTGGTATTTCATATACGAAAACAGTATTTCGTTCCCTGTGCCCAAACGAAGAACTTCCAATGAACCAACCGTATGCTAGTCGATAGTACTTTAGGAGTGTCTTCGAAGTGCAATATCCAGAATTTCTCAAGGACTTGCAGAAATTTTGATATTGAAATATTCTGTGTGAGGTCATTGTGCACTGTGGTGAAGCGAAAAATTCTCCAAGAACATTTGGGTAGTGCTCAACTTATTCTTCTAGAATATGCCACATTCGTATTTCAGAAAACCTTCAGAACCGAAGATTGTTCAGTTGTTATTTCATATACGAAACCAGTTTTTTGCTCACTGTGCCCAAACATAGAATTATCAACGAACCACTCATATGCCAATCGATAGTCCTTAACGAGTGTCTTCGAAATTTAGAATCTAGAATTTCACAAGGACCTTCAGAAATTTTGAATTTAAAATAGTCTGTGTGAGGTAACTGTGCAAGATTTGGTCCAACTGTGGCGAAACGAAGAATTCTCCAATAACAAAATATGTGCAGTTGGGTGGTGCTTGACACATTCTTCCAGAATATGCCATCCGCGTATTGCAGAAGACCTTCGGGACCAAAGATCCTTTATTTTGAAAAGCTAATTCCAACCGCATTCGAATTCTTCCGTGAGTGTACGGAACTAACCCTTTCTAAATTCCATTATCCTTAAAACAATTAAAGTCTCCAACATTTAAAGATTATTGCAGGGGATACATTGTATTTATTGATATTCCCCAAAGGGTTCCACATTTCAGTTTTATTAAATACGTGACGACAACTGTAAATTAAAGATACAGTTGATAAATACAAACACACTGGTATGACAGACGGCTCTCGAGAAATGGAAAAATAATAGACAAAAGGATTCTTTAAACAATTTAAACTACATCTTCTTCAGTAGCAAACCAGACCAGATTTCAATATTTGCTGTTCAAGGGGTTGTAAAATGTAAGAGACTGGATACTATACAGTACTTATCCTCTCAGGTAAAAGAGTTTATGGTGAACGAATGTTTCTGTTGAGATAAGTGAACAATTTCCTTCGCCACCCCCAATTTTGGCATCCTTTCTTGCTGGCATCATCTACTTTACTCCGTATTTCTTGGGTAAAGTGCTAATACGTGTGGTTCAAAATAGATATTTGTTATAGCTTTTAAATGCTTTGGGGGTGTAGATGCAAAAAGGATTTGTAGAGGCTTAAAATTGAGTTGAAATGTTATCATCATATTGCCAGCATGTGGGCGGAAACTATAAAAGGCAATATTATATTTGGGCTTTCATTGAATCATACCTGGGCCAGTATAATTATATGACAATTGTAATTTGTAGTTTAAACTGATTTTTCTCTGCAAATCCAATTTAAAAAAATTTTAAAAATACAAATTTAAACACCATTGGCAATTGTACTGTAATTTTCACAGAATTTCCTTCATATCTCACAGTTTTGGTATTCAAATATTTTATACCGACAGGTTTATGAATTTGAAAGTTCAAGAAGCAACACCAATCAACGCCACAAACCTCTACGTATAAAAAACTTTCAAAACAGAATTGCCACCATCCAAGCAAATTCAAAATAATTACAAGTCTTCCCATATTTCATAACAATTTGCTTCCGATTCCACAACCACAGCAAATAGAATATCAAAATTCTTGGTGCGAAGTTCCTTATCGCACGTTGCCAGATGGGGGCCAAATGAAAAAAAATTAAACAACTTGTGTTTTAATACTATTATGCTACAACCCACTATTATCAACTATATTTTTTACTTTTGCTTTGGTTTGTGTCTAGACTAACTAGATGTCTCACATATAGTGGCAAATTTCTTGTTTAATGGGAACTTTTTTAGGTGGAGCCTGTAACCAATATTTAGTATATATTAGACTGGTCCTTATTTTGAAAGTCGTCGGAACCTGCGGGCCATGGGCTCATTTTGTTTATATTTATGTCAAATATCACCGTGCAAATTTTGAGCGCGATCGATAAACCTTTACCACTCTCTCAAGAGCCTTAAAGTTACAAAAATAGTCTATTTTTGAAAAATTTTCCAATTTGGACCACCCAAACGGAAAAAGGATGCACCCTAATTTCCAGACTATATTTTTCCTGATGCAGGAATTCATTACGAACAAAATGACACCTCACAAGCTAAAATCGGAGTAAGACTCACGAAGTTATAAATGATTAAAAAAGGTCAATTTAATAAAATGGAGGAAATTTTCTCTTAACCCTTATTAAGGTCTGTTTGTTTGACTGAAAACCTTTAAATCGATTTTTACCCCATTTCCCGTCATCCAATCGAGTTGAAATTTTGCACACAGATTTGTCGCTGCGACCAAGAAGGTCTATCAAAATATGGGCAGGATTCTATCGTATCAACTCGATTGGATGACGGGAAATGGGGTAAAAATCGATTTAAAGGTTTTCAGTCAAACAAACAGACCTTAATAAGGGTTAAGAGAAAATTTCCTCCATTTTATTAAATTGACCTTTTTTAATCATTTATAACTTCGTGAGTCTTACTCCGATTTTAGCTTCTGAGGTGTCATTTTGTTCGTAATGAATTCCTGCATCAGGAAAAATATAGTCTGGAAATTAGGGTGCATCCTTTTTCCGTTTGGGTGGTCCAAATTGGAAAATTTTTCAAAAATAGACTATTTTTGTAACTTTAAGGCTCTTGAGAGAGTGGTAAAGGTTTATCGATCGCGCTCAAAATTTGCACGGTGATATTTGATATAAATATAAACAAAATGAGCCCATGGCCCGCAGGTTTCGACAAACTTTAATTTTCTCCATACAACATAGGTCCAGTCTAGTATATATTGTAGTTTTGAACCCAATAAAAAGTAAATTCAGAAAACCAAGTGCAAGACTGACAAATTTGATTTTCGAAAAAAAATCTTAATTCTTAAAAACAATATCTTATCTAAAAAAAGTACCTTTGCTTATAAAAAGTAAATTTTTTTACAAAAAGTATATTTTCTTAAAAAAGTATTTTTGATGTGTTAACATCTATTGGCGCGGGTAGGGACTAAACTCACAAAGTGAACACATCCGAACAAAAAAGCACACAGTCTTGTCCGACTGGTATCACACAGATTGTTTGGCGTTAAACTCCTCGGAAACGGCTGGACCGATTTGTATGAAATTTTGTGTGCATATCAGGTAGGTCTCGTAATCGGCCAACATCTATTTTTCATACCCCCAAATGATATGGATGACCCACCCCTATATAGAACACAGATTTGTCCGACTGCGAAACACAGATTGTCAGACTGCGAAAAAAACACACACTGATGTAGAGTCAGCGAATAGTTGTGTTGAGTGGGTGCGGAGCACTCTCAGAGGAACGAGAATAATGGCGTGGTTATACGTATATAAAAATGAGATAGCAGGAGAGCAACGAAAATTGTGTGAACTTGTGTAGCGTATGTACGAACATAACAATGTATGTAAAGGGTGTCCCTAAATTTACGCAACATTTAAATTTGCTGCCATCGACGTAGAAAAGAGTTGGCAACCCTAAAAAAAACAGCTGACAGCTGACAAAATGGCAAACTACACGATAGAGCAGCGTCTCTTCATTATTGAACAATATTTCAAAAGTAATGAAAGTTTTGCGGTCGCAATTACTGGTGTTACTGGTGTTCGATATCGTGACATGATAACACAGTTTTTTTTTTGCCGAAATTGAATGAAATTGATGTGGCCAATATTTGGTTTCAAGAGAGATTTCCAGGTCGCGTGATTTCTCGATTTGGTGACCAGAACTTGCCCCCAAGATCGAGTGATCTAACGCCATTAGATTTTTTTATGGGGTTTTTTAAAATCACAGGCCTATGTTAACAAGCCCACAACCACTCGTGCTTTAAAGGAGTAGATTCATCGTTGCATCAACGTAATTCGACCAGATTTATGCAGAAAAGTCATGGAAAATTTCGACAAACGAATACGTATGTGTATGGAAAGCCGTGGAGGCCATTTGCCATGATGTTTTATTCCATAAATAACCCTATCCTATGTACTTCACGATTCAATAAAAATATTACCATAAGAAGAATAAAAACTTTGTTTTCTATTCAATTCAAATGTTGCGTGAATTTTGGGACACCCTTTATGTACATGTGCCAGTTGCCTTGCATTCTCTTTGTTTTTTGTGGGAATAAAACAAAAAGTATTAAGCAAGAAAATAATGACTCATGTGCTTGCACTGGTCTTTAAATAATTTTAAGTATTAATATTATTTATATGTAACGTCATCATGTGATTGAACGCTGTTTTTTTATTTTCCAATGTAACATTCGAACACATACCGCGTAACAAAAAGGCTTTAACACATCTCCCTTGAGTTCGAACACTCATTGGAATATTTTTTTTCTTAAATAGGTACCTTTTTTTAAAAAAGTACATTTTCTTACAACAAATTGCCTTTTCTGAAAAAAACTTCCCTTACTTGAAAGAGTTTTTTTTTGTGAATCCAAATAACTTTTCTTGAGATAAGTACCTACTCTTAAAAATTTACCTATTCTTGAAAAAAGGACCAATTCTAAAAAAACTCCCATTTCTTAAAAAACCTGTTCACCTACTCTTAAAAAATACCCTTCTTACAAAAATTCCTGTTCGTAAAAGTACCTTTTCTTAAAAATAAAATAATACCTTTTCTTATCTTGTGAAAAGTAGCCTTTCTGAACATAAGTACATTTTTTAAAAAAATAAACTTTTCCTTCCTTCATTAAAAAATACCCGATCTCAAAAAAAGTAATTTTTTGTAAAAATCAATTCATAACTCATATATTCAATTCATTTTTCTTACCGAAAGTAATTCTTCTAAAAAATAGTACCGTTTCTTGAAAAAACATCAGCTTTTAATAAAAAAAAGTACCTCTCTTTAAAAAGGTACCTTTTCGGGAAAATATAATACACATTCTTACAAAAAGCACCTACAAATATACTTTAAAAAAAAATCATTCTATAAAAAAATAAATTACATGAGTTCCTTTCGCTATATATTATGTACTAGTTAGTTCCAACACACGTAAGGCACCTGTTGAAAAATACTGTAATTTAAATGGATCTTATAAAATGTGTTAAGAAATTTTTTATTTATTGAATGTATTTTTTAAAAAAGAAAAGTATATTTTTAGGCCCCTTTTGTAAGAATATGTATTATATTTTCCCGAAAAGGTCCTTTCTTTGATGAGAGGTACTTTTTTTATTAAACTAAAAAAACATTGTTTCCCGTTACATCCCGTAAAAGGATTAGGGAGAGCTTCTCACAAACCAGTGAGCTATGCGCGTTCTAGTTTTACACTCACTGATTGGGTCCTACAGTTCTACACCGGTTCCGAACGGTATTTTGAGAAACTTTTTCATGGATAAATACTCGATAGTGTCGCCGTCACTAAGTTAAGAAAAAGCCGAAGAGTATGAATTTTTTTTACAAAAAATACTTTTTTCAGAACAGGAACTTTTTAAAAAAGTGGTACTCTTTTTAGTATAAGATTAGTTTTTAAGAAAATTTTCTTATTTTCAGGAAGGCTACTTATCTCAAGAAAACAAAAGAAAATGTGGTACTTTATTTTTAAGAAATGGTACTTTTAAGAAAAGGAATTTTTGTAAGAAAAGGTATTTTTTATAAGAGAAGGTATTTTGCTTTTGAAGAAAAGCATTTTTTTTACGAAAGAACAGATACAATTTTAACTGTAGGTACTTATCTCAAGATAAGTTATTTTGTTTTACAAAAAAGGTATTCTTTAAAGGAAATTTAGTTTTTTAAGAAAAGGCAATTTGTTGTAAGATAATGCATTTTTTAAGAGAAGGTACTTATTTTAAAAATTATTTTTTTTGAGAAAAGGTACTATTTGTAAGAAAATTTACATTTTTAAGCAAAGGTAATTCTTTAAGATGTTATTTTTTTAAACTTCTTTCACTTTGGCTTTTCTAAATTTACTTTTTATTCGGTTCAAACTACAATATGTAACAAATAGGCTCCACCTAGAAAATTTCCCATTAAACAAGAAATATGTTAGTCTGCACACAAACCAAAAGTACGAGGGTAAGAGTGCTGCCAAATGAAATTCTTTGCTGAGAGTTGTGTTTGCATGGATTTGCCAGTATTGCACTTTGGCTTTTCTAAGTTTACTTTTTATTGGGTTAAAAACTACAATATGTAATACACAGGCTCCACCTAGAAAACTTCCCATTAAATCAAACCAAACCAAAAGTACCCAATATAATTGATAATAATGGGTTGTAATAAAGTAGTTAAAAAAAAAAGATGTTTAAAAATTTCCATTCGCATTAGATAAAGTAACGCAAATTAAAATCCAATGCAAATTAACAAGTCCCAGTACTGAATTTGAATACTAAAAACTATATATTTCGATATTAGAGTAAAAATTGTTTGTGTTAGTGGTAATCATGTAGAAATAATTTTTATGGATTTTTATTGATTAAATTTATTAATTTATTTATTTATAAAATTTAAAATACATAAACATTTCTCAGTGCACAACCACAGAAAAATTCGGTTTAGTTCATCAAATTTAGAGGTTGCGGCCGCAACCGTTTGAGAAGTTGTCACGGCCGCATAATAGGTTGCCTTTTTTGGGAATGTTTATTTATTGTTTATTTTTTTATATAACATAATTAAGCTACAATTAAACAAGTAGTGTCAAGTACGCACTGTTCCGGTACGTACTTTCAAGCATAGATAAAGGAATTAACTAGATATCGCACGTGCCGTGGGAAATTTCTTGTTCAATGGGATATTTTCTAGATGGAGCTGAATGCAATAATTACAACGTTTGGTCCCAAACAAAATATACCTTGCAAAATGTATTTAGAACAGGTGCTAACAAAAGGTGTGGTAGGCAACATCAACAGGGATTTTGTTTTGTTTAGTGGACCGATGCTGTACAAGTCAAGATAAACGAATACCAACAATAACAGTACACCAAAAAAGCACATAACCAAAATGCATTTGAATTAGAAAGTGGGAAACACAACGACATAAAAAAACTAATTTAGTTGTTCGAATAGCACTACCTGGAAAATGAATCTATTTTTGTATTGAAGAAATGTCCCACACTGTTGAATAAACGTCAGTGAATGTTATGTCAATGAAAGTTACAAAACGACAACACAGCACCTAGTGGCAGTACTTGACAACGCCTGTGCGATATCTACTTTTTTCCTTTATCTATGCTCTCAAGCATATTATACAAAGGGTGTCCCTGTAAGTTAGCACTTTTTAAATTAAGTGTAATTTTTTTTGTGCTAGTGGCAACTCTGAAATCTGGCAGCTGTCACAGACGTTTATTCCGATTATAAAAAATGGAGCGCTTTACGAAAGAACAACGTGTTATAATTGTGAAAACTTATTACAAAAATTTGGAAAGTTATGCTGAGAGCGCTCGCAAACTTTGAATAGTTAAATCTCTAGAAGACCATAGTCCCAACCTTCATGAGTTACATGCTAAACTTGGATGAGTTGTGTCTGCGGAGTGTAGGTCATAAAAACAAACTTTCGAGCGTTGAATAAAGGGTGTTTTTTACGTCCGATTAAAATCGAAATTGTAAAAAATTTACACAAAAAATCAAAATTTTAATCAAACAAACAATTTTATTTAACAGATCAATGAAACCAAGGGTTTCCCATTACATCCCATGAAGAGATTGGAGAGAGCTTCTCACAATCAGTGAGCTATGCGCTTTATTGTTTTACACTCACTGGTTGGGTCGTACTTGTTTACACCGGTTCCGATTGGTATTTTAAGTAGCTTTTTCAAACATTTTATGGACGACGTGTTGTTTCACCAAAACGGCGGCACTATATATCATGTTCAATCACAGTTGAGAATTTTTAATTTTCATTGAGTTTTAATTTGAAATACTTTGGCTAATGCAAATGCAAATGAATTGTCATTGCCAGCAAAGGAAATTAAATAGTTGGCTCAGGCAAAGCAGATGCAGGTTGTGGAATCGGATGGCAATTTTAATGAAATATGGAAATGGTTTTAATTTTTCTGAATTTGTTTGACAACTTCTTCTATTTTATTCATAGAGGTTTGTAGCTTCGCTAGGTATTGGCTCGTAGTACTTGCAAAATTCATAAACCGTACTGTATAAAATATTTGAAAACCAAAACTGTAAGATATGAAGGAAGTGCTTTGCAAATAAGGACAATTGCCAATGACATTTAAGCTTTTGTGGATTTGAATATGACTAGGTAATTCCAATTAAACTACAAATTCTAATTGCCATATAATTAATTTTCCCCATGTATGCATCTGGGAATACGGGCGAATTCATTGTTTTCTCAAGCATATACTAAAATTACTCTGGCCCACTGTGCAAAAACGGTACCACTTCTGCCAAAAAGGACATTATCTTTCGATGAAACCTAATATGTAATTTGTAAAATATGAGTGTTGTCTCTATATATTGGTCTCATCACTATCACTAACTTGCTGTAAATTTTGGGTCAATTAGATGTAATGTTGTCATCAATTTGATGTAAGTTTTTCATAAATTTGATGTAAATTGGCCATCATTTTGACATAAATTGGTAGCCATTTTGATGTAAATTGTTTGTGCAAGAGTACCCAAATGCTTTCGTCTTTATTCATCGCAAAAAGTCCACAAAATTCTTATTTCATGGATAATATTCTCTGTCCATTTCACTATTTGCTATTATGTATTTATTTTCAATTTTGTATGTCTTTTCTTCTTTTTCTCTTTATTTTTTCAATACTACGTTCAAATTTTAAATAGATCCCACTAATTATTTCCAAATTCTAAACATTGAGATTGATGTAAAACGATCATCAATTCAATGAAACTGAAAATGGTGAAAAACGAAAATTTTCAAATTGAAGAATTTTTATACTCAATACGAGAAAATTGTCATCAATTCAATGAAAAACAATTGATGAACATTTATCATCGATTTGATGTAAAGATTTTCTTTTAGTGCACGTATTTGACTGTTCTATGCTAAATTGTAGCGTTAAGTTTGATCGTACATCATTGATATGGTTGAGTCCTGCAGGCGGTCTGTAGTGTATTTTACAATTTTACCCCTAATACCCTTGACAGTCGCTGGACGGGGACGATAGGTACCCACCCAGTTGGTGGTTACTACCAATACGTAAAGTTTATTCGTCCACAAAGAAACCCAAAAAACATAAAGCTGACACGTATATGGTCAGTTTTAATGAGGGTTTGACCATCAGGCGATTTCCATGTATAATCGTATTTCTATGGAGAAATTTCGTTCAGCCAATAAATTTTAGATGGCTAGAACAGAAATCTATGAGCAAGTCATACTGGTAGCGAATAGCGGATGCTGCAAACATACACGAATTACAAATTGCCATTTTACTTTCCACTGCTTCGCTCTCAAATATATCGCTATAAACCGAGTGGAGTATTTACATTTCGGGGACTATGGTGATATCCTTTTTCATTTCAATTGTTATCACTACAAAAGTTTTCAATTAATTTGCGGGAGAACAACATTGACAGCTGTTGTACTTTACTACATTTCACACAAAAAAATACAAAATTTTCTATCAAACAGAGAAAGTGAAATTGTCTGTATCATAGACTAATAAAGGGTTTTTCAACAGAGACGCTACAATAGTAAATCGATAGGGATAGCAAACGACGCCATATATTTCCCCGCTCTTTTGACATTTCTCTTCAGTAAGGTTTGCCATTTCATATTGGAAAGATATACGAGCCAACAACGAGTCGAAATTATTAAAATTTACTACCGAAATTTGGAGTCAGTGGCCTCAACTTTAAGTGGCCTCAACTTTTAAAAATCATCTTCAGCGATGAGGCTCAAAATATGCGTTATTGGTCAGACAGCAATCCACACGTAATACATGAGTCATCATTGCATCTCGAAAATATTACGGTTTGGAGCGGTTTATTGGCCGGCGGCGTCCATTGGTCCGTACTTTTTCCGTGATGATCAAGACCGGCACATTACTGTGAATGCGAATCGGTACCGTTCAATGATAACCGAATATTTTTGGCCCCAATTGGATAATATGGACTTGGAGGACATGTGGTTCCAACAGGACGGCGCCACTAGCCACACAGCGAATGCCACAATCAATTTATTGGAAACCAAGTTTGCTGAACGTGTTATCTCACGAAATGGCCCAGTCGATTGGCCGCCTCGGTCGTGCGATTTGACGCCGTTAGATTATTTCCTGCGGGGCTACGTCAAATCTCGATTTATGCTTGAAAACCGTCGAAAATTGGGTTTAGCGTCTGGACTTCTGCAAAACGTGCCCGTGGTGGCCATGCAAAAGAAATCGAGTTCCATACATAATGGCATCGAACGTACTTTAACAGGAATGAAGAATTTCATTGATATCTAAAACCGGTTTTGTTTTATTTAAAAAAATTTTGTAGCGCTCTTATTGAAAACCCCGTTACTTATAGTAGACTTAAAAGTTCTCTCACCAAAATATAGACATTTGGCCTGGTGTGATATTTACGTTCGATGTTGAAAAGAATTGCTTTACTAATACCAGATAGAGGCAATGATTCAAAACAATAAACAAAATAACAACAACGGCATTTCGTTTTGTGTGTTACAATTATTGTGTTAAATACAACACAAATGTAAGCTAACAATAGCAGTCAATAAAAAAGTTTAAAATACATTTAAATTTCACAGTTTTTCACCAAAACGACATGAAAAGAAGAAGTTATTGTAATTCCACCTGGTGTATGACACTTTTCGTCAAACATCTCTCTATCACACCGACCGCATCACGAAGAGTATGAAAGGAAACGTCAGATGAGCCAAATATTTTCTCTACTAAGATATACTCTATGGTCTGCATCATGAATTTTCGATGGTATATTTAGATACACACCTTGAACTTCATGCTTCGATTTGTGTGTTTAACATTTGCAAATGTCATTTGTTGTTCTGTCAGTGCTCGAAAAATTTTACACTAGTGCTGAAATGGAAATGAATGTTTAAATGTCAGAGAAGATGCAAATTGACAAATCGATGGAATAATTTGAAAACTGTGATTATTGATTGAAAAATTCATGAGACCATTATGCAAAGAAACATGATTTAAAATTAATGCAAAAAGCGAAAGTTCAGTAAAATAAATTTTGGAGCGAACTTCCTTATTGCGAGATGGGGCTAAACGAAAAAACATCAATGCGTGTAAGTAGGAAAGCAATGTGTAAGTAGCGATAACCAATCACTGTGCTCAATTAATAAATGTCTTCGGTTAGTGACTTGTGAAAATACACACCGCAGTGGGTTAACGGGCTAGACGCTGCTGAAGATGATGCTTCACAAACATCGAAACCCGCGGCATTTAAATTATAACCAACTATTTTTGATGTGTTAACATCTATAGCGGCGTATAGGGACTAAATCTATCAAAGTCAAAATCTGCTAAAACCAGATTTTATGCTGCTGCTAAAACCATTCATTTGCAAGCGCATGGGCTTGCGCAGTCGACGTTATGGTGACATACTAATACGTCAGCTATTTCGTACAAAGTATGTGTGATGTTGTGTGTTTGGTTGTTTCGTTGTTGCTGCTATGGCCAAACAAAGCGAGTCATTTGATGTTCAGCATTGCCCGGTGTATACAAAAACAAGTAGAAACGGTGTTAAGTTCGGCCGGGCCGAAGCTTATATACCCTCCGCCATGACAATTTACACTCACACTCTCCACACTTTGCATTCCCTTAACAGTTTTTATTTTAGGTACCCCCCCCCCCACCCCTACACACACCACCCACACAAACACTCCACGATACAGCAAGCACAAATAAATCACCAACATATCAGTAGTAGTAGTAGTAGTAGTTGTGGTTGTTGTCATTAGTGTTGTTGTTTTTTATTATAGTGAAAGGTAAGTCCAAGAAAATGTGGGTGCGGAGCACTCTCAGAGCAATGAGAGTAATGACGTATTATACGTATATAAAAATGAGATAGCAAGAGAGCAACAATTTTGTAGCAACAATTTTGTGAACTTGTGTAGCGTATGTACGAATATAACTTTTGTGGGAATAAAACAAAAAGTATTGAGCAAGAAAATAATGACACATGTGCTTGCACTGGGTCTTTAAATAATTTTAAGTATTAAAATTATTTAAATGTAACGTCATCATATGATTGAACGCTGTTTTTTATTTTCCAATCATGGTACAATAATATCTTCATGGTAATAGCAGCGCGCGTTGTTGTCGTTGTAGGCAGCAACAACAGCATTTTGTTTTTGTTCTATTCGCTTCAGCTGTCAAACTCTACACAAATAAATACCAACAACACAGGAATGCAAAAGAGTACAAAAACAAAATACATGTGAGTCTGACAGCCGAAGCGAAGAACCTCATGAAAAAAATGAAAACAGCTGTTCTTACGACTTTACCACGAACATATTATTGTACCATGTTTCCAATGTAACATTTACTAATGTGTTCGTAGAAATCGAACAGGTACCGTGCAGCAAAAAGGTGTTAACACATCGTCCGTGAGTTCGAACACTCATTGGATTTTTTTTTTATCAATATTATGCTACAGCCCACTATTATCAACTATATTGTATACTTTTGCTTTGGTTTGTGTCTAGAATAACGGCTTGGATCATAGAGAAAGAAATTAACTGGATGTCTCACATACGTTGCGGAATTTCTTGTTTAATGGGAACTTTTCTAGGTGGAGCCTGTAACCAACATTTAGTATATATTGAAGTTTTGAACCCAATAAATAATAAAAGAAGTATATATTACATATTGTTATAAAAGGGACCTAAAAATATATATATATTTTTTTAAATACATTCTATAAAAAAAAATTACATGAGGTGTCAGGGGACACCCGGTTGGAATGAAGTTCCTTTCGCCATATATTATGTACTAGTTAGTTGCAAAAAGCTATAATATAAAATACGGTAATTTAAATGGATCTTTAAAAAAATAACCTTTTCTAGAATGATAAACTTATGTTAAGAAATTTTTTACTTATTGAGTGTATTTTTTTTAAAAAAGTATATTTTTACGTCCTTTTTGTAAAATATTTGTATTACATTTTCCTGAAAAGGTCCGTTGTTTAATGACAGGTACTTCTTTTATTAAAAGCTAATGTTTTTTTTTTTAAAAATGTACCATTTTTAATAAGAAGTACTTTTGTAAGAAAAAGCCTAAGAGTATGAATTTTTTTTACAAGGAAGTACTCTTTCTAAGAACAGGTACTTTTTAAAGAAGTGGTACTCTTTTTAGGAAAAGGTTATTTTTTAAGAAAATTTACTTATTTTCAGAAAGGCTACTTACGTCAAGAAAAGAAAAGATATTATTTTATTTTTAAGAAGAGAAATTTTTGCAAGAAAATGTATTTTTTTAAGAGAAGGTATTTTTTTTTTTGTTGAAGAAAAATTTTTTTAAGAAATGTGAATTTTTTTAGAATGTGTCATTTTTTCAAGAACAGGTACAATTTTAAGAGTAGGTACATATCTCAAGAAAAGTAATTTTGTTTTACATAAAACGTACTCTTTAAAGAAAAAGTAGTTTTTTTTAACAAAAGGGAATTTTTTGTAAGATAATGTACTTTTTTACGAACAAGTATTTATTTAAAAAAATACTTTTTTTAAGAAAAGGTACATTTTGTAAGAAAATTTACTTTTTAAAGCAAAGGTACTTCTTTAAGATAATGTATTTTTTAAGAAAAGTTACTCTGTTTAAGAATATGAATAGGTATTGTTTTTGAGAAAACTTACTTTTTTTAAGAAAACGCAATTATTTAAGAAAATTTTATTTTTTGGCGTAGAATACGTCTTACCTTACGGTATAGGGAGTCATGTCAGATTGTTATTGTTGTAATCTTTATTTCATTGATGATGAGGAAACGGCGAGATAACTTTTTTTAAAAATTTTTTTGTAGGTAAATGAAGATGTTATCTTTCGTTTGATATACATTTCATATTGGTTGATATCTTCCTAATATGTAAATTTCTCAAATGAAAATTGTTTAAACACATACACTCAAACATATGTGTGGTGTTTGGTTGAGTGTTTGAGTTTGTAGCGTGAACACAAACTAAGCTGCTGTTTCAGTGTGGACACAAACCTTCGGCTGTTGTTTTGATTGATGAAATATTGAAATTTCGTATATTTACTTATGTATTTAAGTGAAACAAAATGTTAAATGTGAATTTGAATTTAACATGGATATATAATTATAAAAAATATAAATCAAATTGATTTGCATCTGTTATGTATCATTTATCCTTACTCTTGTAATTTAAAAACATATTTATCCATTTTTCCTACCATAAGCTTATGTATATTATCAAAAGTAACTATCAAATAAAGAAATTCATTTGCTTATGTTATTTATCATTTATTACTATATATGTTTTCTGTCTTATCGGATGGCGTATTCTACGTTAAACGTAATGGCCGTGTCTCTGACACAGCCTGCAGGGACAGTCCGTGGCTTTTCTAGATTTACCTTTTATTCGGTTCAAAACGACAATATGTAATAAACAGACTCCACCTAGAAAATTTCCCAGTATACGAGAAACTTCTCCCCATATGTTAGTCTAGACCCAAACCAAACCAACCCAAATTACGAGTGTAAGAGTAAGTGTGCGGGTTGTATTTCATGGATTTGCCAGTCTTGCAGTTTGGCTTTTCTAAATGTACTTACCTAGAAAACTTCCCGTTAAAACAAACCAAACGAAAAGTACCCAATATAAAATAAATAAATAAATGGTTTCCCATTACATCCCATGAGGGGACCGGGGAGAACTTCTCACAATCACTGAGCTGTGCGCTTTCCAGTTTTCACTCACTGATTGGGACCTACAGTTTTATACCGATTCCGAACGGTATGTTGAGAAGCTTTTTCATGGCTATATACTCGATAGTGTCGCCGTCACTATGCGAGGTGACCGCCGCCGAAAGAAATTTGAAGGTGGTCAGAGCAGGGTTCGAACCCAGGATCTCATGTACACGAGCCGCGCACACTAACCATTGCACCACCGACGGCAATATAGTTGACAATAATAAACTAGTTAAAAAAAGTTGTTTCAAATTTTTCATTTAGCCCCCATCCCGCAACGTGCGATAAGGAACTTCGTTCCAAAAATTTCTTAAACAAAAGTTTATAATTTTACAAAAAATATCTTTTCTTAAAGATCCATTTAAATTATCGTATTTTTCAACGGGAGCATTAGCCGTGTTGGGACTAACTAGTGCATAATATATAGCGAAAGGATGTCCCCTGACACATTATGTAATTTTTTAAATATTTGACGGTTGGTCAGATTATAAACTAAAAGTAAAATTTGGTTGAGGCAGCCAAATTAGCCGTAAACGAATTTAGAAGTTGTCACTAGGAGTCATTCCTGCGCATCAGAGGTTGTGTCAATCGAATTAGAGGTTGTCACAACCGATATAGATGTTACAACAGTCGAAATAGAGGTAGTCGCAGACAAATTAGAGGTTGCAAAAGCCAAATTGGAGGTTGTTAAAGCCGAAGTAGAGGATGTCACAGCTACATCAGAGGTTGCCACAACCGAAGTAGAGGTTGTCACAGCCTAATTAGAGGTTTGAAGTTGTCACAACCGAATTAGAGGTTATCTCAATTACATTGGAGGTTACCACAGCCGAATAAGAGGTTGTCAGCACCGAAGTAAAGATTCTAACCGCCGAGATAGATGTTATCGCATTTGGAGTTAGATAGTGTCACAACTGAATTTTGTAATGTTTGCCTATTAATTTTGTGATGATTTATTTTCCTGTATTCTTAGAAATAATTCCAAAGCGAGGAAATAATCTACATGGATTACGTTTTTAAAAAATTAATTTTACAGCCACTTCCGACCACTTCCGAAGTCCCGGCTATCAGGGTCAACGGACCATCTCTGACAAGTTGTGTCTGTCGCTTAAGGGCATCTCAAGCTACCAACCTTGAAGAACTGGGTGGTTCAGATCTAATTTTTTTGCACCCTGATAAATGTGGGTATTTTCTGTAACAGAGGACGTTTTATTGCAGCAACAACAGTTAGAATCTTTTACTTAGGTTTCCTAATTTCTTAACTTACTTACTTATGTGGCCTTAAATAAGTCAGAGGGAACAAGGGCCTTACAAAATGACGACATCATGTTTAACCAACCGTGCTGATCTTCAGGTTTTCACACCAGTTGCTAACACCAAGCTCTCGCATCAAATATTCATTCTGACTCTTTCTACTGGCTTGGCCTAGCCATCGTAAACGCGCCATCCAGACCCGCATAACTACGTCGATGGCGGGATACCGATTTTTCAGCTCGTGGTTCATGGTCACCGTTTTCGATTCTAGGATGTTTAGCGGAACTTCTTTCCTCTGGAAGACTCCCAGTGATGTCCTAATAAGAACAAAATAATCTTAATATCACCGTGACGACAACAATTGTAATTTTTTTTACTTTGTTTACGTACAGTTTCACTAACAACGTACAGTTTCTAACTGTAAGATAATAAGTCATGGCGAAATCGGCGGTTAACATAACAGTTACTTTTAGAATTTCACACGTCAGGTTTGAAATATACAGAATTATGTTGGGGTAACAGAATTGAAAACTAATTCGCATTTCCCAACAGAATTCAGGAGAAATTCGGTTAATTATATTCGGCAATCGAATTGCCGCCAATTATGTCATTCCGACCGAATTGACACCAACTATAATACTAACTAACTTACTTATCTGGTCTCTAACAACCCGGGGAGTCAGGCACCTTACAAAACGAAGATAACATATTTCGCCAACCAGTTCGATCTTTTGCTTTATTTCTCGTCAACCCAATCCCTCCAGCGGAGTCTTAGTCTTCCTATTTTTCGTCTTCCTTCGAGTCCGGTTTCGAAAACCCTTAATGCAGGTTCGTCTTCATCCATTCTACTGACATGGCCTAGCCAGTGCGATCGCGTTATTTTGATCCGCTTAACTATGTCAAGTTTCCCCAGTCCCTTCATGGGATGTAATGGGAAACCATTTATTTATTTATTTTAACTATGTCAATGTCAGGATAAAGCTCATACAGCTCATTGTTCCTGCGTCGACGATACTGCCCGTTGTGCACTATGTATACATACATATATGGTTTCCCGTTACATCCCGGGAAGGGATTAGGGAGAGCTTCTCACAGCCAGTGAGCTGTGCGCTTTCCAGTTTTCACTCACTGATTGGGATCTACAGTTTTACAACGTTTCCGACCGGTATTTTGAGCAGAGTTTTCATGGGTAAATACTCGATAGTGTCGCCGTCACTAGGCGAGGTAACCGCCGTCGAAAGAAATTTAAGGTGGTCAGAGTAGGGATCGAACCCACCTCCTCACCGTTGTGCACTATAGGGCCAGAAATTTTTCGAGTACTTTTCTCTCGAAGACTCCTACAGATTTTTCGTCTGCTTGCGATAAGACCCAGGATTCTGCGCCATAAAGTAAGACAGGTTGTATGAGAGTCTGGTATAGCTAGACTTTTTTTACTCGAGAGAGGTCTTTATCTCTAAAGTGGTTCCTCAGCCCAAAATAACATCTATTCGTAAGCACAATTCTCCGCTAGATCACACGGCTGACATGGTTGTTTTTGTTTATGGCAGATCCGAGGTATATAAATTCGTCCACCACCTCGAAGTTATAACGGTTGTCAACGTTCTCGCTTTGGTCTAATCGCGTGGAGACCCTGCTCGTTGAAACCATTAATTTTGTCGTGTAATCAGTAACTTCTCTAATTGCACGCTCAATGATATCGATGCCATGAGCATACGCTAGCAGCATGTGACTTTTGCTGCTGATGCTTTTATTCATGTGGACTACAGTTTTTCTCAGAATAATCTCCATTAAGATGTTAAAGAGATCGCACGATAGGGTGTCGGCTTGCCTGAGGCCTCGCAAAGTTTCGATAGGTTCGGTAAGATCCTTACCAACTTTCACTGCGGATTTGGTGTTCGTCAAGGTCATCCTGCAAAGGCGTATGAATTTTGCAGGAATACCAAGCTCAGACATTGCTTCGTAGAGTTTCTCCCGTATCGGACTATCGAAGGCCGCCTTATAATCAACAAATAGGTGAGATTAGGTGTCGATTTGTGTTTCACGGGTCTTCTACAGGATTTGGCGTAGCGTGAAAATCTTGTCAGTTGTCGATTTTCCTAAAACCACACTGGTATAGTCCAATCAGGTCAGCGATAATTGGTTTTAGTCTTTCGGACATTATAATTGATAGAACCTTATATGCTATAGATACAAGGCTTATTCCACGGCAGTTGGCACAGAGACTCCGGCCACATTTTTTTTAAATATGGGACATAGTACACTGAGACTTGCACGAATTCATCTAGCCAAATTTTACTAATGAGCTGATGCATGCACCTTATCAGATCATCGCCGCCAGCCTTAAACACCTCCGCCGGTAATCCATCGACTTCGGCGGATTTGTTGTTCTTAAGCCGGGCAATAACTATTCTCACCCCGTCTTGGTTAGGAGTGGGTCAATCGACGTCGTCGTCTAAATTGAGACCGATTGTCCCATCGTCGTTGGATACCTCAGGTACCAGTAGCGCGGATAAATAATCTCTTCATATTCCCAACATGCTCTGCACATCTGCGATAAGATTTCCGTTCTTATCTTTACCAAAGGGGTCCCTGACCCATGCTTATTCTTCCTGTTTTTGACTTTTTGGTAGAATTTTCGGGCTTCGTTCTTCCTTCTGCATGTGTCAATTTTCTCGCTTTCTCCTCTGCCGTTTCTTACACCTAAAGAGACGGTTAACCTCCTTTCTTTTCTCCCTATACCTTTTAGCCGCAGCTCGCGTTGCAACTGACTGAAACAGTGCCATACGAGCAGCGTTCTTTTCATCATTTGCAATGGAACACTCTTCATCGTACCATGGTATGTTGTGAAGGGGTTTTTCAAAACCAAGTACGGTTGTCGCGGTAGTTTTTTTAGTGAAGAAACTGGGCTTGGATCGGCCATATACTTCGGCGGCCAACATCAGATATTGCTAAAGCGGCACTTATATGGATCCCTCAGTGGTATCGAAGGCTAGGAAGAGCACTAAATACATGGAAGCGGTGCCTGGAAAAGGAACACAAGCAGACTCGACTCTCATGGAGCTAAAATAAATAACTTGCCACAGAGAGAAATCGATTGAAAGTAGTCTTTGACGCCCTATGTTCTTCGCGAACCTCTTATTTAAATTTTGTATTGCAGTATTATTTTATATTGATATTTTTGTATAAATTCATCATACATGGTGCAAATTAATAATATTTGCAGTCTAATTTGAATTACGTCAACAAATGAAAATCCAAAAAAAATTTAAATTCCATTGGCTTATTTTCAAAGCATTTCCTTCATATCTGGCAGTTTTGGATTTCCAGTATTTTATACAGTACAGGTTCATGAATTACAAAGTACTACGCAGCAATACCTATCGAAGCCACAAACCTCTCCATATAAAATTCTCTTAAAACAGAATTGCCAGCAGTCAAACAAATTCAAAATATCCAAAGCATTTCCATATTTGATTACAATTGGCATCCGATTCCACAAACTACGATTGCATTGCCTGAGCAAATGCAAATTAAAAACCCCTTGCATGAGATAAAGAAAAGACATTTAAAAATCCAAAAAATAACAAAGTTCTACAGTTACAATAAGTTCGATTATCTTTTTCCTGGTTACAACACTAACTGCCTCGAAATTTAATAATATTTGACGAGACATTTCCACAACTGCCTCTTGTCTTTGGTATTAAAATATTCATGTCTCCTCTCGAAAGATAATTGTCCGTGGTGAATGCATTATACTCGATGTATTCGTTAAAGCCAAAAGGTATGCTAAGCAATTAGTACATGCTGTCATTGTATATCGACTAATATATTACATTCCACTAACTTGGCAAATTATTTGAACCACTGTTGGCATTAAAATGTTAGTTTAAACTAAGTGGAATGCGTTCACCATAACAACATTTAACCAGAATTTTCAAATGGTCTAGAAGGCAAGTGCCATCCTGCACACCCAAAAATAGCAAATATAATAAATTAAACCTTACGATAAGTGCTGCCACCTAAGTGACACTTCGAAATACGTTATCGAAAAAAAAACTTCATATTCTATTCATGACAAGAAGAAATACTTTTTTTTTGGAAACAATTTGCATTGTAATTGAGCACTGTGTGTCTAAGCAGTACAACAACCCACCAAGAGCCATTTGAACAATATTTTATGTCTAAACGCCTAAAAATATACTTCACAAAATGTATGAATACTTGCGCGTAAAATAGCATACAAATTTCCATATGTAAGTGAAACGAAAATAAAACTAACAAAATATTTCTTCGTGAACTTGTCAAATGTTGGCAAACAAATTTTGGCTGTAACTAAGGGTAGAAATTGGCTTTAAATAATACTGACAGAAACGGTTTCCACGCTTAAGCAGCAAAAAGGTATGGAATTTGAAAGTTTTAAACATTGTAAAGTTTGTTTTACTAATGCGTCATAATGGTATATTCTAAGCAATATATTCTTCGTTTACAGATATAAATACGTCACATATCTTGGGATGGATAATCACCAATAAAGTACAACTGCAGGTCTCTGATTAATTCACCTATTGCTTCCGAATTTCAGCCTGTTTTTCTTCACCTCGCTACCGAGATGTGCTAAGACACAAGTCAAAGCACCACCAAGCTGCACAGTTGGGTTGGGGAATTAGAAACAATAATGAGTTCGGTAACTTCAGGCAAAAACTCGCTGCCGTCAATGAAGATGCCTGAGCTCTAGCAATACATAGGGCAATTTAATTACATGACAATTCTTATTTGTAGTTAAATTTGAATTACATCTACAAATGAAAATGCAAAAAAATTTAGATACCATTGCCCATTGTATTTGTTTTTAAAGCATTTCCTTCATATCTTCAGTTTGCTAATATTTTATACAGTACTACGAGGCAGTACCTATCAAAGTCACAAACCTCTACATAAAAAATACTGTAAAAATAAATCCTACAAGGGGAAATTAATTATATGACAATTATAATTTGTAGTTTAATTTGAATTAATTTGAACTCAACAAATGCAAATTCAAAAAAATAAATAAATTCCATTGGCTTATTTTCAAAGCATTTCCTTCCTATTTGGCAGTTGTGGTTTTCCAATATTTTATACAGTTCAGATTTATGAATTTGAATGTACTAGGAGGCAATACTTATCAAAGCCACAAACCTCTCAATATAAAATATGCTTAAACAGAATTGCCAGCAGTCAAACAAATTCAAAATATCAACTGCATTTCTATATTTCATTAAAATTGCCATCCAATTCCACAACCTTCAACTACTTTACCTGAGCAAATGGGAATTCAGAATATTTTAATTGTCATTTCGAACATGGGTAATTTTTTGGTATTTGCATTAGATAAAATAACGCTAATTAAAATCCAATGCAAATTAAAAAAAAAAACAAACACAGCAATTGCTAATATGCGTGCTTGCTGCATTCAGACTCACTGATGACAACATATCGATGGTGTTGCGTAAAAAGGGCCAATCTGCTGTTTCCAATTGTCTGTAAGATATTCATAGATTATAACGTGGCAAAAATGGTTACGGCTATAGAAAGTTATGGTTGGGTTCTTCGAGCAGTATAATTATCTACCTATTTCGTTGCAGATAGACCCAAGCAGTTTCGCCCTTTTGACTTGTCGTGAAACAATAAACAGATCGGTAAACAAAATCAGATCGGCCTTCGTAAAAAATGCAGATTGGCCCTTTTTACGCAACACCATCGATATTGCTTTACAGTGATTTTCTGTTACATATATTTTAATACCAAATCTAAAGCTGCACTGGTATATGCCCCTGCATTCGTTGAATTAGTTATAGCCTTTCAACGCTCAGTAGGACCTTGCATGTGCCTACAAATTCTCTTATTTCTTACAGCAACCAGTTGCGCGTAGAGGATACAATCATTGGCCGTATATTTGTTAAATGAAATTGCATCTTACATTCTCATAGCCAGCAACCTGTTATGAGCAGCCACAAGAATTTTGTACGTTGTGTTGGTAAATTTACAAATTACGACCAACAAAAAAAGCATTACAAGTGATTCATAATTGTCACGCATTCCACAATCACGCCCACAATATCTCTGATGCATATTCTTAGCGTTTTTGACCCACTTTTGTGGGTAAAATTGGCAATTGACTCATTTTGTTTGTTATTTTTAAAACTGCTGAACAGTGTTTTCTGCTGCGTTTCATTAACCATAATTTTGATATCTACCATAGCAAAAAAGGACATTAAGTTGGGGGTTAAGTTTGGAGCACCTGATAATAAATGTAATGGATTTAAAGATTTAAGACTGGATGGATTTGGTAAAATCTTAACTTTGTTACCAGGAAATTATTGTTCGTATATCGAGCCCTGACCGTTAAAATATCGTAAGCGATGAGATTACTGATTTTTGGTTTTTATTGAAAATCGAAAATATATGCCTACCCAGCAAAAATATAATGGAGTAGTTCCAATGTCTCTACCCCCGTCAGTACATCCAACGAAGTACTATGTGCGGATTTTCGGCATACAGGAATCCGAAAATGCATTACATATATTATTATAGTGTTTGTCAAAAGAAAATAATGTTTGTCAAAAGAAAATTAATAATAATTCAACCCTTGGTAAACACACCACGTCATTTTTATGGTATACTTTCAGGCGAATTCAATTTATTTCCGGAAGTTTTGTCAACTAAATGTTCGTTCATTTACCTGCCACATTTGCCAATTTTTTTTAAAAATTCCTACAAATTTTAACCAAACTTTGCAACACGATAAAAAGCCACAAATATAAAAAAAATAAATAAAAAAAATAATCCAATGAGTGTTCGCACTCACGGGCGATGTGTTAACACTTTTTGCTAAACGGTACATGTTCGATTTCTGCGAACACATTCGTAAATGTTACATTGCAAAATAAAAAACAGCGTTTAATCATATGATGATGTTACATTTCAATAATATTAATACTTAAAATTATTTAAAGACCAGTGCAAGCACATGTGTCATTATTTTCTTGCTTAATACTTTTTGTATTATTCCCACAAAAAACAAAGACAATGCAAAGCAACAGACACATGTACATACATACATTGTTATGTCAGAACATACGCTACAAGAATCTAGGCTTAGTGACACGCCTAATTGGGAAGCTTCTGGTGGATAGATCCGTCAAAGCTGAATGGGGTGGTGTTACAATTGCTAGGAACGCTCACATTGAGACACAGCAGGGGGGAGATCTGTCTCCAATATTATGGTTAACTTCTGTCAATGAACTGCTTCTTTAATTGGACAGAGCCTATGCCGGTGATATTTCTATCATCTGTACGGGTAGAAACCTCAATTTACTTAGCATTCGTACAACCAGCTTACTAAGTCTGATTTCGAACTGGACCGCTAACAACGGACTATCACTTAACCCACTTAAAACCGAGCTTATCTTGTTCTCTCGGAAATATAAAATACCCGCATTTGAACTGCCGTCAGTTAATAGGGTGCAATAACAGTTGACGGAAAAGTTCAAGTATCTGGCAATAATTCTCGACAGAAAACTGTCTTGGAAACCGAATGTGGAGGAGAGGGTGAAAAAGGCGTCTGTTGCTCTTTACTGCTGTAAAGAGGCGATAGGAAAGCGCTGAGGACTGTCTCCTAAGATCACCATGTGAATTTATACGGCAATAGTCAGACCAATACTTCCCTATGGCATCGTAGTTTGGTGGACGTCCCTCCAAAAGAAATATGTTCTGAATTCCGTCATAAAAATTGAAAGATCAGCACTGAATAGCGTTAGTAGGGCAATGGGCACGACGTCAGGCACTGCACTCAGTGCTTTCCTGAACATCTGTACTCCTGATATCATGGCCGAGTCGGCAGCCGCTACATCCCTGGTGAGAATCAGAGATTGTGGCGTTTTTATATCGGGGCATTATCTCAAATATCTCCTTCAAGCTGCCTGATCACTGTAGTGTATTTCAGGCGGAAATTACTGCCATGCTGGAGGTTGCTGAACTACTGAAAAGAAGTGTCACAACCCTCCGGAGAATATGTATCTACACAGACAGCCAAGTTGTCACAAAATCCCTGGAAGCCATGTTTGCTACGTCCCTCACGGTGAAAGAATGCCACTCATGACTTAGGGTGATGGCAGAGTATTTTGACATCAGGCTCATCTGGGTACCGGGACACAGCGACATTCCAGGCAATTGCATAGCGGATGCGGTAGCCAGACGGGGCACTACGGCACAGGTTCGTCCGGCAAAAGAAGGTGTTAGTATGCCAATCTCTACCTGTCGTTTGAAGATCAGGCAGTGGGCCGATAATATGTTCAAGAACAAGTGGAGACTTACTTCAACTTGCAAACAAGCCAAGGTCCACAGGTGGACAGGACGAGGACTCGGCAACTACTTAACTTGCCGAGAGGCAGGCTATCCACAATTATAGGAACACTTAAGGAACATTGTCTTGTAGGAAAACACGCCCTAAGATTGGGACATAGAAACTCCACTCTCTGTAGATGCTGCATGGAAGAGGACGCCGAAACACCTGTTCCTGTATTGCCCTGCTCTGGCAGGACTGAGAACACATTTAGTTAGCACCGTAGCCCTACTGGATATTCCTGTAGGTCTTATAGACAAATTTATTGAAAGGCCAAATTGGCTAGACGACTAGTCAAATGTTGCTATAGAGGAAACTGCAGGTATCACATTGGGCTTCTTTAGCCTAAGTGTGCTAGACACAGTGCTGTCTTGCAGCCTTTTCAACCAACCAACATACGTTACACAAATTCACACAATTTTCGTTGCTCTCTTGCTATCTCATTTTTATGTACGTATAACCATGTCATTATTCTCTTTGCTCTGAGAGTGCTCCGCACCCACACAAGACAACTATTCGCTGCCGCTACATCAGTGTGTGTGTTTTTCGCAGTTTGACAATCTGTGTTTCGCAGTCGGGCAAATCTGAGTTCTATATAGGGGTGGGCTACCCTTATCATTTAGGGGTATGAACAATAGATGTTGCCCGATTCTGAGACCTACCCGATATGCACACAAAATTTCTTACAAACCGGTCCAGCTGTTTCGGAGGAGTTTAACGCCAAACAATCTGTAATCGCAGTCGGACAAACTGTGTTTGGATGTGTTCACTTTGTGACTTAAGTCCCTACCCTCGCCTATAGATGTTTACACATCAAAAATTTGATTTGGTGGGATTCAAACCATCACCGGTTGCCGTTTTGTAGTCGGACATGCTACCAGCATGCCAATTTTTCTGCTGCATCGTCGTTCTGGTGATTGGTATACAATGTTTTTTCCGGGTAAAATCTAGTAAAATTTCCGAACTGTAAATAAAACCTTTTCGCAAAACGTGCAAAAACAATTCTAACTCAGCTACACAATTCCTTGTTGTTTGTATTAGAAAACTCCTTCTCTAAAATTAAATTTTTTTTCGTTTACGTTATTTTGGCGGTTTGGGATCGATATATTGGATTCTGCAGGTATACAGTGGAGCTAATTCATTGTGACATTTAAAATCAATCTACTATATTTAAGGCCATCGAAGTTGCTACTAAATGTTAGTTTCAATTTTCATAAAACAAAATTTGCAATTTAGGGGGAAGACGTGGTTGTCTGAATTTTTTCAAATAATGAGATCGTTACTATCGAGTACTTAACCATGAAAAAGCTTCTCAAAATACTGTTCGGAAACTGTAGGTCCCAATTAATGAGTGAAAAATTAGAAAGCGCACAGCTCACTGGTTATGAGAAGCTCTCCCCAATCCCTTCATGGATGTAATGGGAAACAGTTTTTGGAACGAAGTTCCTTTTCTCGCGTTGCAGGGTGGGGACTAAATTAAAAAAATTAAACAACTTTTGTTTTAACACTATTATTCTACAACTCACTATTATTAACTACAATGGTTTGTGTCTAGACTAACGGCTCGGATCATAGAGAAAGAAATTAACTAGATGTCTCACACATGTTGGGAAATTACTTGTTTAACGGGAAAATTTCTAGGTAGAGCCGGTAACCAATATTTAGTACACATTGTAGTTTTGAGCCCAATCAAAAGTAAATTTAGAAAACCCAAATTGAAAGATGTTTAAAAAATAGACTTTTCTCAAAAAGATACCTCTTAATATTCTTAAACATAATACCTTTTCTTAGAAAATACCTTGTCTTAAATATACCTTATTTTTGCTTAAAATAAGTACATTTTCTTACAAAAGTACCGTCTCTTAAAAAATTTAATTTTTTTTTATAAATAAATACCTTTTCTAAAAAACGTATATTTTCTTACAACAAATTGTCTTTCTTAAAAAACTATATATTCTTTAAAGAGTAAATTTTTTGTGACACAAAATAACTTTTCTTGAGATAAGTACCTACTCTTAAAAATGTATCTATTCTAAAAAAGGACCAATTGTGAAAAAAATCACAATTCTTAAATAAAACCTTTTCATTAAAAAATACCTTCCCTTAAAAAATACCCTTTCTTCCAAAAATTCGTTTTCTTTAAAGTACCTTTTCTTAAAAATAAAATAATACCTTTTCTTTTCCTTTCTAGAAATAAGTAACCTTTTTGAAAGTAAGTATATTTTCTTAAAAAAATAACCTTTTCCTAAAAAGAGTACCACTTCTTTAAATGTACCTGTTCTTAAAAAAAGTACTTTTTTGTAAAAAAAAAAGTAATACTCTTATGGCTTTTTCTGACAGAAAGTACTTCTTCTTAAAAATAGTACCTTTCTTAAAAAACACATTAGCTTTTAATAAAAGAAGTACCTCTCATTAAAGAAAGTACCTTTTCGGGAAAATAAATATAACACATATTCTCGAAAAAGGACCTAAAAATATACCTTTTTTTAAAAAAATACATTCAATCTTTTTACAAAAAGTATCTTTTAATTTTTGGTTAATGTATGAGAAATTCATACTACAAGCTTACAAGTCATGAACATTTTTCTAATTGAAAAATGGTTGGTTTTTGTTGGAAATAAAAGACAATTGGAAATAAAAACTCAGCTCAAAGCACTGCAACAATTCGAGAACGCATGAGGAAAAGAAGAACGTGGTGGAAAAAAGCTGTATGTTCTTGTTGTTGGAATTATAGGAGTTTCAGTGTATGTTGATACTTAGGGATCTTCGATCGATACTAATTCGCACATGTAAATTGCAAAATTGAGTTTGTATATATACGATTGATGATCAATCGATGGTATCAATTCAGGCACAGTAGTTTGGCATCTGATTATGGACTTGTCACGGAGGTCGAAACTACTCACGCCAGTGAGTGTGTGTTGAACTGAATTGTCTATTATTTCCAACAAAAACAAACCAATTTTCAATTAGAAAAATGTTCATGACTTGTCAGCTTGTAGTATGAATTTCTCATACATTAACCAAAAACTAACAAAAATCTGTCATTCAAATTAAAAATAAGTATTTTTCTTAAAGATCCATTTTAATTATAGTATTTTCCAACACGCGCCTTAGGGGATGTTGGAACTGACTAGTACATAATATATACCGAAAGGAACTTCGTTCCAACCGGGTGTCCCATTACATCTCATGTAATTTTTTGTTTTCAGCAGTTTTCAACAAACAAACCCCAATTTGGGTCACCAACATATCGATGGTGTTGCGTAAAAAGGGCCAATCGGCATTTTTTTTACGGGAGTCAGTCTGGTTTTCTTTAGCTTGTCACGACAGGTCAAAAGGACGAAACTGTTTGGGTCTATCTGCAACGAAATAACTGGACATTTATATTGCTTGAAGAGCCCAACCATAACTTTCTATAGCCATTATTTTTTTGCTACGGTATAATTTATGAAAATCTTAGAGACAATTGGAAATAGCAGATTGGCCCTTTTTACGCAACACCAGCGATATATGTTATAACATATTAATCATTGTTTCCCAAACGTGTAGTATTGAATAGCAAACACAATATAATTGGATACAAGTATACTATGTTTGCTACAAGCTCCAAGCACATATTATATTTGCATCCAAACAACATTAGAAAACAGATTTCTCAACGTGTATACATTATTTTCTAAAATGTCCTCAATTGTGGAAAATATTAGGAATAGCAAAATTTTTGAAATATCTATTTTGATATATTCTCCGTGTGAAATATTGATTACTTCAAACTTGAACATTTTAATAATTTGGTGTAGTGTTACGCTTCCAAATAAAACTATAAAGTGATATATTAAACGTAACCTCTTAACTTAGGACAACCGGTGGTAAGTTATTTCCTATATTTTATCAACAAATAATACTGGTCTAATCCTAACTATAGCGAAAATACGGATTCGTTACGATCGATATAAATGCCACATGTTTTAATGCTAAATTCAATGTTTGCATTAAATTCTTCTTTGATGTTAAATTTCATGACACAATGCATTTCATTTTCGTCGTTGCATCACTGTAATTATGATTAAACTATAGTCATAATAAAGGGGACCTCAAAAGGAGTGATAGTTTGTCAATGTATTGCAAATAAATTGTATTTAATAACACTGAGTGTAATTTTTAAAGTCATGGAAATACAACCATATACGGACACCACTACGTGATAAAAGACCAAAAAAAAAGACCCGTATATCCCAGTTTTACCCAAAGTCATGGACTTTTTTTCATGGACCCCCAATGGTTTGGGGCCAGGGTGTCATTCTTGCAAAAAAATTATCATTTTTTCATGCTCATATCTTGCAAATAGTTCAGAATTTTGATTTACTATCTGAGGGAAAGTTGTAGCTCTTGCCATAAAGAACAAAAATTGTGAACACATAAAATCAAACAAACTTCATATTCAAGGTCAAAATCGCATTCGATTTTTTTTTTGCCTTTTTTCCCTTGTTCAGGTCCAGAGGTAGCAAACCGTTCAAAATTCAAGGAAACAATCAACCACAAAAATGTATCTAAGATCTCAATAAACAACTTTCTAGAACATATAATCTTGCTAGGAATGATTATTATATTGTGTGCTGTGTCCCTTGATGCGGTCGGTGAAATAGCATAGTATCTCAATGTTGAAGTAAACGGTGCTAAGAATCATTCCTCCTTTATGATAAGAGCTACAACTTTCCCTTACAGAGTAAATCAAATTTCCAAACGGTTTGCAAGATATGAGCCTGACAAGGTGATCACATTTTTGCAAAAATTACACCGAGGCCCCAAATCTTTGGGTGCCAATAAAAAAAAAGTGAATGACTTTGGGAAAAACTGGGAGACACGGGTCCTTTTCTTTGGTTTTTTATCACGTAGTGGTATTTAGTGGTGTTGCACTGTGTAATCTGTATTATACCACCAAGCAATCTTATTAATTAATATTTATGTTATATGCGTTTAATGCGAAAATTCCGGCACATTAATGAAACCCCCTTCTACAATATAATACGTATTCCATTGGGCGTGTATTGGGGTGGAGGCGCTTGTTCGCAATCTGCTGATGATTATTGTTGACGGCGATATTTTAATAATTTCTAAATGTAGCTGCGCGTTTGTTGCACTCAATGCATGTTGGGATTCGACCTTGTGCCACTTGTTAGGAATTTGTCGTCGCAGATATTTCATACGCTGCTGTGTTCTTTCCTATGGCGTTGAATGTGAATGCCTACGCTCACATGATTTTCAAATGTGTTTGAGTTCAAGTGGTTCTTCAGTTCGGTGAAAAGAAAAGTAATAGTATTTTTTTTTTGCATACATGAGAGGATTTGGGTTGGCACTTTAGTTATTGGGGTTAAAAATATTTTTAAAAATTTCTTTTGTCTAGAGAAGAAGAAAAAACAGGGAAAGTGTTTGTTGCGGAGGTACACTGGCAGAAAAACACTTCGGCGCAGGGATGTAATATGTTTGCAAGGATTAACAAGATTGCTGCAGTGAAAAGTTTCGCAAAGCCGACGATTTTGTCATTCCCATGAAGCATCACGTCTCACCATATCTCATTGACCATTACTGATTGCATTGCTACGATACATTAAAACAATTTGGAATTGCTTAAATATATTACTGGCATTACGCATTTTTGAAGAGTTTGGAGAAAAAGTGGGATAAATAATGAATTTATTAAGTGTTTGAGGAACTATTGAAATTTGGGTTTTATCAGTCCATTCTCGATAACTGTCTTCTTAAATTTTTGTAAAAATTACAGTTGCCAAAACCAGTGTGTTGCTTTGAAGTAGAATAAATGCACGGTACTATCGTATACAATGCAGATTAATCCCTAACAAATTCTCTTAGTACTTTTTATTGCAACCATGTTACAGAAATATATGAAAAACCAAATTGTATGCAGTACGAATTGTATGTACGAGTGTTCGAACTCAGGATGTGTTACACGGTACCTGTTCGATTTCTAAGAACACATTAGTAAATGTGACATTGGAAAATAAAAAAAGATTAGTTTTTGTGCTGAAGGGTCTTTTGCTATGGCACTTTCTTTTTTCTTACATCTGCTTTAGCATTAGACGAAATATTGCTAAAATAAATAAAGAAATATTTAGCTCACTGAAATAATTGGTTTTGTTCTGTCATAAACAGAGCGACAACAAAAGAATTGAATAGTAGAGAGAACTTATTGCACTCTTTTTCCGCCTTCATGTAGAGAGTCAGAGTAAAAGAGCATAAACGAGTCTTATTCTCTTTATAGAATATTTCAATATAAATGCACAACTTCGACAATGTTATTACATAAAACAATACAAAAAGCATAAATGTTTCAAAAGGCATCAATGTTTAACATCCAAAGTATGAATGGACCAAGTTATGACCAAAAGAGAGTAATACTTCTTGCATCATTCGCCAGATGTCGCTAGTGCTTTTGAGTCATACAATTCGTTCATTGAGTTCTCTATACTATTCAATACTCTTTGGCGACAACGACCCGCTTGCTTGTACGCTGCCGCTACATCAATACCATCATACTTATTTTCAGGCAGAGACTATAGTTGTACAACAACCACGTATGTCATGCTACCGCAGTGTGTTGTTTGCATGAGTTCACTTTAATAAATTGCCCTACCCGTGCCTACAGATGTTATCACATCAAAAATTTTATTATTTGCTGTCTCTTTGAAATGGAAAAAGAAAAAAGGACAATAAGTATATTGTGGGCTTAATTTCTAACATATAGCTAATAGTCCAATTTTCAATATTATTATGTAAAACTAATTCTGGTCTACTTACCAATCAGCGGTTCTTTTACGGACCTATATGGAAGTGTGCGCGGCTGTTGTACATGAGATCCTATGTTCGAACCCTGTTCTGACCACCTTCAAAACTCTTTCGGCGGCGGTCACCTCGCATAGTGACGGCTAAACTATCGAGTATATAGCCATGAAAACGCTTCTCAAAATACCGTCCGGAATCCGTGTAAAACTTTAGGTCCCAATCAACGAGTGAAAACTTTAAAGCGTACAGCTCAGTGATTGTGAGAAGTTCTCCCTGGTCCCTTCATGGGATGTAATGGGAAACCATTTATTTATTTATTTTATACGGAATTTATTACATCAAAAGGTATTACATTTGTGTAGCTTGTAGACGCAATAAATCTCTAAAAGAGAGATTGGAATTTCTTTAAATTTTTGTCATTCTACTCCTGAAAATTGACAAGGGATGGCTTAGGATGAGGGTGTATTTAAGTCGGACATCCCGACTGAAATTTATGTACAAAACTAAAACTGTTTTATACTAACCTCTAAATAATGGGCAGGTTTTCCAAAGTTCTGCAATGAAAGTAAAGAAGAAAAATTATTGTTATTTAAATGAAGATATTTTATTTCCGTTCTAGTGCACAGAAATAACTGAAATATATCGAAGCACTTTTCCAATTACCTAATGGGTCAGTAAAGCTATCCCTCCCTGCAATGGAATAAGGATTGTTTCTATGTTAAACAAATGTTTGTATAATTAAGACACGCAAGAGAGTTGAAACTTCCCGGGTGTAGCTGAAATTATTTTTGCATTTTGGACGTCCAATTGAGGTCAATACTCCCGAAAATGTCGAAAAAATCCACGATATGATATTGGCTGAGAGTAAAAGTGCGTGAGATTCTTGATGCCATAGGAATTTCATATGGCAGTGTGGTTTCGATTTTAAATGACCAATTGGGTTTAAGAAGGCTATCTGCAAGTTGGTTGCCGCGTTTGCTCTCAATTGACCATAAACGTAATCGTGTGACAACTTCAAAGGATATTTTGGAGTTGCTTAACCGCAATTCGAAGGAGTTTTTGCGTCGTTTTTTAACTTACCACATTACCATTACCACACTCCGGAGACCAATAAGCTTTCTAAACAATGGTTTCCTCCGGGTGAACCGGCTCCGAAGAAGGCCAAGGTAAGTTTGTCGGCCAATAAGGTGATGGCAACAGTTTTTTGGGATGCACACGGGGTAATCCACGTCGATTACCTTCAAAAGGAAAATTAATAAACGGCGAATTTTATGCCAACTTATTGGACCGATTTAACGAGGATATAAAAATAAAACGACCCCATATGGCCAAGAAACAAGTTATTTTTCATCAAGATAATGCTCGGGTGCACACGTGTTTAATCTCAATGGCAGAATTCCATGAATTGGGCTATGAATTGGTGATTCATCCGCCACGTTCTCCAGAGTTAGCTCCCAGTGACTATTTTATATTTCCAAACCTAAAGACATGGGTCGGTGGAATGGGATTTAGCTCCAACAATGAAATTATTGATCAAACAAATGTCTATTTTATGGACGTCGAAAAATCCTATTTTTTGGAAGGGATACAAAAATTGGGGAAACGTTGAACTTAGTGTATTGAGCTGAAAGGAGATTACGTTGAAAAATACTGGTTTTTTTTGCAAAAAAAAAAACTGTGTTTCATTCAAAAAGTCACGGACTTATTGATCCGCCCTTACTTTAAATCAAATTATTAAATAATTTTTCCAAAATTATGTGTTTTTCAAAAATCTTCCAAAATTATTGAAAAAGCTTTAGAAATGTGAATATATCTGAACAAAGTTTTATAGAAGAGGAGTTTACCTTTCTAACCGTATATAATATGTCTGTGTACGGTATTGCAACAAACCTAAACCTTGACCTGACTTTGACCCTGCCGATTGCTTCGTTAATCGTTTTATTACCTGTGAGAATTTTTTGTTTGTCTGGCATAGAAGATTCTCAACAGTAAAAAATCTTTCTCATCGGCCCATGGGTGTAGAAGTAGCAGGCTTTGAAAGTTTCAACAGCACCAAAGTGGTCAACTGTGACATCCCTGTAGCACCAACTGCATTAACACAGGGTACCTCCGAATGCAATATTCTGAAAGCTTGACACCTTATCTACAAATGTCTGGTACATTCTAAAATGATCAGAACAATACTATAAAAGTTGTGAAATTATTACCGTGGTTTTTCCAATCGGCCCCACTGTGCGATGATGTGTTGCATTCGGAAACATCAATGATGAGTCCTACCAATTAAATCATAATTTTGAAAACAATTTTGGTAGTATTTTTTTAAAGCGAAATTGAATTCCAGATTTTACATGGTTCACCCTTTATTTAAACATCTTGTGTAGAATAATTTTGGTCCAGCACATCCCGTCTGAAAAAAACTCTCAGATACAATATAGTTTTTATTTAAAATTTAGTTTTGGAATGACGTTCCTTATCGCACGTTGCGGAATGGGGGTTAAATGAAAAAAAATTAAACAACTTTTGTTTTAACACTATTATGCTACAACCCACTATTATCAACAATATTGCTTACTTTTACTTTGGTTTGTGTCTAGACTAACTAGATGTTCCACACACGTTGGGCAATTTCTTGTTTAATGGAAAGTTTTCTAGGTGGAGCCTGTAACCAATATGTAGTATATATTATAGTTCTGAACCCAATGCAAAGTAAATTTAGAAAAACTAAAGTGAAAGAAGTTTAAAAAAGAAAATTTTCTTGAAGAAAGGCCTTTTCTTAAAAAAAGTAAATTTTCTCAAAAAATTCATATTCTTAAATAAAGTACCTTTTTTTAAAAAAATACTACCTTAAAAAAAAGTACGTTTTCTTAAAATAAATACTTTGTTTTACAATAAGTAAGTTTTCTTAAAAAAAAGTTATTTTTTTTAAATAAGTACCTTTTCTTAAACAAGTACATTTTCTTACACCCAATTGCCTATTCTTAAAAAACTACAGTTTCTTTGAAGAGTACCTTTTTTGTGAAACAAAATAACTTTTCTTGAGATACGTACCTACTCTTAAAAAATTTACCTATTCTTGAAAAAATTACCAATTCTAATAAAAGTTCCCATTTATTAAAAAAGACCTCATTTCGTCAAAAAAATAAGTACTCTTAAAAAATACATTTTCTTACAAAAATTCCTTTTCTTAAAAGTACCTTTTATTAAAAATGATGCATGTAGCATTTTTGCAAATAAGCCAATTTTCTTAAAAAAATTAATTTTTCCTAAAAAGAGTAACACTTCTTTAAACAGTACCTGCTCTTAAAAAAAAAAACTTCTTTGTAAACAAAAATCAATGAGTGTCCGAACTCTCGGTCGATGTTGCAACGCCTTTTGGCTACACGGTCCCTGTTCGATTTCTATGAGCACATTAGTAAATGTTACATTGGAAAATAAAAAAGAATAGTTTTTGTGCTGAAGGTTCTGTGGCTGTTGCACTTTCTTTTTCTTACATCTGCTTCAACATTTGATGTAATAATGTTAAAATAAGTAAAGCAATATCTAGCTCACTGAAATAACTGTTTTCGTTTTGTCATACACAGAGCCACGACGACCGTCTTGTTTTAATGCTGGCATACAACTAAATAAAAAACAATATTTAGCTCACCAAAATAATAGTTTTTATTTTGACATAAACAAAGCGACGACAAAAGTATTGAATAGTATAGAGAACTTATTGCGCTCTTTTTCCGCATTCACGTAGAGAGTCTGAGTAAAAGAGCATAAACGAGTCTAATGCTCTTTATAGAACATTTCAATATAAATGCACCATTTCGACAATGTTACGAGCATTACATAGAACAATACAAAAAGTATTAATGTTTCCAAAGGCATCAATGTTTCCGATCAAAATTATGAATAGACCAAGTTATGACAAAAAGAGAGTAATAAAGTTTGAATAATTTGCCAGATGTCGCCAATGTTTTTGAGTCATACCGTTCGTTCCGTGTGTTCTCTATTCTATTCAATGCTCTGTGGATAGAGCTCAATGCTCTTTCAGGCAGAAACTATTATTGTACAACAACCACGTATGTGATGCAAATGCTGTGTATTGTTTGCATGTGTTCATTTTGATAGATTGCCCCACCCGTGCCTATAGATGTTAACACATCAAAAATTATAGTTTTTGTGTTGAAGGCTCTTTTGCTAGTGCGTTTTTTTTCCTTACATCTGCTTTAAAATTAGATGTAATATTGTTACAATAAATTAAGCAATATTTAGCTCACTGAAATAATTGTTTTGTTTTTTGATAAACAGAGCGACGACATAAAGTACTGAATAGTATAGACAACACATCAAAATTTGTTTCTTAAAAAAGTTTATCATTTTACAAAAGTATCTTTGCTTAAAGATCCATTTATATTATAGTATTTTTCAATAGGCGTCTAAGGCATGTTGGAACTAACTAGTACATAATACAGAGCGAAAAGAACTTCGTTGCAACCGGGTGTCTCCTGAAACCTCATGTGATTTTTTATCTTGATTGTCAACTGAAATGTTCTAAGTTCTCGCCAAAAAAAAGACAAACACAAACCAATTTACTTAGCGAGCTCAGTTATGTAACTAACAGACCTCTGCTACGCGCTTTATGTTAGAGTTAAATCAACAATTTATTGATTTTTTCAATTATATATTGGATGCAGAAATTTAAAATACAGTAGTCAATAAAAACACACTCGAAGCTAAATATATTTGCTGCACAAACTAATATATATGCAACCAAATCCCAAATATTGGTATTTAAATATGTCACATACATTTAAATATGCCCAAACGAAGAATTCTTCACCAACCAAACATATGCCAGTCGATAGTCCTTAAAGAGCGTCTTCGAAATATAAAATCTAGAATTTCCCAAGGACCTTAAGAAATTCAGAATTTGAAATTTTTTGTATGAGGTCCCTGTGCAAGATTTTGGCACACTGTGGTCAAACGAAGAATTCTCCATGAACCAAATATGTGCAGTCGGGTAGTGCCTTCAGAATATGGCAACTGTCATATATTTGGTTCTTGGAGAATTCTTCGTTTTGGCACAGTCCCACTATATGTGACATATTTAAATACCAATATTTAAGATTTGGTTGCATATATATTAGTTGGTGCAGCTAATATATTTAGCTTGGAGTGTGTTTTTATTAATTACCTACTCTATTTTAAATTTCTGCATCGATTATTGAATTGCCGATTTATCTTTAAAATAAAATGCGTAACAGAGCTCTGTTAGTTGTATAACAGAGCTCTGTTAAGTAAATTGGTTTGTGTCTTTGCTATTTTAAATACGAATTTATCTTCACGCACATAAAAAAGAAATAGATCCTACGCATAAATGAGCTCGGGAGAGCTTAATATGTAAAAAGTGTCGAATTTGCATAGAAGATTTGTTTGGGATTAAAAATCTTTACGTTTTTCTTACTATTTGGAAAAATTCTTAATTGCGTTTAATTTGCCGTGCATTGGTGTATAATATTGTTACGAATTTCCTTATTCGTCCTTTTGCGTTGTTTTATTCCCAATAATAAAACAAGGTTCGTTTTAAATTACGATAATTACAACGGTTTCACTTCCTTTTATTTTACTTATATAGATAGTACAACAGTTTACTTTATTTATAACACTTTAAGAAGTCTTGTATTTTACTATCAATTCGCGTTGCTTACTTTACGAGGTTTAATCACAAACTGAACTCTCCATTCCAAAGACCTCCGCTATTTATACCAACTCACCATACACAAATGAAGGTATATCTAGCGAATTCAAGAACCTTCTAGACATTGTTTGTTGTTGTTTATCTTTGTAGAACAATCGCGAGTGGCGGAGAACTATCTTTACTGAGGTGAATTCATGCTACTGGTTTAGCGAGCTAGTACGTTGCTACAATGCATACTTTCAGGCGCAGCACTAACCGCCTGTGAGTTACATACTGTTAGTAGCTTTTTCTTATTCGTAACAATATGTATAAAATTGGTGAGATTTCATTAAAACTGTGCGATGTTGTGTTTCATTCGTTAACATTTGTCATAAATTTAATCATAATTTTGACAAACTGTTTGTTAGTATTTTTTTAAAGCGAATTTAAACTCCAGATTTTACATGGCCCACCCTTTATTTAAATAAATTGTGTAAAAAAAATTTTGGTCCAGCTCATCCCTCCTGAAAAAAACTCTCACATAAAATATATTTTTATCTTAATTATTATAAATTTTTTGAACTAGTTTATAACAATCTTAATTGTTTTATTCTTTTTTTTTGTTAAAATTGAAAACAGTATTTTGTATGACATCTCAAAATAAGGTAGAATTTGTTTCAGATACGAAAACACCATAAGTGTTTGGGTAGTATATTGAGCAGCAACCTCTAACCTAACTTAACTACGTTCCAGATGTAGCCACTACATTTTATTTACCCCACACATTTAAATACATGAGTCGATTTACTGGTAAGTTCAGGCAAAAATTAAATTTAAAATTAAATTAAATTGTGGAATTTTAAAATAATTTTAAATACTACAAAATACAATAAACTTTTGAACAATTCGTTCATTTGTCAACAGCACCCCCCAAGATTTCGAAATTTAAATCTATTGATTAAATGACATGTCATCATACATATATTGTACTTAATAGACTTTATGTATTCCCAACTTCCATGTATTCCCAACTGATTTGTAATGAAATTGAATGATGTTGGTTTGTACCTTCAGTTCATACAAAAGAAACCGTATTTTTTATTTCATTTTTCTTCCGTTTCGTGTATCTTGTCTGTCCGCCAGTTTGTTTATCATCGATTTCATTACGCCTGGCACAAAGAACTTTAATGGAATGTGTTGTACTGTTGTTGCTTGGTACTCTGTACGAATTGTGCGTGTCAGACGCCGACGTATCCACTACAATTTCCGTTGTGCGATTGTCATCAATGCCAAATTTGTGGGAACTTATCGTTCGTTGTAAATGTAAATCTACTTTGTTGTTTGTTGGTTCTGCCATTCGACTTACTGACTTTGTGGTTACATTTTTGTATTGTGTTACTGAAGAATATGTACTTTTACGTGTTTGGAGTACATATATTTATTTTTTTTTCCTGAACAAGTAATAGGCTTATGTATGTTCGCTTAACTGCCAGACAATGAAACACATTAAGATTAACTGCCTAAATACAAGCACATTTCTCAATTTAAATTATTCAGTCGACGAACTTAAACTAATGCCAAATTGTTACCTAAAAAAAATATTATACAAAATTGTGGTTGTTTATGAGCGAAATATATAAATGCATCTACAAATTGGTGGCGCTGTCATTATAACGACATGGGCAGCTATCATTTACTACAACCCCCAACAGGTCAACAAATAAGAACTTTGAATGATGCACTCTTTAACTTTAGATTCAGTAAAAAGGATTCCCTAAAATTTAGTTCAAAACTCCCTTAAATTAATTACAAAAAATATAAACAATTGTGGTTCATTTGTACTTAACATCATGACAATGAATTAAATCTTAGAGAATTTTACTAAATCGCTTTAAAAAAAAACAAACTAAAATATTTTCAAAATTATGACTGTACTGGTAAGTAATATAGATTAATCATATACCTCGAGCAGCGACATCTCTCAGTAAATTTACGCACTTTGGTGTGGTTGCATGTGTACGTTGTATGTTCAACACCAGTTCTTTAATTATAGCAGATAGAGGCATTAGTTCAAACCAACCAACAAGAGCACATCAATGACTTTGTTTTGTGAGTTAACATTTGTGTGTAAATACAACACAAATGTATAATAACAAATAAAATATAATAACAAATAAATATATCAACTAGTGTTGCGGCATCGACCTCAAAACATCGATGTTTTACAACATCGATGTTTCAAATAAGAGACATCGATGTCGATAAAACATCGACCTCATAATATCGATGTTTTCCAACATCGATGTTTTTGGGAATGTTTCATTTTTGGTGGCTTTTTTGAGAAATCCAGGTACCAAAATTGAAACAGAAGAGGTAATTTACACCACTGGTCACAAACATCGATGTTTCTTCGATCATCAATGCTTTTGCCGATGTTTTGTATTTGCTGCAATTCTCTTTTAGAAATGTGTTATCAACATATAAATCACCCTTTCCCCCGATATAAAGGTGAAAAACTACAAAACTTGATTAAAATAAATAGTTTCTCATTACATCCCATGTTTAACCAGCTACGCATAATGGTGGTGGTTGGCGTCTGGCGGCGAATAAATAAATTAAATAAATTCAAATATAAACAATTCGAGTTTATATTAATATTTTATGGTTTATATTTCCTTATATTAAGGCAATTTGTTACAATCGTCACACAGAAAAACATCGATGCAAACATCGATATAAACCATCGATGTTGGAAAAACATCGGCACTAAAAGATCGATGTAAAAAGTACTCGACGTTTTTCAAAAACATCGATGTTTTCAAAACATCGATGTCGATGTCGCCGCCCTAATATCAACAAACACATGAGGTGTTAGGGGGCACCCGGTTGGAACGGAGTTCCTTTCGCTATATATTATGTACTAATTAGTTCCAACACACCTAAGGCGCCCGTTGAAAAATGCGATAAAATAAATGGATGTTGAAGAAAATATACTTTTTGTAAAATGACAAAATTTTATTAAGAACAAATTATTTTACAGAATGTATTTTTTTTTTTAAATTTATATTTTTAGGGCCTTTGTGTAAGAATATGTATTATATTTTCCCGAAAAGGTCCTTTTTTAAAACGAGGTTCTTCTTTTATTAAAAGCTAATGTTTTTTTAAGAAAATTTTACTATTTATAAAGAGAAATACTTTCTGTAAGAAAAAGCCATAAGATTATGATTTTTTGCTGTGTTACCATCTACAGGCACGTGTAGGGCAATCTATCAAAGTGAACACATGCAAACAACACACAGCGTTACCATCACATACGTAGTTATTGTACAACAATAGTCGCTGCCTGAAAATAAGTATGATGGTACTGACGTAGCGGCAGCACACAAACAAGAAGCTCATCGTCCCCAAAAAGTATTGAATAGTATAGAGAACTCATGGAACGAATTGTCTGATTCAAAAGCACTGGTGACATCTGGCGAATGATTCAAAACGTATTACGCACTTTTTGTCATAACTTGGTCCGTTCATAATTCTGATGTGAAACATTGATGCCATTTGAAACATATATGCTTCTTGTATTGTTTTATGTAATAACATTATCGAAATGGTGCATTTATATTGAAATATTCTATAAAGAGAATAAATCTCTGTTATGCTCTTTTACTCACACTCTCTACATGAGAGCGGAAACAGAGTGCAATAAGTTCTCTATACTATTCAATACTTTTTGTCATCGCTCTGTTTATGATGAAACAAAAACAATTATTTCAGTGAGCTAAATATTGCTTTATTTCTTTTAAGAATGTTACATTTAATGTTAAAGTAGATGTAAGAAGAAAGAAAGTGCAATAGCAAAAGAGCCTTCTGCACAAACACTATTCTTGTTTTTTATTTTCCAATGTAATACTTACTAATGTGTTCATTATACCGTTTATGGTATATGAGGCGCGATCCTTAATTGCCGGGCCGAAAGACGACGAACAGAATCAATGTATCTTACAATGGATTGAAGTATATCGTCGGAAATAACCATCTAAAAAGAAGTCGGATCTAATATAATCTTCAAATTGTTGCAACTTTTTTGTTTTTGGCTTGTTAGAATAGAAACTGTATTTGAAATCGTTGTCAAGTCTAGTTAGGGTAATTCCAAAAAATATCGACACAAAAATGAGTATTTTCGAACCCGACCACTTTTGAATTGGATGAAATTTGGACAGCAGTTTCTCCTCGTCCATACGAATTCTATGACACCAGAATTGAGTTAAAATTCAAAGTAGTTTTTGTTTTATGGTTCGTTGAAGGAGGTATTGTATGGCACTTTTTGAAAAAAGGATCTCTCTTAAAATTTGCATAACTTTGGAATGCGTTAATGGATTTCAAACTGTTGGATATCATTTTAAAGCTTGCAAAAACCTCTTTAATAATAGTCGATACAAAAGTCATGTCGTTGTGGTTCAATGATATTGAAAACTGCAACGTATCCTTTATCCTTGAATGTCCTGGCATAACGTATATTTAATTTTTGAGTTTCCCTACCAAAATGAAAGCCCATCTTTTTCTCTACATCATAGCCAAATTTAATAACGGGTGCTCCATGGGATCACTAGATACATAAGGTTTGGTAAAGACTGCTCGAGGTTTGATGTTTCAGTTTCGATTTTTCAAGTAGTGACTACGTATAATTATCACGGCACGATTCCGATTTCTCGGGACCCTTAATTTGACCATTGGATAATGGTGTATTGACGAAAAGAAAACGAAAAACATGAATAACTTTTTTCGATTAGAGCCTTAGTTTCGGAGTTACGACGCTTTGAAAGTGCCCAAAATAGGTGAATTTTAGTGTAAAATTTTTTTATTTTTTTTTCTATTTTCTCATCTTCGGCAAATACAAGTCCACAGTAGATTTTATGCGTATCGGGTGTTCATATTTAAAATTTTTTACCTTCAACAACCGATTGCTGGGTTACTTTTACATGTATGTATGTATATGTATACATATATTCGATTTTGTCGACTTATTTGTACAAGTATGCAAATTCTAAAAATAGATACATGTGGTTTAATTAGTAAAAGTTGTTTGACAAGATGAGTGCTTTCGCAAGTAAAACGTGTTGTAACCCTTTGAATTTAGTTCATCCAAAAGTGATAATATCGGATCTCAGAAAACTTCCACTTTGGATAAGGCAAATGAACTCAAATACGGGTCCTGATTCTAGAATATGTTCTAGTTGCAGAATAAAAGTTTCTGCAAAAAAACAACAGATATGTGAAAGTGAAACAAAAGAAGACAACTTATTTGTTCCTATGGAAGATGCATTGAAATGCTTAAGCTATGCGAAAAAGATGCATTGAAATTTTCGGATATGACGAAGTTTCACTTGCCCCTAAGTCAGACGACAGTGAGATTTTAGATGCTATAAGGAAAATTTTTGATTATAGCAGTGACAAAACCATAAAGGAGACTTGTTTACAAGTTTTGCCACAAGACTGGTCTCTCCGAAAAACGCAAGACGAGCTTCCAACGTCCTCTATGTACTCTATAAGAAAATCAAAAAAATATTCGAACATGGATAAAACTGGAGACCTAGACGATAACAAACAATCCTCTATTGATAGTTTGAACGCTTCTGTAATCGATTTTTATTGTAAAGATGAATACAGTCGGTTGATGCCCGGAAAAAAAGATTTTAAATCTGTAAAGGTATAGGATGTTGTACATCATTTTTTTTAAAACTTACTTACAAAGTAATTGTTTCAGGTGGATGGCAAACGAATACACATTCAAAAACGATTGATGCTTATGAATTTGAAGGAGCTGTATAATGAATTTAGAACTCATCACACAGAATTAAAAGTAGGATTTTCAAAATTTGCCTCTCTGAGACCACAACAATGTGTACTGGCAGGGAGCAGCGGCACCCTTTCGGTATGTGTTTGTGTCATTCATCAGAATGTCAAACTAATGTGTGAAAGTGTCTTCAAAAAGGACCACGATAACCAAAATTACTTTGACTACCATACCTGGCTTAATTTGGGAATATGCAAAAATCCTTTGGCGGCATGTTATATGGGTGACTGCGATAAATGTCCTGGATTTGAAAGACTTAGGTCTGTTATACATAATTTCTTTGACGGTCATAACATTGAGACAGTAAGTTACAATTTGTGGACGCAAACGGATAGATCAAATTTGATGACAAAAGTAGAAAGTGTTGAAGATTTTACAGACAATTTTTTAGAACGTTTGCCAAAACTACTAAAACACTCTTTCATAACAAAGCAACAAAACATATATTTCAATAAAATACGAGCAGATTTAAAATCTGACGAAGTACTAGTTGTTTTAGACTTTGCTGAAAATTATACTTTCGTCATACAAAATGAAGTGCAGTCATACCACTGGACTAATGAACAAACAACAATTCACCCATTCGGAATTTATTACCGATCAGAGGAAGAAGTTAAATTTACAAACTTTGTAATCATAAGCGATATTATGAAACACAACACAATTGCAGTAAATCTGTTTTTAAATAAGTTTGTAAGTTTTATAAAGGAACATGTAAACATGCCGTCAAAAGTTTTCTACTTTTCTGATGGATCAGCCGCTCAGTATAAAAACAAATCTAATATATACAACCTCACATGTCATGACCATAAATTTGGAATCAAAGCAGAATGGAACTATTTTTGTACAGCACATAGGAAAATGTTTGTGACGGACTTGGCGGTACACTTAAAAGACTTGTGACACGGGCAAGTATTCAAAGCACCGAAAGTGCAATAAACACTCCTTTTGCAATGTATACGTGGTCAAAAAACAACATCAAAAATATGAACTTCATCTACGTTTCACAAGAGGAGTATATAAGGGAAGAACTACAGTTTAATGCTTCATGTCCGCAATTGAAACCTGTTCCAAAAACACAAGCAATTCATCATGTTAACCCATTATGCATTGGTAAAATCCAGACTAGATATTTTTCACTGTCATCAGAATTTAAAACTTATAGTGTCATTAAATAAATAAAAAGCTAAATTTACAAATACAATGAAATTTCTTCACTTGGTTAATAGTGATTGATATTTTATTATCTATTTAATTTCCTGCAAGAAGTAATTTTTTTTTTCTCTTGACTGATAGATTATAATACTTGTATTTGTATTTGCCGAAGATGAGAAAATAGAAAAAAAAAATAAAAAAATTTAACACTAAAATTCACCTATTTTGGGCAGTTTCGAAGCGTCGTAACTCCGAAACTAAGGCTCTAATCGGAAAAAGTTATTCATGTTTTTCGTTTTCTTTTCGTCAATACACCATTATCCAATGGTCAAATTAAGGGTCCCGAGAAATCGGAATCGTGCCGTGATAATTATACGTAGTCACTACTTGAAAAATCGAAACTGAAACATCAAACCTCGAGCAGTCTTTACCAAACCTTATGTATCTAGTGATCCCATGGAGCACCCATTATTAAATTTGGCTATGATGTAGAGAAAAAGATGGGCTTTCATTTTGGTGGGGAAAATCAAAAATTAAATATACGTTATGCCGGGACATTCAAGGATAAAGGATACGTTGCAGTTTTCAATATCATTGAACCACAACGACATGACCTTTGTATCGACTATTATTAAAGAGGTTTTTGCAAGCTTTAAAATGATATCCAACATTTTGAAATCCATTAACGCATTCCAAAGTTATGCCAATTTTAAGAGAGGTCCTTTTTTCAAAAAGTGTCATACAATACCTACTTCAACGAACCATAAAACAAAAACTACTTTGAATTTTAACTCAATTCTGGTGTCATAGAATTCGTATGGACGAGGAGAAACTGCTGTCCAAATTTCATCCAATTCAAAAGGGGTCGGGTCCTGGACTGTGTCGAAATATTTTGGAATTACCCGTTATCCAAAAAAAAATACTTCTAGTTGCTTCAGAATACGTATTTTGATTAAAAACCCCATCTTTCACCATATGAAGTGTGTTTTTATTTTTCAATGAACTTTGGGCAGACTTTGGCGTTATTCGATCGGCCCCAAATTTTTTATTGGAGGCTAGTGGGCCAAATGGAAACTTTTTCGGCCCAGCAATAAATACAAGCAATAATAATAAATGTTCATAGAAATCGAACACGTACCGTGTAATAAAAAGGTGTTAACATATCGCCCGTGAGTTCGAACTATCATTGATTTCTTTTTAAGAAAATTTACAATTTTCAGAAAAGCTACTTATCTCGAGAAAAGAAAAGGTATTATCTTATTTTTAAGAAAAGGTACTTTTAAGAAAATGAATTTTTGTAAGATAAGGTATATTTTTAAGACAAGGTATTTTTTGAAGAAATGTTTTTTTTTTTAAGAAACGGGAATTGTTTAGAATTGGTCCTTTTTTAAGAATAGGTACATTTTTAAGAGTAGGCACTTATCTCAAGAAACCATATGTTGTTTCACAAAAAGGTACTCTTTTAAGAAAATTTCGTTTTTTAAGAATAGGCAATTTGTTGAAAGAAAATTTACTATTTTTAGATAAGGTACTTATTTAAAAAAATTGTTTTTTAAGAAAAGGTAATTTTTGTAAGAAAATTTTGTTTTTTTAGCAGAGGTACTTCCTTAAGATAACGTATTTTTTTTTTAGAAAATGTAGTTTGTTTAAAACTATGAAAAGGTATATTTTCTAAGAAATTTTCATTTCCCTTGCGGGAGTTTTTACTCGGTCTGTTTTGTAAACGTACAATTTTCTAAATCTATTCAAGCTCAAGACCTTTTTTGGTATGTTTTCGGTGAATTCATCAATAATATATGTCTAGAAACACTCATCATATTAATGAGAATTCCTTTATACATATGTTTGAAGAATACCAAGCACTAACATTGGGACACTTTCATGCACAACTCTTTTTATTTGTGCATGAAAGTGTCCCAATGTTAGTGCTTGGTATTCTTCAAAAATATGTATAAAGGAATTCTCATTAATATGATGAGTGTTTCTGGATATATATTTTTGAAGAATTCACCGAAAACATACCAAAAACGTCTGCTGATGAAGATGTTGGCAAGATCCGAAATAGCTATACAGACAGCCATAGTATCATTGGAACATTTTTATGCTCGACTTTTTTGAAAGTAATATAAAGCGAATCAATAAGCTTTATATTATTTAAAAAGGTCTTGAGCTGGAATAAATTTAGAAAATTGAAAGTTTAGAAAACAGACCGACTAAAAACTCCCGCAAGCGAAATGATGCAAGTTGGCGAAGAGCACCGCGAGCTTGAAACAATAATATTGTTGATGGCAACCCTCTGGTTTGTTGTTCTGAAATGACAAAACAAAAACAAATCATGCCTGTTTAAAACCAATGGTTTTTCGACATGATATAAAAGAGTTGGGCATGGAAGTGTCCCAATGTTAGTGTTTGGTATTCTTCAAACATATGTCTGAAGGAATTCTCATTAATATGATGAGTGTATCTAGATATGTAAAGAGGTTTTCAACAGAGACGCTACAAAAGTAAATCGATAGGGATAGCAAACGACGCCATATTTTTTCCCGCTCTTTTGACATTTCTCTTCAATAAGGTTTGCCATTTCATCATGAAAGGATATACGAGCCAACAACGAGTTGAAATTATTAAAACTTACTACCGGAATTTGGAGTCAGTGGCCTCAACTTTAGGAGCGCTACGATTCGGATTTTCATCGAAAAATCATCTTCAGCGATGAGGCTCATTTCTGGCTGAATGGCTTCGTCAATAAGCCAAATATGAGTTATTTGTCAGATGAGTCATCATTGCATCCCGAAAAAATTTCGGTTTGGTGCAGTTTATGGACCGGCGGCGTCATTGGGCCGTACTTCTTCCGTGATGATCAAGACCGGCACATTACTGTGAATACGAATCGCTACCGTTCAATGATAACCGAATATTTTTGGCCCCAATTGGATAATATGGACTTGGAGGACATGTGGTTCCAACAGGACGGCGCCACAAGCCACACAGCGAATGCCACAATCAATTTATTGGAAACCAAGTTTGGTGAACGTGCTATCGTGCGATTTGACGCCGTTAGATTATTTCCTGTGGGGCTACGTCAAGTCTACGGTCTATGCCAACAAGCCAGCGACGATTGATGAACTTCGTACGAATATCGAACGTGAAATTGCAGCAGTATCAGCCGATTTATGCTTAAAAACCGTCGAAAATTGGGTTCAGCGTCTGGACTTCTGCAAGCGTGCCCGTGGTGGCCATGCAAAAGAAATCGAGTTCCATACATAATGGCATCGAAAGTACTTTCACAGGAATAAAGAATTTCATTGGTATCTTTTGTAGCGCTCTTATTGAAAACCCCGTTATACTTTTACTTTTATTACTTTTTAAGAAACTTCACTTATTTAAGATAATGATCTTTTTTTAAACTTCTTTCACTTTGGCTTTTCTAAATTTACTTTCTATTGGGTTCAAAACTACAATATATACTAAATATTGGTTACAGGCTCCACCTAAAAAACTTCCCATTAAACAAGAAATTTCCCAGCGTATGTGGGACATCTAGTTAGTCTGGACACAAACCAAAGAAAAAGTAAACAATATTGTTGATAATAGTGGGTGCTAGCATAATAGTTTTAAAAAAAGTTGGTTAATTTTTTTCATTTAGCCCCCATCCCGCAACGTGCGATTAGGAACTTCTTTTCAAAAGCAACAGGTTTTCAATTCATGAAAATAATGTGTCAAACATATACATGGTTTCTGCAAAATGTTGAAGGGACCGATTTTTTTCTTTCATCGAGTACGGCCAACATTTGAAAGAAATATTGAGTAAAATATAATTGTAAAGAAAGGATATTTAGTATGATAATATATGTATATTACTAACTACAATAGATTTTTCTATTATTTTTGTTTTATTTGAATTAAGTATTTGTAAATGATTCACCTATTACAACTAATGGCAAAGTTATGTAAATAATTTAAAAGAAAATCATGAATAAATAAATCAGTCATAAATAAATATCACCCCTGGTGAAACTCTTCGAATTTATGACAGCTAAATATATTCATGCAGAGAGAAAAATGCGCAATCATAGAGTTAATATGTATAGAGCTGCCATTCTTCTCATCTGTTAAATCCCTTCAAAATATTCATGGCGCGGTCGTTGCGATAGAGAGTTATTTGACGCAAATTGACTTACACCAGGTGCAATTACAAAAATTGTTGACTTCAATTTTTCATGTCGTTTTGATGAAAAACTGTGAAATTTAAACGCATTTTGTTAGATTTCATTGTTTGTATATACAGGGTGATTCAGGAAGTTCCGGACAAATTTCTCCAGCGTAGTCCTTGGCTCATTTCATGAAGAAAAGACCACTAGGACCATGTCCGAAAATACACGAGTGCGAAATGGCAGCGGGTTCAAAATTTTCGGATTGGTGGTCGGAGGCTAGTAGGGTAAAGTTGCTAACTTCTGAGCCAGTGGTCGGATTTTTGGGCTTGTTGGACCATTGAAAACTCATCATGTGTGGGTGGTTATTTAGAAATTGCCCTAAAAGAAGCCCAGAGATTTTTTTCCTTTGTGTTTGATTCTTCAGCCAAAAATTTCAAGAAAATAAAATCTTAAACGTGTTAATTTACAAAAACAAATAAATGTGTGCTGTTATTTCGCTTCCAAAAACAAAAACAAACATTTTTGCATTTCAGTAAAATGTTCATAACTTTGGAACGGTAAGACCTCTGGGCTTCGTTTAGGTCATTAGGACATAAGTTACCTGCCATCTGGCTGAGCAAATTGAGGTTATGTGAATTTTTTTCCCCATTTTTTTCCGAAAGCTTTGTATCTGGGCGATTTGACCTTTTTCTACTTTTTTTTGATGTGTTAACATCTATAGCGGCGTATAGGGACTAAATCTATCAAAGTCAAAATCTGCTAAAGCCAGATTTTATGCTGCTGCTAAAACCATCGCAGTCGACGTTATGGTGACATACTAACACGTCAGCTACTTCGTACAAAGTATGTGTGATGTTGTGTGTTTGGCTGTTTCGTTGCTGTTGGTATGGCAAACATGTTGTTATGTGACACACGTATACGTCAGCTACTTCGGACAAGGTATGTGTGATGTTGTGTGTTTGGTTGTTTCGTTGTTGTTGCTATGGCCAAACAAAGCGAGTCATTTGATGTTCAGCCATTGCCCGGTGTATACAAAAACAAGTAGAAACGGTGTTAAGTTCGGTCGGGCTTAAGCTTATATACCCTCCACCATGACAATTTACACTCACACTCTCCACTCTTTGCATTCCCTTAACAGTTTTTATTTTAACTGTAACGTCATCATATGATTGAACGCTGTTTTTTATTTTCCAATGTAACATTTACAAATGTGTTCATAGAAATCGAACAGGTACCGTGTAGCAAAAAGGGGTTAACACATCGCCCGTGAGTTCGAACACTCATTGGATTTTTTTAATATTGATTCCTCTTAAAGACCTTTCCAGCAAGCCCAAAAACAAAAAATCCAACCACTGGCTCAGAAGTTAGCAACTTTACCCTCCGACCGCCAATCCGAAAATTTTGAACCCGCTGCCATCTCGCAGCCTTGCATTTTTGGACATGGTCCTAGTGGACTTTTCTTCATGAATACGCTGGAGAAATTTGTCCGGAACTTCCTGAATCACCCTGTATTTGTAGTGTATTTACACAAACATTTTAACGCACAAATCGAAACGCCGTTTCTGATTTATTGTTGGATGGTTTGAGCCTTTGCCTCTATATGGCATTATTAAAGCAATACTTTCCAACATGCAACCGCCCATATGCAACACACCAAATGTCACCAATTTACTGAGAGAGTTGGCGTCTCTATACGTCATTGCTCTATGTGCGCAATATTTGTGTCTTTTTGTTGACAATATTTTCAGGCACATAACCCCTTTAATGTTTTCAAACTTTTTTCACAAAACCCAACCTAAACGTTGGTGTTTGGTCAAAGGGTATACAAATTTAACCTTTGTGCGATGAATGTAGGAAAAATTGTTTACATAATACCAGTTAAATAACCAAAATTTAACCGCAGCATAATAAATAAAAACCAAATAGCGATTCAGACCAATTAAAAGTTACAGCAAAAAAATGCCAACATTTGTGTGTAAAAAGTAAGCGTGGCCTAATGCTATTATGTCGTGTCCAATAATTACATTTTTTCATAATTTTTTACATTCAGTCTTCTTATAATGATTTGAAACCACCGCACACCAACAAAAAAAATACAAAAACAACAAACTAAATGTGATTACTTTCGGCTGTTCCCGTGATTACTTGAGATTATATTCGGAAACTCATTAAACTGCCATGGACGAGGATGAAAGGTGCTGGTTTGTGGGTCGGTCGGCAAGTTATTAAAAAGTAATTTGTATTTTACATGCAACCAATGTAACTTAGGGACAACAAACCAGGACACGGGAATAAAATTGTATAAATAATAAACATTACCGGGCCAAAGTGCTGACAGAAAAAGCTGTCGTTACTTTGGCGAGTGTTTTTTTTTTTATTATTACAATTTAAAAAATAAAATATTTATAGCATTAATGTGTGTATACGAAATACGCATAAAAATGTCACAGCGGTAAAATTCTTGGGAATTGTTTAACTCCGACAAAAGATTTGGCTTTTGAACAATACTTCGTACTTTCATAAATACTGGTACAATACTTTTCGCCACCACTGTAACAAGTATACTCTTTCTTGACAGATTTTGTGACAACTAACTAACTAGCAAAGCCACAAACCACTTCACATTAAAGAGCTCTGTTACAGTGTTAACAGAGCTATGTTAACATATTTCAAGCGAGATATATATAAATAAAATCGAATTCTTGACGATCGGACAAATATATAAGAACAAATATTTAAATTTGAGAAGTCTGCATTTCAGAAAAAATATCTGTATCACTCAAGTTTAAAGAAATTAATATATACTAGACTTTGCCGGGTTGCAACACTTTCATTTCGTAGAAATATTTAACGCTTTTATTTTTAACCGGGAGTAACTGCAACATCGCCAGCAATATTTTTCGAAAGTGCCCAACATGTACTTTTCAAAAAGTTAGGTCGGAAGGTCCCGTCGAATTTCAGACCAGAAAATAAGTCAAAACTAAGTTTTCATATGAAAAGGGATTTTGGACCATTGTGTCACAACGGGAGCAGCCGTCACCCACATTTTTCGAAAGTGCCCAGCAAGTGCTTCCCTTAAAAGTGGGTCCAAAAATTACTTTAGAAGGGAATAAAGAAAACAGGCTTATTGTCACGGGAGTTGAATATATCGAAGGTATTCACGTGTCGCATCATTAACCCTCTGACGACCATACATTTTCGGCCGAAGCGATGTAATTTTTTTGTTTATAAGTATTTTCGTGGTCTATGGTCCTAATAATAGGCCGAAAACATATCCAGAATACCAAATTCGTCCAACAACTTATTCAATTTTTCTTTCGGACTCGCAAGTTGCGTTTATGGTGGCCATGAGGAAAGAGTTAAGTGATTGGGACTACTATCAAATAGAAGCTATTATAGCCTATTTTCATTATATAATACCCTCATTCGCGAAAAAATCTCCAGAATATAAAATTCCTCCAATAACTAGTACAATGTTTAATCTGACCGAAAACAGGCGTTCATGGTGGCCACTAGGAAAAAGTTTTGTGATTGGGACTAGTTTATATGGCCGGTTCGAGGAACAATTTCATACGTTTTTGGACGAATTTAATATTATGGTAATTTTTTGGGGAATAAGTTTATTAAATAATGAAAATAGGTGTCAATAGCATTAATTTGGATCTAGTACGAGTTACAAAACTTCTTCCTGGTGGCAACCCTGAAAGCATCTTGTCAGTCCGAACAAAAAATTTGCAAATTCTTCATCGAATTTGATATTTTGGACCTTTTTTCGGTAATGAAGGTATTATCAAATGAAATAAATATCAGTTGAATAAATATCAGATAATTTGATACAAGTAACAATACGTAAAGTATTTCCTTGTGACCACCACGGGCGCATCTTTCCCGTCCGCTCAAAAAATTTTATAAGTTATTGGACGAATTTGATATTCTCGAGATTTTTTCGGAACTAAGGATATTAGTTAATGGAAATAGATGTGAATACCTTTAATTTGACACTAGTCTGAAGCACAAAACTTTTTCCTAGAGGCTACCATGTGTGCATCATGTTCATCCGAAACAAAAGTTTCACACATTTTTTGTAGAATTTGTTATTTTAAAGAGTTCTTAGGGAATGAGGCTAATAATTATGAATTTAAAAGTCAACAGCTTTAATATGACATTCGAACAAATCGCTAAAATTTTCCCGATTTGGCGCAATGGCCACCAACACTTCCAAGATTTTCTATAAAAAAAATATTTTTTACCCTGCCAAAGAATAACTGAATTTGAAATCCTGATATATCCTTGCTATATAAGTCCTTGCTATATAATGTATAATTTATATAATTTGTCGAATCCCGAGAAAATCGGTAATTTATATTACCTTTCCAAAATTTAGCTGTGTGACTTAGTTCTGTTAATATAACAACAGAGCTCTGCTTACACAATTGGTTTGTGTCTCTGCTAGTTCGAATTTATCTTCACACACATGGAAAATTACATAAAAATTACATGTAATTGAGTCATTAGAGAAATTACAGCTTACTGTTACTAAGATGATTTCCTCCAATTTCTTAATCGAAAGTTTTTGGAAATCAAGTTCATGTGAAATTGTATAAGATTTACTCGTACCACAAACAGTACACGAACATTCGAATTCAATCAGCAATTTCAATTAAGTTAAAGTAATAGGAGAAATGTTTGTGTTTTGAAAAGATAACGAATCAAAAATTCCAAGAGAGATAACAAACATTGAACATCAACTAAATTCGAGTTTCAATGAGAAAATAATTAAATAGATGTTCATGTCACTAGAAATCATTGGCACAAAAATTTTCGAGATTCTCCAATATTTCGAGAATTAATATTGGCATTGCGGTAATATGTTTAGAAGTTAATAAACCTGAATACGAAATTAATTTATTTATATTAAAATATTTAAAAAATATCCGATTGAGTGTAAACGTATGTCACTTGCTCGATATTAAAGTTCCTTACTATACAAAAAGTGTTTGCTTTCAATGGCTGTCGAATTAAAACACTTTGAAATTATTTCCATTACGCATCTTAATCCTGTGATGGCCCTATGTTTTCGGCCGAAGCGACTCAACTTTTCTGACTATATTCGCGATCTAAGACCCAATAATAGCTACACCACTATATATGGAATTTTTGATGTGTTAACATCTATAGGCAAGAGTAGGGTAATCTATCAAAGTGAACACACGCAAACAACAAACAGCGGTAGCTTCACATACGTGGTTGTTGTACAACAATAGTCTCTGCCTGAAAATAAGTATGATGGTATTGATGTATTGTAAGAGTATAGAATAGTATAGAATAGAAACACTGATGCCTTTTGAAGTATTTATGCTTTTTGTATTGTTTTATGTAATAACATTATCGAAATGGTGAATTTATATTGAAATATTCTATAAAGAGAATAAGAATCGTTTATTCTCTTTTACTCAGACTCTCTACATGAGAGCGGAAAAAGTGTGCAATAAGTTCTCTATACTATTCAATACTTTTTGTCGTCGCTCTGTTTAAGACAAAAAGCGACCGGGTTATTCACAGATAGGTGGTAATTGGAAACTTGTTGCACTTCTACACCGGTACCGAAGGACAGGTGCTTTTGTACCCCTTTTGGATTGATAAATCAATGCCTACCATTTACTGTTTCAAGATTATTTCACACAAAAGTCGCCCACGGCTACGCTTCACATGGTCCAATCTGATAGTCCAATTTCGGCACACTTTTTTTCAAAATTTCGGCCGTTATCTCAACAATGCCACGTGGAATATTGACATCCAAGGCAGCAATCGTGGTTGTCTTGTCCCTACAGACTGGAGTGACCTCACCAAAAAATAGATTAGTGGGGGTAAAATTGCACTAACAAAGCGGCCAATTGACAGAGGCGAAACGTAAGGATAAGTGTTCACTAAACTCGAGTCAGACATACAGACAGACAGAAGGACATGACACAATGGATATGAGACAGAAATGTTCAATTGCTGCGAACGGTGGCAGGTTTAATGTTGATGTCTGTTCGAGCACACTTTTAGCTACAGTGCCAATATTTTCCACTGGTCCACCTTTTAGTAGACAATATTTCGACAAACCCTACTAGGCAACTAAAAATGGCCGATGTTAACACCCATGTTCGGAACCCCCCATATAAAAGTTGCGGTCACCTCGCTAGTGACGGCGACACTATCGAGTATATAGCCATGAAAAAGCTTCTCACAATACTGTTCGGAGTCGGTGTAAAACTGTACGTACCAATCCTTGAGTGAAAACTGGAAAGCGCACAGATCAGTGATTGTGAGAAGTTCTCCCCGGTCCCTTCATGGGATGTAATGGGAAACCATTATTTATTTTTTTTTACTCTGCAACAGAGAATTGATGACTTTGCCACGCCCATTATGGTACAAAATACCATACAACATTTAGGCGGCACGCCAACTAGTTGATCCAATAACTCTCGTAAAATACTAAAGATGTGCATGAAATTCAGCCACATTGTGATATCGAGCGATTTTGTCACGCCCATTATGGAGGTTTCAATTCAATAGTTGAGCGAATGTTACATCCCATGAAGGAATATTGGAGAGCTTCTCACAATCAATCAGCTGTGCGCCTTACACTGATGGAGACCTATAGTCTTACACCGGTTCCGAATGGTATTTCGAGAAGATTTTTCATGGCTAAGTACTCGATATTGTCGCCGTAACTAAGCGAGGTGACCGTCGGTGAAGGAAATATAAGGTGGTCAGAGCATGGATCAAACCCACGTTGACGTGTACAAGAGTCGAGCTCACTAATCATTTCACCACCGACGCCCTCAGGTGATCCAATAACTCCCGTAAAATACTATCGATGTGCAAACTTCAGCCAGATAATGATGTAGAGCGATTTCCGTTCAAAATTCACGGAAACAATCAACTACAAAAATGTACCTAGGATATGAATAAACAACTTTCTAGAACATACGAACTTCCTAGATCTTAGGTACAGTTTTGCTACCTATTTGCTACCTATGGACCTGAACAGTGGGTAAAACATAAACAAAATCGAATTTTTTAATGTTTTTTGCGATTTTCACCTTGAAGATGAAGTTGGTTTGATTTTATATGTTCACAATTTTTGTTCTTTATGACTAGAGCTACAACTTTTCCTCAGAGAGTAAATCAAAACTTCGAACGATTTGCAAGATATGAGCCTGACAAAATAATCACTTTTTTGCAAGAATGACACCGAGGCTCCAAATCTTTGGAGGGTCATAAAAAAAGTGCATGACTTTGGGCAAAACTGGGATACAGGGGTCTTTTTTTTTGTCTTTGGCCATGTAGTAGTGTCCGTATATGGTTAAATTTTTTCGTGTTGCATGATGAAATTGTAAACATTACTGACTACGAAATTATAGATCATGACATACTACAAATGGCCGAAATTAGAAATTAGAAATCATATCACTCAAATTGAAAAACGTTATGTATGTTGTTGTGAAGCAAACATAGCGTTGTTTGTTGAAAATACAAACCCGACAGACAACAATAAAATGGTTTCAAAACAGTCCGCAAGAAGAGATTGGAGAGAGCATCCAACAACCAGTGAGCTGTGCGATTTCTAGTTTTATACTCACTGATTTGGACCTACAGTTGTACACGGGTTCTGAGCTGTATATTGAGAAGCTTTTTCATGGCTAAGTACACGCGGAAAAATCTGTCCTATTTTGTTGGTTCGATGCAAATATAACGTGTTTGTAGTTTGTTGCAAATACAGTATACTTGTGTCCAAACACGTTGTGTTTGCTATTCAATATTGTATGTTACAGATAGAAAGATGAATCGGTTATAATATATGTTTTTGTGACCCAAAGAGGCTTTGTTTGTTGGAAACTGCTGAAAAAAAACCTTACAGAAAACAAAAAAAACAGCAGCAGACCTTCCATACATGAAAGCAATGCTTGCATGTAAGTATATGGATGTTACAAACATTTACGTGGTTCCTGGATAATATTACAGGGATAGTGTACAATCTAACTCAATCAGAAAAATTGTTCCAACTTTTTAGTATGAACTTCTCATACATTGACACGTAATCTAACAATACAGGATTGACTTATAGAGAACCGATATGACTCAGTACATTTACGAAGTTTGGTGTGTTGCAAAACGCTGGAAAATATGTATTTTTTTGTTGGTTGGATGCAAATATGAAGTGTGTTTGGAGCTTGTTGCAAATATAATATACTTGTGTCCAAACACATTGTGGTTGCTATTCAATACTACATGTTTGATACACAATGACTAATATGTTATAATATATGTATGTGTTTGCGACCCACATATAAAGGGTTTTTCAACAGAGACGCTACAAAAGTAAATCGATAGGGACAGCAAACGACGCCATATTTTTCCCCGCTCTTTTGACATTTCTCTTCAGTAAGGTTTACAATTTCAACGAGTCGAAATTTTTAAAATTTACTACCGAAATTTGGAGTCAGTGGCCTCAACTTTAAGAGCGCTACGTCATTCTGGTTGAATAGCTCATTTCTGGCTGAATGGCTTCGTCAATAAGCAAAATATACGTTATTGGTCAGACAGCAATCCACACGTAATCCATGAGTCATCATTGCATCCCGAAAAAATTACGGTTTGGTGCGGTTTATGGGCCGGCGGCGTCATTGGGCCGTACTTCTTCCGTAATGATCAAGACCGGCACATTACTGTGAATGCAAATCGCTACCGTTCAATGATAACCGAATATTTTTGGCCCCAATTGGATAATATGGACTTGGAGGGCATGTGGTTCCAACAGGACGGCGCCACAAGCCACACAGCGAATGCCACAATCAATTTATTGGAAACCAAATTTGGTGAACGTGTTATCTCACGAAATGGCAAAGTCGATTGGCCGCCTCGGTCGTGCGATTTGACGCCGTTAGATTATTTCCTGTGGGGCTACGTCAAGTCTATGGTCTATGCCAACAAGCCAGCGACGATTGATGAACTTCGTACGAATATCGAACGTGAAATTGCAGCAGTATCGGCCGATTTATGCTTGAAAATTGGGTTCAGCGTCTGGACTTCTGCAAGCGTGCCCCTGGTGGCCATTCAAAAGAAATCGAGTTCCATACATAATGGCATCGAACGTACTTTCACAGGAATAAAGAATTTCATTGGTATCTAAAACCGGTTTTGTTTTATTTAAAAAAAACTTTTGTAGCGGTCTTATTGAAAAACCCTATATTTATGTTTTTGATAGAAATACAACTGTATTTGTTGCACTAGCTATGCACTTTCGAGAGCAAGAGAATAAAAGACGGACAACGAGAGAGTCTATCTTGTAAGTGTTTATCTGTATGTTTGCATTATTCTCTCAGTCAGTGATTCCCAAATATTCCTGAATGTGCGTGTAAATTGCAGATGAAGTGTTTCTTATTTTGCCTGATGTATTGTGTTTTAGTTTTATGTATTCAGTCGTCATCGGACAGAGGATATCAAATGCGCTTGATCTCTTAAATGGTTTGTGATGTTACTTTGGTGTTTGTGTATGTCTTTCGTGTGTTACCAAAGTGAGAAACGATTTTGAGGAAAGGAACTGAGCCTTTACTAAGAAATTCGGAACGGCGGACCATTTGTGAAATAAGTGTAATAAAAAAACACTAGTAATTAATCCACGCTTGGCTTGCATGAACTTGATTTGTATATAAATATCTTGTATTGTGTACCAACGCATAGCTGAAACCTTCTGAAAAGAAAAATGTGAGAGGTAACAAAGGAAGGAGAAGCACAAGAGCAGCAGCTTCTCATTTCATGAAAAAAAAAACAATTAATGCATTCAATGCAAATAAATTTAAAAAGGGCCGTTTTAAATCTATTAATTTTTTTTTTAATTATTTATAAATGTGGGATTATATTGTTAAAAATAATTAGAATAATTAATACATATATACTGAAATCGAAGAATACTTCGTTTCTAAATATTATTATATTTGTGAGGAAATTCGCATATTTTTCCACGTAAGTATATGTAGGTTTGGGGGAAACACTTGAATGCATCCACGTAAATATATGGATGTTTGGGATGAAAAACGCATGTGTTTCCACGTAAACGCATACATGTTTGTCAGTAAACATTATACTGTTTGCATTTAAATACAAGTAACTTTGGTACTTGCAAACAGATGAATGTTTGAAGTGTGTTCCAAACATATACAGGGTTCCTGCAGAATATGTTAGAGAGGCCGTTATTTTTCAGCGTGTATGGACGTTGCATGTTGGAAAGTATTGCATTGATAATACCAGATAGAGGCAATGGCTCAAACCAACTAACAAGAAAACAGAAACGGTATTTCGTTTTGTGCGTTAAATTTTTTAATGTAAATAAACCACAAATATAGACTAACAATAAAATATGCTAAAAAAAGTCAAAAATTAATTTAATATGCACAGTTGTTCATCAAAACGAGATGAACAATTTAAGTCAACAGTTTTTGTAATTTCATCTGGTGTAAGTCAATTTACGTCAAATAGCTCGCTATCACATCACGAAGAATCAGATGAGAAACATTGCAGCTCTATATGACATTACTCAATGCTGTAACCACATTTAACTTTTCTTAAAGTGTATTATTTTTCTAGGCAATAACTGTATTTTCAGTGAGTGAAAACTGGAAAGCGCACAGCTCAGTGATTGTGAGAAGTTCTCCCCGGTCACTACATGGGATGAAATGGGAAACCATTTATTTTTTAATAACTGTATTTTTTGTTTTGAAAATCTATCATAAAATTAGCAGAGATTTGGCGAAATACACCGGAACTTCACACATATAATAATATTATATGTTACATATTATGTCGGAAACTAGAGTCAATCTAGAGTGAACCAAATTGCAGATTTGAGATTTTACCGAAATTGGGAACTGAACCACGAGTCTAATGTTCACTGCTCCGCTATATTATTGTGGAATATATTCCTTTTTGCTCTTTATCCACAAACACACAGGTATTAACTTTTACCTCTCTATTTATAGAAACGTTAATGTATATATTTTTAATATTTCTTGGTGTTCTGTCTGATTGCTTCTTGTCTAATGGTAAATTTTAATGGCTGTGGACGGACACGAATATGTCACGAATTGTTAAAAGAAAATTGAGTGACAACGAATGACAAATAAACAAACAGAATGGAATGTATTAAACAAATGGAAACAAAACAATATTAAACAAAACAAATGAAAACAAAACAATGACTTTATAATAACAATAAACTGTCAGTGATAAGAAGCAAACAATTATGTTTTTAATGTTTTATTTACTGAGAAACAAAAACAAAGAAATGTATGAAGGGTGGGCTAATGTGGCGTGATGGTGATTTGAAAATGTTTGAGGTTTGGATTTTCAACATTTTCTTTCTGTAAGTTTTGCAGACAGCAAAGTATTTTAAGTTATAGGAAGGCGGTTCTGTATCCCCTGCTAAACTATATTAGACGATTTTAAGCGGCTCTCCATACAACAAAAACTGGTTTAACAAGGGGTAATAAAATATGCCTATTGATTTTTTCATGCAGAAAACAAACACAAAGCCATATATACCAAGATGTTGCGTGATGAACCCCCATCAGAGGGTACTCCCACTAGAAGTAACAATCTTGCCGTGTTGCGGGAGCTTAAGCGCGGGTGGCTGCGTAACCTAAAGTGGCTGCATGAACTAAAGGTTAGCTCGCGTTTGCAATACCGTCCCTAGAACTGACCAGCATGCATTCCTCTTTTTACCATAGAAGACGAATGAATCAATAATACAGGTCAATGGCGGAAGAGTGCGGAGAACACCAAACTCCAGATCCAACAAACTCTGCCTAGTTAGCGCCTAACCCAGAGTGACCGACTGGAAAATACATCCTGGTAGTAGGTAAAATGTAAAAACACGGTGTCCTGGGTTTGCCTTCCGCCACCATTTTGTAATGGCAATAAAAACTCAAAATGAGAATGAGAAACATGAAACCCCCTTAACGACCACCCCAAACGTTATAAGGACCATGATTTACGGATATGCACTTGGAAGGTTAGAACTATATACAGATCCAAAGCCGCTATCTAACGGGCAATTGTTAATAGAGCTGACATTACTGCTATCCAGACTCAAGAAATATATTAGTAAGCACAGCAGAAAACACTGCTGAAAAGGGTAAAGCAACAAACTATTGCTATATCAGCAAACGTCGCTTTGTTGTTTTAGCTAACATTACGCCAGGTATTATATCAGCACTGCACGTAGTTTATTCTAATGAGAGTACATTTGTTGTAATAGCAAACAATTTGCCTGCTGATAAGTATCATACATTTTTTCCTATTAATAGCAAACTTTTTTTTAGTCCAGCAGATACGATGGACAAAACATGGCTGTACAAGGAAGAAGAACTTCGACATACACAGGTGGCGCGCGAATCGTGCTACCAAAACCAACACGCAACATTGAGTAATCGGCTTATTATTTTTGGAACGAAGTTCCTTATCGCACGCTGCGGGACGGGGGCTAATTGAAAACAAATTAAACAACAGTTGTTAACACTATTATGCTACAACCCAGTATTATCAACTATATTGGATACTTTTGCTTTGGTTTGTGTCTAGACTAACATATGATGGGAAATTTCTTGTTTAATGGGAAGTATTCCAGTTTTGAACCCTATAAACACTAAATTTAGAAAAGCCAAAGTGAAGGAATTTAAAAAAAAAAAAAACATTTTCTCAAATGAGTGACTTTTCTTAAAAAAACAAAATTTTCTCAAACAAATATCTATTCATATTGTTACGATTATGTAAAAGCTTTTCCTTACTCTTAATGACCAGACTAACATTATGGACTAACATTATAACAGACATAACATAATTCTCCAATAGTCGAGATCTAGATCATTCCACATTGTTCCAGAGGTGGATTCATAAATTAATAGAAAGATGACTACTAACAACGACTAGAAGGTTCTTGAATTGGCTAGAGATAACTACATTTGAGTATGGTGAGTTCGTATAAATACCTGAGGTCTTTGGAACGAAGAGTCAGTTTGTGATTAACCGCCGGAACGAAAACAACGCGATTTGATGGTAAAACAAAGTGGTGCAAATAAAGAAACCTGTTGTACTGTTTGAGTCAAATAAAACATTGACACTGACACATACCAGTTTGAGTGCAAAGAAGAAATGGAGGGATCTGCAAAGAAAGCAATTGGTAATATGGATGTTTCTACGATGTTTCCAGCCATGATGGAAAAATTTAATGAAAATTCCGGAATTATTAATGCGAGACTGGATGAAAATTCTAGAATTACAAACGAGAAATTAGAAACGAAATTTGGCGAGAATTCTAGAATTATGAACAAGAAATTGAATGAAAATTCTCGAATAATGAACGTGCAACTTGAAGTGAAATTTTACGATAATTTTTGAAGTATGGACGAGAAACTTGAAAATTAATTTGGCGAGAATTCTAGAATTATGAACGAGAAATTTTGTGAAAATTCCATAAATGTGCAGGAAACATCAAACGCCACAAATGACAAGCTACATGCAATTTCAGAAGCTATGAATAACATGGAGATACAGGTTAATGTGGTAAATTCGAAAAGGTCGAACATAAGTTCGGAGAAGTTGAACAGAAGATCGATCAAGTCGAGCATAAGTTTGTGAAAGTCGAAAATGATGTAAGCGAATTGCAACGGAGAATGAATGAACTTAAGTTACAAGAGGGGCCAGTGCGAGTAATTTCCGAAGGCTCTAGTATATTGAAAGCTCCCAGTTTCGATTGCTCTACACCAGTCGACGTTTTTAAATTCCAATTCGAAATGGTCGGAATTAAGAACTTGTGGAACAGCAACGAGCATTAGAGCTGATTTTAGCACTTAAAGACAGCGCATCAGAAGTCCTTCAGAGCGTTCCCGTCAGAGCCAGAAACGACTACGAGTATATACTGGCTGCGTTACAATCTAAGTGTGGTGGCGATCACAAGAAAGATTTATATCCCTTGGAGTTAAGGGGCCGAATACAAAAGCATAATGAAACGCTACAAGATTTCGCAACGGATGTGGAACGCTTGGTGTTGATGGCATATCATGGAAAACCCCAAACTTTCTTAGAGCAATTCAAGATAGAAGAATTTGTTTGGGCATTAACGATCGTGACGTTAGATAAGCGCTGTTTGCCTCTCAAAAAGCTATATTTGTGGAAACAGTTTCATTTGCTTTGGCGAATGAGACGGAGAGGGTTGTTTTCAGTCAACAGACACATCATGTACGAAGGGTAGCAACGGAAGTCAAACGAAAGGATTTGAAAAGCGCCGTTAGCGAACTTAGAGAAGTGATTCGGATTCTCACGTAAGCGCTATGGCAAGCGACAAAATTTAAAGGTGGCAATCGTGACCATATAAACTGCAGAGAGCCACGAAAACGATCAAGATCGAGCTCACCCCAACCTTGGCAATAAACGGGTAAATTTTACTACACCAAATGAATCTCCGTTAACCTAAACCGAGCTAGCCCAGAGGGGCATGGACTGGCTCCCACAACCGAAGGCCCCACGATCCCCATCTCAATAATCCAACAGGAAACAAAATGCTAGTTAAGAAGAAAGAACGACGTCACCAAAAAAGACAGCTATCCACTACCAAGAATTGACGACACATTGGATACGTTGTCAGGGACAAAATGGTTCTCCACCCTGGACATGCAAAGTGGTTATTGGCAAGTATAAATCAGCGAGAAAGACAAGATGAAAACTGCATTCAGCGTACGGGATTTTCTGAGGCAGTTCAAAGTAATGCCAGTTGGACTCTGTAACGCTCCTGCCACCTTTGATCGATTAATGGAGTGCGTGTTGAAACGACTTCATTGGCGAACATGCTTGTTGTACCTAGACGACATCATTGTCATGGGGAACACACTCGATGAACACCGCGGCTGGGTTGAAACTCAGCCCGAAGAAGTTTTCTCTGTTCCAGAAGGAAGTAAAATACTTGGGACACCGAGTGACAGCAGTAGACATTTCCACCGATGAAGAAAAACTTCTGACAGTGAAGGATTGGCCCCGACCGCAGAATCTCCATGAATTAAGCCATTTTTTTATGACTCTGCACGTACTACAGACGGTTTGTACCGGGTTTCGCCACTGAGGCTGCAAGTCTTCACGAGTTGACAATGAAAAATCGGCCGTACTGTTGGAGCGAAAAACAAAAAGAGTCATTCCACCAACTGAAGCAATATATATGCACTGCTCCTTTGCTTGTATATTCTGTTGCTGGAGAGAAATTCATGTTGGTTACTGACGCGAGCAGTTACGGAATAGGTGGCGTGCTCTCGCAGGAAATAAATGGCCAGGAAAAGTTATTGGGTACTACAGCCGAATACTCTCAAAGCCAAATGAAAATTACTGTGTTACGAGACGAGAGCTACTGGCAGTCATAGAGTGTGTCAAACACTACCACAAGTATCTGTATGGCCAGCCTTTTCAGTGAAGAACCGATCATGCGGCGCTAAGGTGGCTACTGCAATTTAAGAACCCCGAAGGCCAACTTGCTCGTTGGATTGAAAGGCTGCAGAGCTATGACTTCAGCATTAAGCATAGAAAAGGAGGAAAAAACGGCAATGCAGATGCCCTGTCACGTCGACCATGCAAGCTGGAATGCAAACCCTGCTCAAAAGCAGAGGTGAAAGAAAACATCATTGACGTCCGTCTGCTTCGACTGGAATCCAACGAAAACTGGTCAACAGCACAAAGAAGAGACCCTACACTGGCAAAAATCATTTCTGCAAAAGAAGAAGGTAAAAGAAAAATACGAAATGGTATCGCCTCAGAGAGCCCCCTGATGAAAGCATATTGAGCCTGTGGAACAGCCTAAAATTATTTGATGGTTGCCTATACCGGTTATGGGAAAGTGAGGATGGTAAAATAGTCAAAAAGTTAATAGTGGTACCTTCCTCTAAGGAAAAAGAGATAATGAAAGAATTCCATAATGGCCCGAGTGGAGGACATCTAGGAATAACCAAGACCATTGAAAAGCTAAAGCAACGGTTCTACTGGGTTGGCTGTCAATAAGCGGTAGCCGATTGTATAGCAAATTGCACCCAATGTATGACAGCTAAGGGACCAACGCGAAGAAGTCATGGCCATATACAGCAATACAACTCAGGTGCAGCCTTTTAGCGTATAGCTATGGATGTGGCTGGTCCATTTCCATTCAGTAGCTCAGGAAACCAGTACGTCTTAGTGGTTATGAATTACTTCAGTAAATGGCCCTAAGTATGCCCAGTTCCCAATCAGGAAGCTAAGACTATAATTAGAGTGTTGTGGATAACTGGATATGCCGTGTTGGTGTCTCCTAGCAATTCCATTCGTACCAGGGTAGGAATTTTGAATCGACCATCTTCAAAGAAATGTGTGAGTCATACGGTATTTGAAAAAAAAAGACCCTTTTAGTATCCTCAGTCTGACGGAATGGTTGAAAGATTCAACCGAACTCTTGAAGAATACCTAAGAAAAGTAGTCAGAGCAGATCAAAGAGATTGGGATGCACACATACCAAAGTTCCTTTGGGCATATAGGACGGCCACCCATGACTCCACTTCGCGAACACCGGCTAGAGTCCTTTTTGGAACTGAGCTGAAGCTGCCTGGAGATTTGGATTTCGGTACCAAACCAGCATCTGACCATGTGAACAGTGATAGCAGTTACCAAGATACGGGGGATCTTAATGATCTCCGTGAATTTGTGCGCAACAAAATAATGATGGTCAGTCATAACATGAAAGCCAGATACGACCGAGCGGTAAATTCAGAATGAAGGCCAGTTAGTTTAAAAATAATGATGGTCACTCATAAAATGAAAGCCAGATACGACCGAGTGGTAAATTCAGAATGAAGGCCAGCTAGTTTTAATGTTTAGTTTACGGTTTATCTCTAGTTTACGGTTTATCTCCAAAACTGCAGACTCACTGGGAAGGCCCTTACAAGGTTGTCAAACAAATCAATGACGTGGTTTATAGAATCCAGAAAAGCCAAAGTTCAAGAGCTAAAATGAAAGTCGTGCATTTGGAAAAACTAGCCCTGTTTGGAAAACGCGGAGTTGTGCCTGCTCGGGACGACCAGGCTTAATTTGGGGGCAGTGTTACGATTAAGTAAAAGGTTTTACTTACTCCTAATGACCAGACTAACATTATGGAAGTAACAGGGCGATTAATGCTGCACCCAAAAGTATGCATTGTAACAACGTACAAGCTCGCTAAACCAGTAGCATGAATTCGCCTCAGTTCAGATAATTCTCCACTAGTCGAGATCATTCCACATTGTTCCAGAGGTGGATTCATAAATTAATAGAAAGATGACAACCAACAACGACTAGAAGGTTCTTGAATTCGCTAGAGATAACTACATTTGAGAATGGTGAGTTCGTATAAGTACCTGAGGTCTTTGGAACGGAGAGTCAGTTTGTGATTTACCCCCGAAAAGTAAACAACGCGATTTGATAGTAAAACATAAGACTTCTTGTAAAGTGGTGCAAATAAAGTAAACTGTTGTACTGTTTGAGTAAAATAAAAGGAAGTTAAACTGTTGTAATTATCGTAATTTAAAACGAACCTAGTTTTATTATTGGGAATAAAACAGAACAAAAGGGACGAATAACAATATTCTTAAACAGAGTACCTTTTCTCAAAAAAATATCTTACCTTACCTTTTCTTAAAAAAGTAAATTTTCTTACAACAAATTGCCGTATCTTAAAAAAAACAAAATTTTCTTTAAAGAGTACCTTTTTGTGAAACAAAACAACTCTCTTGAGATAAATACTTGCTCTCAAAAATATTGAAAAAAAGGACCGAAAATTACCATTTCTTAAAAAAAGACATTTCTACAAAAAAAAATTATCTTCCCTTAAACGAAATGTTTCTTACAAAAACTCATTTTCTTAAAAATACCTTTTCTTAGAAATAAAATATTACCGTTTCTTTTCTTGTCTTGAGATATGTAGCCTTTCTGAAAATAAGTAAATTTTCTTAAAAAAATAACCTTTTCCTAAAAAGAGTACCACTTCTTTAAAAAGTACCTGTTCTTAAAAAAAGTACTTCTTTGTAAAAGGAATTCATACTGTTATAGCTTTTTCTTACAGAAAGTACTTCTTCTTAAAAATTTCACCTTTTCTTAATAAACATTAGCAATTAATAAAAGAAGTACCTCTCTTTAAAAAGGGACCCTTTCGGGAAAATATAATACATATTCTTACAAAAAGGACCTCAAAATATACTTTCTTTTTTTTTTAAATACATTCTATAAAAAAAATTTGTTAAACAAAGTTTATCATTTTACAAAAAGTATATTTTCTTAAAGATCCATTTAAATTATAGTATTTTTCGACTGCAGCCTTAAGCGTGTTGAAACTAACTAGTACATAATCTATAGCGAAAGGAACTTCGTTCCAACCGGGTGTCCCCTGACATCTCGTGTAATTTGTTTTCACCTTTTTGTCCGGTTTTATTATTTTGTATACCTTGTGTTGAATTTGAAAAGAGCGGCCCGCCAAACAAACACAAACTACCGGTTGTTGTTGCCTTCATTTACAACAAACACTCCTGCATCTACTGTACTTATGAATGTTTTTAAAAAAAATATCGGTAGTTACATTTATAAAATTCGGAAAGTGTGTATTAAAATTTTATGGATTTTGAAAAATTTAACTATCGAATTTTTTCATTAAAAAATTACAGAATTCCGGTGATGTAAAAACCAATTGTAGGTATTATTTTATGTAGGTATTATTATGTAGTATTATTTTGAAATACGAGGGTTCCTATTTATATTTCGGGAATAGCAAATAATAACATAAATTTTCAATTGCAAATGCCTTTATTGTTTTTCAAAATATTCCCCTTGATGATCAATACACTTTGGCATTCGTTCAAACCATTTGTCATAGCACTTTTTCCATTGTTCTTGAGACACCTGCAAAATATGGTTTTTGTAATCAAATCGTTGACCACGCAGTTTACCTTTGATATTCGGTAATAATAAGAGTCATTGGGAACCAATTCAGGACCGTACGGAGGATAAGTCATCAAATCGAAGTTTTGTTTGCTCCAAAATTCACCTCTTTGACGACATGTGTGAGAGCTCGCATTGTCGTGATGGAGAATTATTCGTTTTTGGCGGTTAGTTTTACGAATTTCTCCAACGACTTCTGGCAACCAAATGGTCGTGTGCCACTCAGAACTGACCGTCCTTCGTTGCTCAAGCGGACCAGTGGCCACATGACCCATTCGCCCGAAGAAACAGGCGACCATGTGCTTCGCTGTGCTCCATCCACGAACCACTTTTGTTGGATTTAGCTCGCCTTGAAAGACCCACACGGTCGATTGATGTTTTGTTTCCGGCTCATACGCATATATCCATGATTCGTTACCTGTCACGATTTTCTACACGTGTTTTGAAGCACCACGGTCCAACTTTTTAATAATTTCCTTGCACCAAGTGACACCAGCGTTTTTTTTATACCCGCACCCATAGGGATGGGGTATATATCATTTAATACGCAAAAAAATGTAACACATAGAAGGAGCCATATTAGAACCTTAGTATCTTTGTGGCCGTCGGTGGTGCAATGGTTAGTGTGCGCGGCTCTTGTACATGAGATCCTGGGTTCGAATACTGCTCTGACGACCTTCAAAAAAAAAATTTCTTTCGGCGGCGGTCACCTCGCATAGCGACGGCGACACTATCGAGTATATAGCCATGACAAAGCTTCTCAAAATACCGTTCGGAATCGGTGTAAAACTGTAGGTCCCAATCAGTGAGTGAAAACTGGAAAGCGCACAGATCAGTGATTGTGAGAAGTTCTCCCCGGTTCCTTCATGGGATGTAATGGGAAACCATTTATTTTTTTTTTTTATCTTTGAACCAAATTCATTTTAGGACTTTTTCAGACGTTTGAGCCATGTCCGTCTGTCTTTCTGTCTGTCTGTCTGGCTGGCTGGCCAACACGATAACTGCCGTAAATCTTTACAGATCACAATGAAATTTTGTCTGTGACTATTATTTGCCAATATTGAGTTCGGGATTGAAAATGGGCGTTTTTACCACGCCTCTTCTGGTACCTCCCATACAAATCGACACATTTAGCACAAATCATATTTCTTTCAAACCTTTCTTCTGGTAGATGTGATTAGCTTCAACTCTCACACCGGTTAATAATCTGTAAATGCCTACTTAACCGGAGGAAATGGCGAGATTTTCACACCCATTCTGGTACCTCCCATACAAAACAGGGTGTTCGTCCGGGTTGTCAATCCGATAAATCGCGTGAAACACTTCCGACCTTAATCAAATTAGGTATAAGGCTTCAGGTTATCAAAAGCTTATCACCGATTAAAACAAAGGTGATTTTGCCACGCCCATTGTGGTACCTTCCATACAAAAGTTGTTTGGCCGTCTGGTTGTTCGGCACGAGAAGTCCAGCAAAACCGAACCAATCTTTATGAAAGTTTGTACTAGTCAATGTTTAGTCAAATATAACTCTCCTATAGAAAATAAGCTGTTTTGCCACTCTCATTCTGGTACCTCCCATATAAACGGTGGGCCGATGACCGGTTGATCGACACGATAACTCTCGTAAACTACAACCAATCTTAATAAAATTCGGTACAGGGCAATATTTTGCTAAAAGCTACTGTGTAATTAATCATTGACTATTGTGCCACGCCCAGTTTCGTACCATCCATACAAATATTGGGCGTATTTGCAGTTTGCCGTCTCGATATCTCCAATATATCATAACCCATCTTAATAAAATTTGGTACTGATCAAAAGTTTTGCAACAACTTGCCATGCCCATTCCTGTACCTCGCAAATAAATATTCGGAGGTAAACTAACTAATTTGGGTATTCAATAATATTTAGCGCAGTGTCAATCTGCTATTGAATATGGTCACTTTTGAGTATGGGCGTTTTTTTTTAACAGAACTCCCACGCAATGAATGACTTAGGGTGAGGGTATGATTAAGTCGGCTCACCCAACTGATACTTATGTACTGGTTTTTTTTGAGCGATTGTCAAATTATGGGGGACCCATCGCGAACAAATCTTTTTACAGCCAAATGTGCATGCAAAATCGAATGTATTGAAGTGGAACTAATGTGCAACAAAGCCCCTACCTCAGGATATGTCACATGCCGATCGTGCATTATCAGTTCACCCACCGCATGGATGTTTTGTGGCACAACAAACGATTTTGGACGACCTTTATTAAATTCATCCTGGAGTGAATTCATTTTAAATTCATTTTGAAACGTGAAAAAAATCTTAAAATATTGCAGGCATTAAGCCCAAAATTTGCCTTCTTCAGTCATCTAAGGTCGAAGTAAATATCCAAATAGTTGAGTGAACTATAATGATGATTGCCATTTGATAACCTGAGACCAGCCGGTTCCACCACGACATTCAGGTTTGGTTTGGCTGCATTTTTTTCATTTGGGGTACGTCCCATATATTCTTGTCATTTAAACGATGTTAATAATTGTCAGTAATTCAATTATAATCTAGTTAATATCATTTTTCTATTAAAAACTACTTCAATATAAAATAGATTTTCAGACGAATATTTTCGATTTCCCTTGAGCTATACAGGTCAGGGGTTTTCTGTATAAGAAAAAATTTAAATAGTTGGAACCAGGATTTGAACTCGTATTGACGGATGATCGTCTCGAAGTTTGTGACTCTTCTCATCAGCGCCGTTGAGTTTCACATTGCCACTAATTACAGTTCTCGTCGTCGGTTGTCTTATATTAAACCATATAAAGTGTGATAAAATACCTAGTCTTTTGCAGAGCGTCGGGGCAGCAGATGATATGCTTTGGTGGTCCTTGAAATAACAATATTACATACACAAAATGATATTCCATACACAATATAATACAAATAATACAAACACAATAAATACAAATAAATAAAAAAACACCTTATGCACGCATATTGCAGGAACCATGAACATGTTTGCAAGCATTGTTTTCATGATTTGAAGATCTGCTGGTTTTTGTTTCTTTATTGTCTGTCACGTTTTGTTGTCAGAAGTTTCAACAAACAAGCCCTCATTTGGTTCACAAATACATATATATTATAACCTATTAGTCATTGTGCACCAAACATGGTATATTGAATAGCAAACAGAATGTGTTTGGACACAAGTTTAGCATATTTGTGACCAGCTACAAACACACTATATTCGCATCCAAATATTAAAAAAAGCCAAAATTTTCAGCGTATATTAGTTATTAACCAGATTAAAATTTAAAAAAAATATCACTAAAATATTTTCAGAGCATCACTTAGATTTGTTGTGATTATTATCATATAATATGTAATGTGCTCATGAATTTATTTGATTAATTTTTGATAATAATAATAAAAACCTCCATGACAAATCAATTCAGATAATAAATTCAAATGTAATCAACATGTTGATTTTAATGGAATTAAATTGCATTTGATATGCATGAAAAAGGAGTTATTGTTGTGATTTAAAAAAAAAATATGTAATTACGTCAATTAACAATAATTGCTCAACTCGAATTTGTATCGAGTGATATTATGTTGTTATGTTAAAATGTCATCAGTTGCAATGTAAACAGTAAAACTGTAAATCAAATAATGGCTAGGAAATGTAATTTAATATTCACTACAGTCGCAGGCAATATTGCGGTTGCGTTCAACAACGTCCTACTAGGATCGATAAAATCGGTTCTATCCACGCTTTGTGCTGACAAGGGGATCATTACTTTGGCTTAGAAATTACTTGCGAAAAGGCGCATAACCTGGCCCCTGAGACACACGTACTTCTCTCGAAATGTGAATAGAGGAACACCCAGTATCTCCATTAGTATCTGCACTCCTCTGGAATTTAGCACTGAACAGTATTCTGCTAGAATTGGAGCGACCAGATTGCACAGTTGTAGCCTATGCTGACGACCTGGCAATTGAAGTGCAGGGAAATGCTCTTCCTCGAGCAGAGATGTGCTCCAGATCGTAATCAGGAGATGCTCTAAGTTGGCCACGAAGAATAGACAGGGTGTAAATCCAGAGAAGCCCTAGGAAGCAGACAGTTCCTTATATTCATCCCTTGTGATAGTGAAATTTGCCTAAAAGATAGGGCAGGATATCTAGTTGTGATTCTCGATAGAAAGATTAATTTCAAGTCAAACTCTATGGATAGTAGAGCTACAGTGACCCTATATTCGTGGAAAATGGTCATCGAAGGACGATGAGGCCTGTCCCCGAGAATAGTTTCCTGGATATATACACCGTTGTCGTCGGTGGTGACAGGGTAGTGCGCGCCTCTTGTAATATCTTTCGACGGCGGTCACCTAGCTTAGTGAGGGCGACACTATCTGATATGTAGCCATGAAAAAGCTCCTCAAAAACACCGCTCGGAACCGGTGTAAAACTGTAGGTCCGAATCTCAATGGTTGTGACAAGCTGTCGACAATCCCATCGTGGGATGTAATGGGAAACCATTTTTTTTATTTATGTACACGCTAAAAAATGTCGGCTTCTCTAACATATTCTCCCAAATATATTCTGCAGGAACCATGTATATGTTTGGATCAAACTTCAAACATTTATATGTTTGCAATTCCCAAACTCACTTATATTTACATGTAAACAGTACCAAGTTTACTGGCAAACATGTATGCTTTTACGTTGTGATTCTCGATAGAAAGATTAATTTCAAGTCAAACTCTATGGATAGTAGAGCTACAGTGACCCTATATTCATGGAAAATGGTCATCGAAGGACGATGAGGCCTGTCCCCGAGAATAGTTTCCTGGATATATACACCGTTGTCGTCGGTGGTGCCAGGGTAGTGCGCGCCTCTTGTAATATCTTTCGACGGCGGTCACCTAGCTTAGTGAGGGCGACACTATCTGATATGTAGCCATGAAAAAGCTCCTCAAAAACGCCGCTCGGAACCGGTGTAAATCTGTAGGTCCGAATCTCAATGGTTGTGACAAGCTGTCGACAAGCCCAACATGGGATATAATGGGAAACCATTTTTTGTATTTATGTACAAGCTGAAAAATGTCGGCTTCTCTAACATATTCTCCCAAATATATTCTGCAGGAACCATGTATATGTTTGGAACACACTTCAAACATTCATATGTTTGCAATTCCCAAACTCACTTATATTTACATGTAAACAGTACCAAGTTTACTGGCAAACATGTATGCTTTTACGTTGAGACATATCTAGTTGTGATTCTCGATAGAAAGATTAATTTCAAGTCAAACTCTATGGATAGTAGAGCTACAGTGACCCTATATTCATGGCAAATGGTCATCGAAGGACGATGAGGCCTGTCCCCGAGAATAGTTTCCTGGATATATACACCGTTGTCGTCGGTGGTGCCAGGGTAGTGCGCGCCTCTTGTAATATCTTTCGACGGCGGTCACCTAGCTTAGTGAGGGCAACACTATCTGATATGTAGCCATGAAAAAGCTCCTCAAAAACACCGCTCGGAACCGGTGTAAATCTGTAGGTCCGAATCTCAATGGTTGTGACAAGCTGTCGACAAGCCCAACATGGGATATAATGGGAAACCATTTTTTGTATTTATGTACAAGCTGAAAAATGTCGGCTTCTCTACCATATTCTCCCAAATATATTCTGCAGGAACCATGTATATGTTTGGAACACACTTCAAACATTCATATGTTTGCAATTCCCAAACTCACTTATATTTACATGTAAACAGTACCAAGTTTACTGGCAAACATGTATGCTTTTACGTGGAGACATATGCGTGTTTCCCCCAAACCTGCACATATTTACTTGGAAATTTATGCGTATTTCCCCCCAAACATAATAATATTTAGAAAGGAATTATTTTTTGATTTCAATATGTATGTACGATTTATTATTCTTTTGATTCCCCTTTCTCGGTTGTTTCTTAACTTTTTGTTTTCAGAAGGTTTCAGCTATGGCGTTGGTACACAAACAATATATTACTTGTATTTTTTTATTATACTTAATTCACAAATGCTCCTCCGTTCCGATTTTCACAGTAAAGACTTGGACAGACAAAGGGTTTCACGTTGTTGTCCTTTCCAGTTTCTTTAGTCAAAATCGTTTCTCACTTTGGTAGCACACATACATATATACGAAACACATACACAAAAACTAAAGCAACATCACAAACCATTTCACCGTCCGAGCCTTCGTTTATTCCTTTTTCACTGATCAAGCGCTTTCGATATCCTCTGTCCGATGAATCATGGACGACTGAATACATGAAACTAAAACACAATACATCAGGGCAAATAAGAAACACTGGCTTCATCTGCAATTTACTCGCATATTCAGGAATATTGATGAATCACTGACTGAGAGAATACTGCAAAAATACAGACATATATTTACAAGATAAACTCTCTCGTTGTCCCTCTTTTATTCTCTTGTTTTCGAGAGGGTATAAACTGCAACAAACACAGATGTATTTGTATCACAAAAACACATATATTTGGGCGGCAAACACATATGTTATAATATATTAATCATTGTATCTCAAACATGCAATATTGAATAGCAAACACAATGTGTTTTGACACAAGTATAATATATTTGCCACAAGCTACAAACACATTTTATATTTGCATCTAAACAACATAAAAAGACAAATTTTTCAGCTTGTATACACGTGTTGTCCGCCCAATATTGCTTTGCGGAATTGTTGTTTGGTGGCCGGTACTCGAAAAAGCACTTGCCGAAGTCTGTTGGCCAACGTCCATAGAATAACAATGGTGCGTATCACGCGTGCCCTTTGCCCAACCCCTTCCGCGAATTTGGGAGATATCCAGCAGATATTACAACTAGATTTGCCGCCTAGGATATTCTTCTTAATGGATCACCAGCCCATATAGACATGGGTCGATTTTGAGCGATCTGCAGCTAAAAATAAAAAAATAAATAGTTTCCCATTACATCCCATAAAGGGACTGGGGAGAACTTCTCACAATCACTGAGCTGTGCGCTTTCCAGTTTTCACTCACTGATTGGGACCTACAGTTTTACACCGATTCCGAACGGTATTTTGAGAAGCTTTTTCATGGCTAGATACTCGATAGTGTCGCCGTCACTATGCGAGGTGACCGCCGCCGAAAGAAAATTTGAAGGTGGTCAGAGCAATCTGCAGCTATCCACTGTAAAAGTTGACTACATGACAAACACTTCAACCTGTGATAGAAACTGTTCCACTCATATCCCGGTCAGACAGAATTGGAAGAAGCGTATACCAGGTTATAGATGGTATTTAGGATTTTACACTGACGACTTTAAAGTAGATGGCGATGTAGTGTTTGTAGTCTATTCTAAAAAGCTCTTTCTATATCTTGAACAAAGGTTACCAGACCAATGTAGTGTCTTTCAAACAGAAGACATGGCAATGATGAATTTATCTATTGTCTGGGACGAAACGTCATCACCGCCTACTCGGACAGTCAGGCTGCTATATATAATCCCAGCAATATGTAGAACTAAATACAACTGGAGGGCATATCTAAATTAGATGGTCTAGCAGTTCGATATTCACCTTATATGGTTGCATATGGCACAGGAACATTCCACGGAACCATACACGCTGAGAAATCACTATTTTTATTGTTGTTTGAATGCAAATATAACGTGCGTTTGGAGCTTGTCGCAAATATAAATAAAATAAATATATGGTTTTCCATTATATCCCATGAAGGAATTGGGGAGAGCTTCTCACAGCCAGTTAGCTGTGCGCTTTCTAGTTTCTATACTCACTGATTGGGGCCTACAATTTATACACCGATTCCGACCGGTATTTAGAGAAGCTTTTTCATGGCGAAATATTCGATAGTGTCGCCGTCATTATGCGAGGTAACCGCAGCCGAAAGAAGTGTACGGTGGTCAGAGCAGGGATCGAACCCACGATCACATATACAAGAAGCGCGCACACTAACCTTTGCACCACCGACGGCCACTTGTGGCAAATATAGTATAACAAAATGTATTTTAGTATTACATGTTTGAAACACACTGATTAATATGTAATAATATATGTGTTTGTGATCCAAATACAGAATTGTTTGTGAAACAAATACGACTCTGCATGGTACACAGACTTCTTGTTTTTTATTCATTCATTCAGTCCGTGATTTATAAATAGTCCTGAATGTGTGTGTAAATGAAATAAGTTTTTCTTATGTTAACTGATCCGTTGCGTTTTAATTTCATGCATTCACCAGTCAATCGTACATTTTGGATGTTTGGGAGAAACCACACGACTGCTTTGACGATGTAAGGGATGAAACACGCATATGGTTCCACGTAAAAGTATGTATCTTTGCAAGTAAACATGCTAATGTGTGCATTTAAATATAAGTGAGCTTAGCACTGGCAAATATATGAATATTTGGAGTGTGTTCCGAATATATACATGGTTCTTGCAGAACGTGTTTGAGAGAAAATATTACAGCGGCCATGAGTTTCAGCGTGTAGAGCAGATGAGCTGTCAAGATTAGGAACTACCTTACCTGTTCCACTGGATAAGGATAAGGTGAATATGCGTCTTTCTGAATACAAGATCATGCTTAAAACCTACGCTCTAAGACATGCGAATGATAGATGGCCTCGTGGCATACATTGCAGGATTACCAGCCGAATATGGCCAAGTTATGACCAAAATCATAAGCTAAACCTGATTCCCATTCCTAGACAAGATATATCTATTTTCCTACAAACTGTATTTAACAGATTTTGCGTGAGTTGAGCTGAATGATCTTAGGACTGATGGGTCCAATGTACGTCTTTTCCACAGCCGCATCATAAAATATCAGGATCATATGGGTTGAACGACCCTAAACCGTACGGGGCCATTTTACAGGTTCGACGAGGGGGACGGAATATGACGTCCCAAGGTATCATAATGGTCCTAATTGGACTAAGTGAGTCAGTTGTGATAGCCACTTCTACCTAATATTGCGGTAGGCATAAAACCATCGAAAACTCCGTCAGAGGTATAAACAAAATTCCACCACATATGGCAAAATTTTTCAAACTTAAAGCGACAAACATTGGTATGAAATTGGTAACTTGCAACTGTTAACTGGCCCAATTCAAAACAAATGAATTCAATTCAGTGTAATGTAATTCAATTCAATTCAACTCAATGTGATTCAGTTCAATTCAGCTCAATTCAACTCAATTCAATAAAATCCAATTTTATTCAATTCAATTCAATTTAATTCAATTCAATCCAATTTAATTCAATTCAATCCAATTTAATTCAATTCAGTGCAGCTCAAGTCAATGCAATGCAATTTAATTCAATTCAACGCAATTCAATTCATATCACTTCAATTCAACAAAATTCAATTCAATTCAATTCAATTCAATTCAATTCAAGTCAATTCAGTTCAGTTTAATTCAATTAAATTCAGTTTCTTTGAATTGAATTCAGTTCAATTCAATTCAATTCAATTCAGTTCAATTCAGCACAATTTAATTCATTACATTTCAAATCAATTCTATGCAATTCAATTCATTTCAATTCAATTGAATTGAATTCAATTCAATACAACTCAACTCAATTCAGCTCAGTTTAGTTCTGTTCAGCTCAATTCAATTCAATTCAATTCAATTCAATTCAATTCAATTCAATTCAATTCAATTCAATTCAATTCAATTCAATTCGATTCAATTCAATTCAATTCAATTCAATCAATTCAATTCAATTCAATTCACTTCAATTCAATTCAATTCAATCAATTCAATTCAATTCAATTCACTTCAATTCAATTCAATTCAATTCAATTCAATTCACTTCAATTCAATTCAATTCAATTCAATTCAATTCAATTCAATTCGATTCAATTCAATTCAATTCAATTCAATCAATTCAATTCAACTCAATTCAATTCAATTCAATTCAATCAATTCAATTCAATTCAATTCACTTCAATTCAATTCAATTCAATTCAATTCAATTCAATTCAATTCAATTCAATTCAATCAATTCAATTCAATTCAATTCAATTCAATTCAATTCAATTCAATTCACTTCAATTCAATTCAATTCAATTCAATTCAATCAATTCAATTCAATTCAATTCAATTCAATCCAATTCAATTCACTTCAATTCAATTCAATTCAATTCAATTCAATTCAATTCAATTCAATTCAATTCAATTCAATTCAATTAAATTCAATTCAATTCAATTCAATTCAATTCAATTCAATTCAATTCAATTCACTTCAATTCAATTCAATTCAATTCAATTCAATTCGATTCAATTCAAGTAAATACAATTCAATTCAATTCAGTGCAAGTTCCATGCGAACAAGCAAAATCGGCCAGAAACCGTAACTTAAACCGAAAATTAACCCGTTTGCTCCATTCCGTGAAACCGAAACACGTTTTTTCGAATATAGAGTAGTCGTAACTCAAAATTTCAACGTTTTCATTAGAAACAAAATACCATTTTGGTAAATTAAAAAATGTGTGAAAATTGCCGGTAATATAAAGGGTTTTTCAACAGAGACGCTACAAAAGTAAATCGATAGGCACAGCAAACGACGCCATATTTTTCCCCCGCTCTTTTGACATTTCTCTTCAGTAAGGTTTGCCATTTCATCATGGAAAGATATACGAGCCAACAACGAGTCGAAATTATTAAAATTTACTACCAAAATTTGGAGTCAGTGGCCTCAACTTTAAGAGCGCTACGTCCAATTTATGGTCTTCAGCGATGAGGCTCATTTCTGGCTGAATGGCTTCGTCAATAAGCAAAATATGCGTTATTGGTCAGACAGCAATCCACACGTAATCCATGAGTCATCATTGCATCTCGAAAAAATTACGGTTTGGTGCGGTTTATGGGCCGGCGGCGTCATTGAGCCGTACTTCTTCCGTGATGATCAAGACCTGCACATTACTGTGAATGCGAATCGCTAACCGAATATTTTTGGCCCCAATTGGATAATATGGACTTTGAGGACATGTGGTTCTAGCAGGACGGCGCCACAAGCCACACAGCGACTGCCACAATCAATTTATTGGAAACCAAGTTTGGTGAACGTGTTATCTCACGAAATGGCCCAGTCGATTGGCCGTCTCGGTCGTGCGATTTGACGCCGTTAGATTATTTCCTGTGGGGCTACGTCAAGTCTATGGTCTATGCCAACAAGCCAGCGACGATTGATGAACTTCGTACGAATATCGAACGTGAAATTACAGCAGTATCGGCCGATTTATGCTTGAAAACCGTCAAAAATTGGGTTCAGCGTCTGGACTTCTGCAAGCGTGCCCGTGGTGGCCATGCAAAAGAAATCTAGTTCCATACATAATGGCATCGAACGTACTTTCACAGGAATAAAGAATTACATTGGTATCTAAAACCGGTTTTGTTTTATTTAAAAAAACTTTTGTAGCGCTCTTATTGAAAAACCCGTTACATGTTTATATGGGTTTTTGTTTTGACGAAATGGAAGAGAAAATAACGAAAGTAATGACCGTTGGCCGTTGTTTTTAAGCAAAAAAATCTGAAAATGGTGAGTTATTATTCTTTTGCAAAAAGGGTGGGATTTTTTCTTAAATAAAAATAAAAATAAATTAATTAATCAAGAAAAAACGGAATTTCAGAAGACAAAAGAATTCGGTTAGGACAGCCTCATTTGAAAACTTTGTCGGTTGTGGTAACTGAATATGATGGTTACCACTTCCTCTTCTTAAAAACCATTTGCTTTCGGCGACATAATTTAGTGCTGCATCAACCGAATCATTTGGGCAGCGACATAATTTAGGGCTGCATCAACCGAATCACTTTGGTTGTGACAACCTCTAAATTCGGTATCGGCCAATTCGGTTAGGCAAATACCACAACCCACTTTTTCTTTCAGTGTGCATACCTAAGTTTACATGTATCGTAGTACTTTGAATATTTTATAGCTATTTTGTTATCCACTCTTGACGTGGCTTTGGTTTATAAGCCATATACGATTGTGTATACATACTTACATATCTACTGTATGCAAAGAGCGTTTATCTACATCGAGTAAAAAGCAAATACAATGAACGTAACAAAATGTTATCAACACTATCGAATTCATATTCTGTTGTATAATAATTCTCAGATAAGGATACAAGTAATTTTCTAACCTGTATCTAGTATTTTAATGGGTTTAGGGATTTCCAACGACAAAATTTACGAGATATTGTATTATAAAAAAAGTTAGCAAGACGGACATGAGGGTACAGATATAATTTTGTATTGAATTTTGGCAACTAGATTGAAATACAGTACGTAACTACAATAATAGCCATACATATTCGTGGTTGTCAGTTTTGTAAAGCTTTTACTTTAATACCACAATCGTTTTAGCACCGTTAGTCGTATTCTGTCTGTAAATTTTATTTCAATCTATTTCAAGAGTCATAATGCAGGAAATGCAACTTTTCGCCATTCCCTCCTATGCCAATAATTTAAGATCCATGCTCGAAAGTTTACACAGTTAAAAAATTTTAAATTCTCGAAAGTTATTTTCTACTTTGAAATAACATTTAAATTAAAAAATTAATTTTAAAATAAAATTGACCGAGTGGTGTGAATTTTAAAGTAGACATGCTCCGATTAAGTACGGAATGAAATTACCGCCAAATGGCCCCGGCGGCAATGATCGCAAGCCCTTGAAGTTTCCACGATATCTTCTATGATATTTTGACAAAAATGTGGCTCTATTTCACCGATGACGGGTTGGATCTCGACCTTGAACTCAAAAATTTATTGTGGTTTATTCGCATAGACTACGGCTTTCACAAAACCTTAAATAAATAGAAAAAAAAAGAGCACGGCGTTAAATCTGACGATCTGGTGGGCCAGTTGACATCGGAATTTTGGGATACAATTCGGTCTGGAAATCGTTGCTCGACCAGCTGGCGCCGCCCTGCTTAAACCACATTTCGCTACTGTCTAGGAGAGGTCACAAGAACTCCGTTATCATGTTCCTGCAACGAATGCCATTCAATGTCACCGCAATTTCGGCCTCATTTTCATCGTATAAATGCGGAATCACGCTGCCTGACCAAAAACCGCAACAAACATTTGCTCCTTTTGGATGCAGTTTTAACTCATGGGTCACGTGTAGATTTTCTAAATCCCAAATTAAATAACTTTGTTTGTTCATGTACCCATTCAGATGAAAATGCGTCTCATCGGCGAAAACAATTTGTTACGAAAATTGATATTGACTGACTTCCGGTCGGTTAACCGGTTGCAGGTTTGAGTACACTAGTTCAACAGTTTGTTAAACCAAACCAACTTTACATACTTTCCAAAAATAATTCGGATCGAAGAGAAACCTAAGAGAAATATTTTTAATTTTTAGTATTATCTTCTTAAAGACTTACGCTCATCGCTGATTCACTGACTCTGTCACACTTTTTTGTCACTTTTTGAACACTTATATATATATACACACAAAAAATAACGAAAAAAAACGAAAAAAAATTTTTAAAAAAACGAAAAAAAAAAATCTCTTCTTACAGAATTACCTTTTATTAAAAACCGATTAAAATTAAAGCATGTTTCGACGGTCGCCATAGGCGCGTTCCAATCCACTAGTTATGAAATAATAGTATTATTGATGTATTAAAATATATAGCGGCGTATGGGACTAAATCTATCAAAGTCAAAATCTGATAAAACCAGATTTTATGCTGCTGCTAAAACCATCGCAGTCGACGTTATGGTGACATACTAATACGTCAGCTACTTCGTACAAAGTATGTGTGATGTTGTGTGTTTGGTTGTTTCGTTGCTGTTGATATGGCAAACATGTGGTTATGTGACACACGTATACGTCAGCTACTTCGGAAAAAGTATGTGTGATGTTGTGTGTTTGGTTGTTTCATTGTTGTTGCTATGGCCAAACAAAGCGAGTCATTTGATGTTCAGCATTGCCCGGTGTATACAAAAACAAGTACAGGGTGGACCAAAAGTCACGCCTGCGTGTAAAAATTGAATAACTTTTTTGTTTATTAATATTTTTTATTTTTTTTTTCAGATTTTATTCATCCATTCGTGTTACACCACCATGCAAAATTTAACGACTGAGCAACGAACGAAAGAGGTAGAATTTTACTTTTCCAATTTTTGACGACCGAATTGTCTCAAAAAATTCAGAATTTGATTGGCCAGCACGTTCACCGGATTTAACTGCCCCTGATTATTTTCTATGGGGGTGTGTATGTAAACAAGCCTCAAACTATAGAGCAGCTAAAGAACAACATTGAAGCTGATATCAGGGCAATAGAGCCTGAAACCTTGCGTGCAGTTATGCAAAACGCCTGTTTAAGAGCCCAATTGTGCATCGATGAAAATGGTGGTCATCTCTCTGACATTATTTTTCCTAATTAAAATTTAGGTCATACAAAGATAATATTATATCTTAAAAAAAATCAATAAAAAATAATAATAAACAAAAAAGTTATTCAATTTTTACACGCAGGCGCGACTTTTGGTCCACCCTGTACAAACGGTGTTAAGTTCGGCCGGGCCGAAGCTTATATACCCTCCTCCATGACAATTTACATTCACACTCTTCACTCTTTGCATTCCCTTAACAGATTTTATTTTAGGTACCACCCCCTACACACAACACCCACACAAACACTCCACGACACAGCAAGCACAAATAAATCACCAACATACCAGTAGTAGTTAGGGTTGCCAGATGAGCTGGAATGGGCTGGAATTTCCAGATTTTCTATGTCAAGTCCAGTTACAAGCTATTCAATAATTTTTCCAGCTAAATATACATTTTGTAATAATATTTCAATAGGAAAGACTATACGTTTAGTTATTTATCTATTTCATTCTCAATAAGGTGATTTTTGAGTGCTAATTACTTTTAGCAAGCACTAAATTACACCCAAAGAGAGAAAATAATAGTACGCAGTATTTCCATATTGCCCCATCTCTGATTTGTGTGACCAATACTGATAATTTGACAATTGTTAACAGCTGATCGACAGCAAATGTAAATACAAAGTTTCACATTGCAAGCAAAACATTCGTTCAATAAACATGGAGAGTCATGAGCTGGACCGTCTAGAATAATAAATTTTACAAGCTTTTCCGATAAATGGAAAAGACCGAATTATAAATGTTTTGTTATGTTTTTATAATTTAATTAAATAATTTTAATGAATGAATTTAACAGAATTTATTCCTCATATTTGGGGATTTACGAAATCCAGATTTTGTTTATAAAATCCAGCTAACTTATTCAAAATACCAGACAAAAGGCCATTTGAATCAGGCAACCCTAGTAGTAGTAGAAGTAGTAGCTGTTGTTGGTGTTGTTGTTTTTTATTATAGTGAAATAAAATGTGGGTGCGGAGCACTCTCAGAGCAAAGAGAGTAATGACGTATTATACGTATATAAAAATGAGATAGCAAGAGAGCAACGACAATTTTGTGAACTTGTGTAGCGTATGTACGAATATAACAATGTATGTATATTGTATAAACAAGTGTCTGTTGCTTTGCATTCTTTGACTTTTGTGGGAATAAAACAAAAAGTATTGAGCAAGAAAATAATGACACATGTGCTTGCACTGGGTCTTTAAATAATTTTAAGTATTAATATTATTTAACTGTAACGTCATCATATGATTGAACCAGGGCACACTAATCACGGTAGTAGCAGTAAATATGTGTGTAATCATGTGCAAAATCGCACTTGGCTTCTGTCAAACTCAGCTGATAAAAATGTAAACAAAATGTGCATTTTTGAATCAGTTGTGATATAATTGGAAAGAAATATTTGCCAAATTAATGAAGATTGAAATTAATAATTGAAATTGTTTGATGCTGCAGTTGAATTGGGTTTCCCCGGTGTGAAACTCTAACTCATATTCGCGTCTGTTGTTTAATTCCGCGTCTGTAAACAACTTATAACCAACAAATGTAAACAAATTTGACATTTCCCAAGTGCGTCAAATGAAAAAAATCAAATCAGCTGTTCTAGCGATACAACCTTGTCTTTCAACCATGGATTGAACGCTGTTTTTTATTTTCCACTGTAACATTTACGAATGTGTTCATAGAAATCGAACAGGTACCGTGTAGCAAAAAAGTGTTAACACATCGCCCGTGAGTTCGAACACTCATTGGATTTTTTTTATGTATTATTATGTATCACAGAAGTTTCAATTTATATTTTGTTTGAATTTTAAAATTTTTTAATTCAATCGAACAATTTTTTTTTTCTGTGTACGAAAATTTAAAAAAATAAAATTTAATAAAATTTAAAGCTTATTAAAAATTTTGCTAATTTTGTTTCCTGATGATTCTAACCCAATGGTGTAGCGAAATACCGAAAATAATAAAAGCAATACTGACCTAAAGCACCAAAAATTTTGATTATTGGTAAAACAAAAGTCGAATAACAAAAGACAGTCACTCCTAAATAGTTAAAATTGAATATTAAAACAAATTCAAACACAAAATTCAAAATATAGAAAAATGTGAAAAAATAAACTGTCCCTTTTTGAATTCTTCAATCGAAATGTAAACACAAATTTGTCGGTTTCGTAAAACTTGGGTACTTCCTAAGTACCCTCCCATACAGTTATTATCTATTCAAATCATCAATAAGTCTAAAAATACCAAGCGCGTAGCTCCCAGATTGGCAAAAAGCTATCCCCGACCACTTTACGGGATGATCGCCAATTTTATGGGCAGTCACCCATTCATTGTCTTTTTCTTTTTGTGCCGGCATAAATAAAAACATTATATTTTAGTTCGATCACCAACACATTTCTCAATTACTTTGCTACAGAGAATACAGAGATCATGCAGATAGTGGATACCAATCATTGTGACAACATTCTTAGAAATGTCGATTATACATCGTATGACCTTTAAAGTCAATTTAAAACAAACAGATGTTTTTATAGTGAATGTTGACGATATTTCAGGGGAAAAAGACACATCACCCTAAAGTGAACAGTTTGTTGGGAAAAATTTGATGTCAAGATAACAAAAAAAATACAAAAGCAAAAAAGTTCTGTAGCAGTGTCATCGTGATAATGAAATAGAAAACGCAGTATTGCTCTTTCTAATAAAAGTGAATTCAGTTTACATTCTGCGAACTGAAGGTGTCACATTTATTTAGCAATGTCATGATAATTATGGTTTACATTACAAGCCAGATAGATGATGTACACATTCATACAGACATCGTCAAAATATTATGTGAAAGTTAGTGGTGGTATGTTAATGATTTGAATTAATGAGACGAGTTGGGCTGTTATCATAGCGAAATCGGAGCAGTGACACTTAAAGTGTTTCGTCATTGCGATGTCCACCTATATCCATATTCATATTTATTCGGTCCTAAAATTCATTTTGACAAAGTTTCTTAATGATAACTTAAATCTATCGCTACGTATTTTCCTACATTTAATAATATTTACAGAACTATACACTTCACACTAACTTAAGTTGTAGTAACTACATACAAGGTGGCGCAAAAGTAAACTTCCGATGTTTTTTGGCTGTAGTTTAAAAAAAATGAAAAACTTTGATTCTTCTTGTGGATTATTTTTATTTGGTCTTTTAATTTTTTTTACATCAAGTCGAGAATATGATGTCATGCAAATGGCCGCCGCCACAGTTGATTGTCATTTGAGCCCTTTTTATGGCATTTTCCATCACTTTGGCCAAAACTTCCGGCGATAGCTCCTTACATCCTTGACGGATATTGTCTTTAAGAGCTGCACGAGTCTGAGGCTTGTTGACATAAACCCGCGACTTCAAAAAGCCCCACAAAAAGAAGTTTGGAGCGGTCAAATCAGGCGATCTTGCTGGCCAGTGCAAATCGCCAAAACGGGAGATTAGGCGCCCGGGAAATGCATCCTTCAGCATATCGGTTGTGGCACGTGCACGTGGAGTGTATGCCGTTGCACCGTCCTGTTGGAACCACATGTTTTCCAATCCCAATTCATCAAGTTACGGCAAAAAGAACTCGTTGATCATTGCTCTGTAGCGTGGCACGTCGTCTGGTCGATGTCGACGGCGCTTCCATGACATCCTCGGCTACAGCAGCAATATTCTCTGCAGAACGCCTACTCCGGGGTCTGCCACGCCTGGCAGCATCTCGTGTTGTGCCAGTCTCTTCGAGGCGAGCGGCTAAACGTCGCAGTGTTTCACCAGTAGGCGTTGGACGGCCAGGAAATCTGCGACGAAATTCACGTTGTGCCAAAGTCACCGACCGATTATTGGTCAAATAAATAGTCAGCAATATTCCGCGTTCTGGAGCAGTGTAGCGTAACATTGTTTATTAACGTGTATTTCGCATGTGTTTACTACACAAATGTCAAAACAGAACTGACATTAGGGGCCAATCGCAAAATTTATAGCATTTTCTGATAGGAGGATTACTTTTGCGCCACCTTGTACAAACCAATCAAAAACAAAAGAAAATCAAAAATCTACTGCCAATGTCTACCTCTCACGCCCTGCATTCATTTGTGTCGGCTCGTTCAATTCGGTGTACATTAGGGTGTCCCATCAATAAAAATTTTTTTTTGCTCAAGCTTTATTTGAAAGCTTATAGGGTAAAGTATTTTTGAGATATTTTTCGGAAGAGCTTTAGACGTCACGCAATTCGTATTTCCTCCAAAACTCAGGTATTCCGGACGATTTTTGAATTTTACTTAAACCTCGGTCAATAACCACGATTTTCTTAGTTTGCAAGTCAACATTTGTAACAACCCGGTTCACTTGTACACTCCGGTTCACTTATTTAAAGGCACTAAAAATTTCATATTCAGTAGCCTGTATCTTTTGCAATTTGTAACCGATTGCAGAATTTTAAAATGGAAATGGAAGCAAGACATCTTTTGATATAAACAAAATCATGAGAATAGTGGTTTCTTAACCTAAGAACTTTTTTTGAGCAATTTATGTGCTATTTTTTTTTGTGCTATTTTTTAATGTGAAAACTTTTTCGATTCGAGAACTACAGAAACGAGGTACAGGATTCGTCCCACTTGGAATATAACAAGCAAAATCAAAGAAAGCTGGAATTAAAATCTAAAAAATTCGAAATTTTGTTTTGTCTGAGTACTCACTTTTATTTCATAACTTTTGTATTCTGTTTGTCAATTCCCGCACAGATGGTTTCGCATTCTCCCTAACTGATAGTGTAAATCTAGAACCATTGTAAGATACAATTTCAATCAAGTTAAAGAGAGTTTCAGTTCACGTTTCCTTCCGCAAATTGTCCCACGTGATACAATAATATAACATTGGCTTAAAATACAACGTATGTATTACCAAAATTAAGAAGGTTTTTCCACAGAATTAATTAACATCTTAATGGATTTCAGAAAAGTATCAACACTCACACATTCTTAAACTGTTGTTGTTTTTATTTGTAAAAGAGTGATGGAACTTTTTTTGTCAGGTATCCTAAGTATTTTCCCCAATTTTCAGCTTGAGACCGTGGTCGTGTTTAACATTAACAAAGATAATAGAAATAAAATTATACGGGATATAAGGTATTAATTATTCACCTTTACCTCGGAGCGTCTCTGTCCCTCTCTCTCTGTCTCTGTAACTTTCAAGGTGTTAGGAAACATCAACCAACCGTCATAAGAATAACGCGACGAGCAACACAATAAATTAAATAGAACCCGCCGGCTTCGTCAACGGCGGGTGGTTGTTGATATTACAACGATGAGTTAGTGGGAAGAAGGTTACAAAAAAACAGGCGATACAAAAAAAACCATAAGCAATTTTTTCTCAGCAAACATTTTTGATATCTTTGCTCGTTACTCTAGAAATTAAAATGCAAGAAAACCAATTGAAGCAGCACAACGGAAGTCAGACACAGAGAAACAGAAACCGCCACAGACCCAGAACGGCAGATTATATTTCATTGTACACCAGGAGAAATATTGTCTGTCAGCAGATTACAAAATACAGTCTAACGCAATTTTTTGCCATGGATTTGTCGTCGGGTTGTTTGAAAAAAAACAAATTATAGTCATATGATATTTGTAATAAATTGTTTCATAAATTTCAAGACATGTGTTGAAAAAACCCAACAATTCAACTATTGATGTGTTAACATCTATACGCGCGCCTCTAGGGCAGTAAACTATCAAACTAATACATACGCAAGTGTTAGGTTTGTAAGAGTAAATCATCGTTTGTTTGTTCGTTGCTTGGCAGTCGGTATCGAAAGTGATTATTGGGCGATTTTAATATAATTTTCCCACGCGATTTTCTCTGGAAATTCATAGCCGATTTTATTAATTTTTGGATTAAAAAGCTAGTGCGGGTTTCGACGAAGAGTTTAGGCCAAAAATTAAGGCGATCCGATATCGGCGAGCCGAGATTTAAGTGTTTTAATTTGGAGTAATATTAAAAAAGTATTTTATGTTGATCTTCGGTTATATCGTACGAATATAACAATGTATGTATGTATGTACAAGTGTCTGTTGCTTTGCATTCTTTGACTTTTGTGGGCATAAAACAAAAAGTATTGAGCAAGAAAATAATGACACATGTGCTGGCACTGGGTCTTTAAATAATTTTAAGTATTACTATTATTTGACTGTAACGTCATCATATGATTGAACGCTGTTTTCTATTTTCCAATGTAACATTTACGAATGTGTTCATAGAAATCGAACAGGTACCGTGTAGCAAAAAGGTGTTAACACATCGCCCGTGAGTTCGAACACTCATTGGATTTTTTTTTTTAACCACAACTATGTAGGATTGGAAATAATTCCTTGATGTGTATTTATTTCATTGTGTTTTAATTGCTTGACTATTTTCCATACATTTGTAATTTCTCATCTAAAACTGCGAATAATAAATCAGCAATAGCAAACAGAAAATGCGAAAAAAGAATCGAAGTCATTTGCTTCATTAGTTGCTTCGTTTAACGCAGTTGGGTTTTGCTTTTACAGTCCAGCAATGCAATAGCTTTTCATAGAATTGCTGTTGCTGCAAACAAGCTTATAGTACTTAATTTGCTTTTGCTTATCTTTTTTTCGCTGTTGCAAGCAGCATCGAAATAAAGTTTGTTAAAAATGTGGATGCTCGCGCACTAACAGTTAATGCTGCTCTGTTACGAACAGTTGGTGGAACCGTTTTTAGTTTCTCGCAAACGTTCTTTTCACCTTATATTTCTCATAACTCGTTTGCTGCAAACATTTTTCGGGTCTCACAAACGAAATGACATATCTGGATTAACAGAAGTTCGTTTCTCCCAACTATAGTCCAAAAACGAACTTCAGTTATCTGAGATTTCGTTTGGGAGGAACGAGTTTTTTCTTTGCGTGTATGTTAAAGTAAAGCGAATTAGTAAAATTTCGATTTGGCGGAACCGTTCCTAACCCGCTGCAAGTCCGTAAAACTATTAAATACGAGATGTCAAACCACTTTCGAGCTCGTAACGGGTTCGTAAACGCATAAGAAAACGAAATAACAGTTTGGGAAAACGAATTTGAAATTGAAAATGTGTATGTAGTTAGTATCAAGCAATGGAATATCCCAGCGGCGGAAATCATGACCTGGAAGTCCTGAATCTTTAAAATACGGAAAGCTTTCCCTACACAATACCTCCTCCTTTCTTTTAAACATTGCGTGAGATTGGGAGGCAAAGACTTCATAAAGAAGGCCTTTCAAGGTATGCGAAAAAGGTCTTACAAGGCATGCAAAGAGTTAGGCCTCAGAAGGCAAATACCATAAATTTTGTTAAACAAAAACAAAATTAAAATACAATGTTTATTCTTTCTACAATATCATTATCCACTTCTACGTCCTTAATAATATGTATGTATGAATCTATCTTAGAAAGTTGTACCCAGTCTTACCATTTTAAAAGTATCCTGAAAAATATGAAATAAAAAATTTAATTTTAAACTTTTTATGAAATTCTGCAGTAAAATTACGGTTAAATCGGGAAAACAAATTCAAAATTTTAAAAATCTTCATCCTGGTTTTATCTGATGAAAAAAAATCATGCATTCCGCAGGCCTTAATTTAGGAAGGCATTACAAAAGAAGCATTCCGCATGCCTTATTTGTGGAAGGCCTTGCGAGTTCCTCCACTGGAATACTAATTACACTGTGCTCGAATCGCGAACTTTTGTGATGTGTTAACATCTATAGGCACGGGTAGAGCAATCTATCACAGTGAACACATGCAAACAACACGCAGCGTTAGCATCACATACATATGTGGTTGTTGTACTCAATAATCTCTGCCTGAAAAAAAGTGTGACGATATTGATGTAGAGGCAGCGAACAAACAAGAAGATTGTCGTCGCCAAAGAGTATTGAATAGTATGGAGAACTCATGAAACAAATTGTAGGACTCAAAAGCACTGCCGACATCTGGCGACTGATTCCCAACGTATTACACTCTTTTTGTCATAACTTGGTCCATTCATAATTTTGATGTGAAATATTGATGCCTTTTGAAACATTTATGCTTTTTGTATTGATTTATGTAATAACATTGACGAAACGGTGCATTTATATTGAAATATTCTATAAAGAGAATAAGCCGCGTTTATGCTCTTTTACTCAAACTCTCCACATGAGAGCGGAAAAAGGGTGCAATAAGTTCTCTATACTATTGAATACTTTTTGTCGTCGCTCTGTTTATGACAAAACAAAAACAATTATTTCAGTGAACTAAATATAAATTTATTTATTTTAACAAAATTATATCTAGTGTTAAAGCAGATGTAAGAAAAAAGAAAGTGCAATAGCAAAAGAGCCTTCAGCTTAAAAACTATTCTCTTTTTTATTTCCCAATGTAACATTTACAAATGTGTCGCAGAAAAACTAAATTTTTAAACCCATTGATGTCTTTAGTATGGCATCACTTTTTATTTAAACAAAATCGCTGAAACTAAAACTTATCGAAAAAAAAATCACTGAGGCGCGCTTATGTCTATATCTCGAAAACGAGCGTCGGTATCTACTGTTTCTAACTACCGCTGATTTGTATAGAACACTAGCTGGACCCGGCAATTACGTTTTGTCTTCAAAGTTTTTGTAATGCCAAAGGGTGAACAAAATTTGTTGATCCATTACGTTTCAAACTTTAGTTATGGCTGTTATATCGGTTGCTTTCAAAGGGGGCGTGGCACCGCACTCTTCCACTCTGGCTGCATTTCATATTGTTCCAACAACATATGTATATACCAAATCTCATGTTCATATCTCTTACAGTTCATGAGATGTAGCCATTTTAAATTTCAAGTTGTATGGGCGGTGCCACGCCCCTTTATCCAATCACAACCAAGTATAGCTAAGGAGTATCAGCAGGTTGTCAGTACGACATTGTGAAATTTTCATAACAAACGGTCGCCGGAGCGATTTTTGAAAAGGGCACGTGGCACCGCCCACTTTCACCCTGGCTGTATAGCGTATGTCACCCGCTAGATGATTCTGAATATTATCTGAAAATTTCATCAAAATGGCTCCAGCCGTTTTCGAGTCCCTTCGTAACATACATACATCCAGTTTTATTTATATATATACATGACACATTATTTTAACAGTCATTTTCTCGTCGAGTGTAAATTATTTTAAATTTGCATTCTTCAGAATAATAAACAGAAAACAAAGAAAATGAATAAGTGTTAAATTCAGTAAATATCATTTATTTGTGCTGCTTTTGTTTTGCTGGTTTCAATTATTTTGTTGTCCCCTGGGTTATTTTTCTTATTGCTTTTTTTTCCCCCCCGTTTTTTGCCTTTTCCTATTTAAATATTTATAAACAAATTAATTTTTATTTATTTTTAACACATTCATGTATGTGTATGTGTAACGCACATTTACTTGATTGCTTTATTACATCTTGGATTCATGTAGTTAAATGTTTTTGTGCACTCCACCATAGGGTGATGGCATATTCAATTTGTCATTCCATTTGTAGTTCTTTGAAAGAGTCATCGGATACCTTATAATGCTACACGCTGAAATATCTGTCTACTTTTGTTGTGTGGATGCAATTATAATGTGTTTGTAGCTTGTATTCTTGTGTCCAAACATATTGTGGTTGCTACTTAATGTTAAATGTTTGAGACACAATGATTAATATATCAGAATATATGTCTGTGTGGCCATAATGTGGGTTTCATTCCTAAAAACTGCTAAAATCAAAAACCAGACAGACAACAATGTAACAAAACGCACCACATCGTCAATTCATGAAAACAATGGTTGCAAACCTAGACATATTTCCCGCAATATGTTGCTGGGGCAGTTTTTTCAGGCGTGTACGTTTTCTATACGTTATATTTCAGAAGCTGTTAAAGTTACCAATGATACCCAGCTGTAGAAAAATATGCAATAAGGTTTGCCACTTCATCGTAAATCGTTTCACCCCCCCGAACTTTTTATTATAAAATACTAGCTGACCCGGCAGACTTCGCCCTGCCGACAAAAGGTATTCAATCATATCATGGCCACAAATTAATTCACACATTTTATATAGGAAAACACATCATCACAAACGTGTGCGTAAGCCGGAAATGCGTAGATATTTTTCGATGTTTTTTTGGAACGAAGTTATGGACTAAATGAAAAAAATTAAACAACTTTTTTTATCAACTTTATTACATCCCAGTATTATCAACTATATTGAGTTCTTTTGCTTTGGTTTGTGTCTAGACTAACATATGGAGGGAAATTTCTTGTTTAATGGGAAGTTTCTAGGAGGAGCGCCAGTATTCAATATCTATCTATACATATATAAGTATAGCTGGACCTGGCAAACTTCGTTTTGCTTTCAAAGTTTTTGTAATGCCCAAGGGTGAACAAAATTATTTTGTTCCATTACGTTTAGTTGACAATGGGCAAGTAAACCTGTAGAATGTAAAATAACAATTTGTTAGAAGTATTTGTTTAGATTTCGATCGTGTGCTGATTTGTCTAAAACGCTTCTCATTATACTATAATAGCTGGTACCCCCTGAATTGTAATTTTAATGATTCACAATTTTGTTATTTTTTTTCTATTTATTCAAGTGCTCTAGGATATACAATATGTCTAGTTTTGCCATCTGTTGCAAATGTATATTAGTCGGAAGGTTTACCTACACGTGAACATGCAACATATATTGTCCGTGGGAAACACGGATTTGTCAAATTTAAGCGACTGCCCTTGCGCTTTATTAATGGTCATCGCAAATGGTAACAGAATCGGAGACTGGAATTTTTTGAAATCGATGTGCATGGCTGTAGGTATCATGGGAATGCGCGGAATCAGGGCATCGGTTCCATTATAATTTCCAGTGATTATAGTAGCGTCTATAAGATTATTCAGATTTTTTTTAAAAAATGCATTATTGGGATTACGATATTTAGCATGCTCTCGAAACTGACCTCAATGATAAAAAAATAAAAATGATATTCATATTAATTCGTACCTGTGGTCACTTTCTTAGCGTTATAGTCTGACCTTTTTAATAGCCGTATTTTTATTGGTTTTCCCCAAAAAGTTATTTGCATCATATCAGTAGTATACCTACCTAACCTCACATTCCTACACTGTATCAAACAGTGAACTTTAAAAAAAATGGTTTCAATCGAATCGGCCGTATATTTTTTGAGATACATTGAAATATGTTGTCATCAAACAGTGAACTTTAAAACAAAATGATTTAAATCGAATCGGCCGTATATTTTTTGAGACACATTGAAATATGTTGTCAAGTGCCTGGTTTACGGACAATTGTTTGATATAGTATATGTAATAGTCAAATATTGATGGGTGTGGGCAGCATCTCGGCCCTTTTTTGCCAACTTGCTTCCAAAGACCCTGTTCGTATATCTAGGCCAACTGTAAGATACTGTGAAATTTTCAGGACGATCAAACTATTACTATGACTGCTTTAACGGTTTATTTTAAAATGGGTCTGGTACACCGCACATATATACCAAATCTCACCTTCATACCTCTGATAGTATGATTGATATAGCCATTTGAAATTTCAAATGGTATGGGCGGGGCCACGCTGCTTTATCCAATCACTACCAAGTATAACCAAGGACTATCAGTAGATCATCAGTAGCACATTGTAAAATTTTCATTACAATCGGTACATTAAAAAAGCCGCCAGTGCGATTTTTGAAAAGGGGGCGTGGCACCGCCTACTTATAGCCTGGCTGTAATTCATACTGTACCAACAACATACATACAAAATCTCATCTTCTTACCTGTGATAATTCATGAGTTACTACCATTTTAAATTTCAAGTTGTATGGGCGGTGCCACGCCCCTTTATCCAAACATTTCCAAATATAGCCAAGGATTGTCAGCAGGTCATCAGTACCGCATTGTGAAATTTTCATAACAATCGGTATATTAGAAAAGCGGCCAGGGCAATTTTTGAAAAGGGGGCGTGGCACAGCCTGGGTTACCCTTATCACTTAGGGGCATCAAATATAGATAAGAACACAGAGAACGACCTACCAAATCTACGTTTAAAATTTCATCAAATTCGGTTAAGCCGTTTCGGAGGAGTTCGAACACAAAATCGTGACACGAATTTTTTATATATATAGATTATCGAAATTCCGGCTCAGTTGTAAATATTCAAAGTGAATTTAGTCGTGTGGTAGGTCGTCATCATGGCTTCAGTGCGCAAATAATTCGGTGCAGCGTGGAAGGGGCGAAGTGAAGAAAACATAGCCACCGCACAGTGGTTCAGAATCGATTTCCCTCATCCAAAATGCAATATCGTTTGATCTAGTAAACACTTTTAAGTTCTGAAAATAAACCGATTGTAGGCAAGGAGTCAGGGATTAGTGTAATATACGAGTATCAACACTGAAAATCGTGTAGTGGGGTAGTCGATAAAACACAATCTACAAGTATTCCACCAAACATGACTGCATCCACAATGATGGACTGTTTGGTGCGGTTTATGGCATGGCGCACTATCTGACCTTATTTCTTTCGAAATGACGAAGCATCCACCGTTACCGTCACTGAATCTCGGTATAGGGCTATGTTAGCCGACTTTCTGTGGCCAGAGATCGTCAACATCGACATTTACGATATGTGGTTCCCTGCCATATATGCGACGCAATACTCAAAGTTGTGAAGGAATAATTTTGAGACCCTCGCAAACATTATAGGAACCACAATTTAAGGATATGTACCTGGAATGTTCCAACGCTATACAGGACGGGTGCCACTTTCCCAATGGCGGATGTCCTCGGAAAATATAAAGCTGACATCACAGCGATCCAGGAAATGCGATGGACAGGATATGTTTGCACCAAAAAGAAAAACTGCGATATTTACTACAGCTGCCATGGGAGAAGGCACCGATTTGGGTTCGGGTTTATAGTTGGCAACAGACTGCGACACCTAATTTCGGGGTTCAACCCAGTGAGTGACCGCATAGCCACAATTCGCATCAAAGCGAAATATTTCAAGATCTCCTTAATTTGTGTGCACGCACCGGTAGAGGGTAAATATGATGAGGTCAAAGAAACATTTTATGAGCGTCTGGAGGAAGTATATGAACGCTGCCCTGACCACGACATTAAGATTATTCTAGGCGATTTTAATGCCAAATTGGGAAAGGAACGTGTCTTTCGACCAACCATCGGCAATCACAGTCTACATGATACCACCTCCGATAATGGAATAAGACTGATAGACTTCGCCGCTGCAAAGAACATGGTAGTTAGTAGCACACGATTCCAGCATAAGGACATACGTAAGGCGACCTGGATATCTCCTGATCAGCGGACGAAGAACCAGATTGATCACGTGGTAATAGACGGCAAGCACTCTTCTAGTGTAATGAATATAAGTGTGATTTGAGGTGTCAATAACGACTCGGATCATTACCTGGTGGTTGCGAAAGTTCGCACAAGACTGAGCAGGGTGAAAAATGTACGAAGCCGAACACTGGAAAAGCTGGATGTTGGCAAGCTTAAATAATAGATATATCAATGTCCTACCGGCAGAAGCTCTCTTTCTCCTGTTAGAACAGAATACCCCCTTCCCGTAGACCCAGATGCGCAGTGGAAGCACATCTCCCAATCTTTGGAAACCGCTGCAAGGACTGAACTTGGCTATCAAAAGCGCAGAAGGATATGCCATGGTACGACGAAGAATGTCGAATTGCAACTGATGAAAACGACACTGCACGTATGGCAACAAAACAGTCAGTTACAACGCGTGCTGCGAGTGAGAGGTACGCGGGTGATAATGGAGGAAAACCAACTATTTAGGCGGAGCAAATGGCAGTGGGAGCAGCGAGAGAGAGTGAAAAAACCGAAATGTGCAGCATGAACGGTGAATCCCGAAAGTTTTTCCAGAGGGTAAGCAGATCGAATAACGGGACTAATAATGGACTGCCCTCCTGCAAGGACGAAAATGGGAATCTGGTGACTGAGAAGCAGTGTGTGCTCAAATTGTGGAGAGACCACTTTTCAGTACTATTCCACTCAGATTCTTCCACTGAAGATCAGGAGGTAATGGTAGTGAAAGATAGAGTAGATTGCGCGACACACTTCGTGCAATCTCTTCAACATCTTAATGGAAATAATAATGAGAAAGGTTGCAGTAAATACGAACAAGACCATTAACACGAAAAGCCATATGTTGCTGGCGTATGCTGACGACATAGACATCATTGGGCGAAATTTGCGAGAGGTTACTGGAGAATTTTCAAGAGTCGAAAATTGATAGTGTCAACGACTAGAGAAACCTCTCGACTTGGTCCGCACTTGAACGTTGACAACCGATTTAATTTTGAAGTGGTAAACGAATTTGTCCACCTAGGATCCGCCGTGAACAAGGGCAAAAACGTCAGCCTGGAGGTAGATAGGGGAATTGTGCTTGCAAATAGATGCTATTTTCTCGACGGACAAAAGTCCAGCTATATCAGACTCTCATTTTACCTATTTTAACATGTGTCTCCGAAACTTGGGTCATATCGCAATCGGATGAAAAACACCTGGGAGTATACGAGAGAAAAATTCTCCGTAAATTATATGGTCCTGTTGGGGAAAATGGCGAGTACCGAAGTGGGCATAGAAAGGCGAATTAAAGTGGGCCAGTTGCGTTCGCTAGGCCATGTTATCATAATGGATGGAGATGAGCCGGCGCGTACGGTTTTCGATAACGTTCCCGATTGAAGCAGGAAAAGAGGACGACCAAGACGCCGCTGGAACTCAACAGGAAGAAGAATCCCTCCAAATCCTTGGTGTTACCAACTGGCGAGAAAAGGAGAAGGATAGAGCCAGTTGAGTGAATATGTTAAAATTTGTTTAATTAATATGCGTAAGACGTCTGACCTCATGAGGTTGTAAAATAGTCAATGAAAGTAAAAGCTTGTGGAGTTTCCTGCTGATAGTTTTATTCGTGCTATCTGCAGCTTTTCTCACGATGATCTCAATTAATATGTTGAAGAGATCACATGCAAAAATGACGCCTGTCTGACGCCTCGTGTCGTACTAAATGGTTCGGTGAGATATTTACCAATCTTTACTGAGGAGTTCGTGTCGGTCAGTGTCATTCTATGAAGACGTTCCAGCTTAGCAGGTACTGTTTTCTCCGTATCGGGCTATTAAAGGTACCATTATAATCTACAATAAGCCGATAGGATTTCCAATTAGCTTTAAGTGGGTTTCTCTAGAATTTGTCTGAATGTGAATATCTGGTCGACAGTTGACTCTTCCACTTCTAAACCCACACTGATAATGTCGGATCAGGTCTGCAACAAACGCCTTTAGTCTTTCTCACATTACGCTTGAGGGGACCTTGTATGCGATGGGTAAAAGTGTTTTCCCCTGAGAATTTGTACATATACTCGGGACGACCCTTTTGAAACCAGGATACAGTATGGGAAGAATCCAATCGTCGGGCATGCATTAATGTTGCCAGATTTTGCATATAAGCTGATGCATGTACCATTCCCACTCATAGCCGCCAGCCTTAAACAGCTCAGCCGTTAGTCCATCAGTAGCAGTGGCTTTGTTGTTCCTGTGCTACACGCTGAAAAATATTGCAGGAAGCATGTACATGTTTTCAAGCATTGTTTTCATGGATTGAAGACCTGCTGCCTTTTTTCGTCTTTGTTGTCTGTCTCGTTTTCGTTTTTAGCGGATTTCAACATACAAAGCCACATTTGGGTCTCAAAAACATATATTATTACATATTAGTCATTGTGTCCCAAACATGTTACATTGAATAGCAAACGCAATGTGTTTAGGCACAAGTATAATATATTTGCCACAAGCTACAAACGCGTTATTTTAGCATTCAAACAAGAACAAAAGAGAGATTTTTCAGCGTGTCGCTTCCCTTTGGCTAGGAGGGGACAATCGATGCCATCGTACTGTATTTGCTCAACTCCCTCATCTATATTGAATCGCAATTATCTGGTTACCCTATATATATATATATTCTTTATTGCTATAAAGGTTTAATATTACCTAGCCCATTCGTCTGTCTGTTGTTACCATGATAGTGTTCAAACGAATTGAGTCAGATGTGTGTAATTTTCCATTTATAGGTTTATTTGTCTTTGGGTGGCGCCACGCCCCCTCGAAGACAATTTAATAAGCCTTAAATATGCAACACTATTAGGCTGATTTTCGTGAAATTTTTACAGTACATCAGTATTCCAAAGGGAATTGAGAGAAGGGCGGCACCGCCCAAAAAACAAAAAAATTTTAGATTATCATATCTAAATAATTCAAGAGGTATGAGAATGACGTGTACAACTGGGAAACCATTTAAATCTTCCACATCTCCAAACTGTTCATAATTGGTTTAGAACGAAATCTGTTTTGCGCAAATCAATGAGCAGTGTCACGCTTCTTAGTAGACAAATTCAAAGTGTTGCATCGCCTCTACTACAGTGCTGACCCGCTAAAAATTTTACAATTAGTTACTACTTCTACTGGAATGACTTCTGGTTATAAAGGGTGGTTTTTTATGATCGATAGAAATTGAAATTGTAAAAAATAACAAAACGACTTAAATTTTAATCAAAAAATTCTTTTAGTCGAAAAACCAATACATGACATTAACACTACAAATTAATTTCGGGCATATGGCCGCCGCGGCTGTTCGTGTGCAATCTTGGATTACTTTTTCGAGCATTGTGGGCCGTATGTCACGAATCACACTAACAATTTTTGCCTCCAAGGCCTCAATTGTTGCTGGTTTATAAGCATCAACCAGTGACTACACGTAGCCCCAAAAGAAATATTTGAGAGGTGTCAAATCGCGCGACATTGGAGGCCAATTGACAGGTCCATTTCTCGAAATCTACTTATCGTCAAATTTGCATTTCCATAAATCGATGGTTGCGGTCGTCGTATGGCACGTAGCACTATCCGGTTGAAACCGCATCTCGCCCCGATCAATGTCATCCATATTATCAAACAAAAAATCATTCATCATAGTGCGGTAATGATCTCCATAGACCGTGACGCGGGCTCCGCCATCATTTTTGAAGAAATAGGGCCCAATGATGATACCAGCGTGTAAACTGCGCCAAACTGTACATTTTTCTGGATGTAATGGAGTCTGTAGGGTTTGTTGTGGATTGGTCTCACTCCGTATACGACACATTATTTTTATTAACACACCCATTAACCCAAAATTGAGCCTCATCACTGAACACAATTTTGCGGTAAAACATCGGGTCAGTTTCCAACCGCGCTAGAGCCAAATCGGTGAAAGAACGACGCATATGATGGTCTCGTGGCTTTAATTCCTGCACTAGCTGGATCTTATACGGGTGTAGGTCAAGATCTTTGTGCAAACTTTTCCACATTGTGGACGGAAAGAGCCCCAATTCCTACGACCGATCTTATACGGGTGTAGGCCAAGATATTTGTGCAAACTTTTCCACATTGTGGACGGAAAGAGCCCCAATTCCTACGACCGATGACGAATCCATAAATTTGGATCTTCCACACTACCGTTTACAGCGGCAATATTCTCTTTAGTACATTGCATCATTTAGAGAATATGTGGTATGAAACCTATCCACAGGTCGACGATGACTCGCTCAGATGGGGGAGTATGTGCGCAATAAAATTACGCAGTGGTCTATACGTTGCACGAATCAATGACTGATTGTCACAGTAAACTTGGCTAATTTAGTAGCATTGTTCAAGCCTTAATCTATTCATAATGATTTGCCAGAGTATACTGATCATAAATGTCAAAAGTGAGCGCTGTATGACAGTTCGTTTGACAGCTAACCCCTTCGTAAGTTCTATCTAAGCAAAATGACGATTGGATAAATGGGCCTGGCATTCCTCGCAGATCACTGACGAATATACGATCGTATATCACACACTTTCTAAGTCTAATTATTTAGTGTCCTACGAGGGCGGATCAATAAGTCGGTTACTTTTCGAACTTCCCTCGTAGTTATATGAAATTCAACACTGCTCCCATCAAGTACCGCCTGCTAATAGATTACTGTCAAATTTTGAGCAAGTTCTGTCATTTACTTTGCGTTTCACAGTTGTTCAAAACATACAACCTCGTGCATTTTTTTAAAAATGGAAAAAAGTGAATTTCGAGTGTTCATTAAACATTATTTTTTGCAACAAAAAACCGTCAATGAAACCAAGGAAAAGCTTGATAAATACTACGGGGACTCTGCACCAACGATTTCAATGTAAAAAAGTGGTTTACTGTGGTCGCACAAGTACAAATGACGTTGAACGTTCTGAACAGCCAATTGAGGTCAATACACCCGAAAATGTCGCAAAAATCCACGATGTGGTGTAGGCGTATCGAAGAGTAAAAGTGCGTGAGATTGTTGATGCCATACGCATTTCATATGGTAGTGTGGTTTCGATTTTAAATGATCAGTTGGGTTTAAGAAAGCTGTCTGCAAGATGAGTGCCGCGTTTGCTCTCAATTGACCATAAATGTACGGGTGCATACATGTGTAGTCTCAATGGCAAAATTCCATGAATTGGGCTACGAATTGGTACCCCATCCACCATATTCTCTGGATTTAGCCCCCAGTGACTATCTCCTATTTCCAAACCTTAAGAAATGGCTCGGTGGAAAGAGATTTAGCTCCAAGGATGAAATTATTGATCAAACAAATGCCTATTTTATGAACTTCGAAAAATCATATTTTTTGGAAGGGATACAAAAATTGGAGAAACGTTGGACTAAATGTATTGAGCTAAAAGGAGATTATGTTGAACAATAAGTTTTTGGTTGCAAAAAAAACTGTGTATCATTCAAAAAGTCACGGACTTATTGATCCGCCCTCGCACAAGTAATTATTTAGAAATTCATAATTTGGTCTTTGGTATAGGGTATAAAAGCTTCGAGTCGACCGAACTTAACGCCGTTCATACTTGTTTCTCCTGCTGTTGGCGTTACTAGACATCTGCATGAATGCAAACAAAACTACCGGTAAGACACTCACATATAACGGGTTTTTCAATAAGAGCGCTACAAAAGTTGTTTTAAATGAAACAAAACCGGTTCTAGATAAAATGAAATTCCTCATTCCTGTGAAAGTACGTTCGATGCCATTATGAATGGAAGTCGATTTCTTTGCATGACCACCACGGGCACGCTTGCAGAAGTCCAGACGCTGAACCCAATTTACGACGGTTTTCAAGCATAAATCGGCCGATACTGCTGCAATTTCACGTTCGATATTCGTATGAAGTTCATCAATCGTCGCTGGCTTGTTGGCATAGACCATAGACTTGACGTAGCCCCACAGGAAATAATCTAACGGTGTGAAATCGCACGACAGAGGCGGCCAATCGACTGGGCCATTTCGTGAGATAACACATTCACCAAACTTGGTTTCCAATAAATTGATTGTGACATTCGCTGTGTGGCTTGTGGCGCCGTCCTGTTGGAACCACATGTCCTCCAAGTCTATATTATCCAATTGGGGTAAAAAATATTCGGTTATCATTGAACGGTAGCGATTCGCATTCACAGTAATGTACCGGTTTTGATCATCACGGAAGAAGTACGGCCCAATGGCGAAGCCATTCAGCCAGAAATTAGTCTCATCGCTGAAGATGATTTTCCGATGAAAATCCGAATCATTTTCAAATTGTTGCTCAGCCCAATTCACGAACATACGACGCTTATGGTAGTCAAGCGGCTTCAGTTCTTGCGTCAATTTGATCTGGTAAGGATGTAGGCCAAGATCTTTTCGCAAAAGTCGCCACAACGACGCCACACAGATGCCCAACGCTTGAGAACGATGTGTGAGAGACACATTTGGGCTTTCTTGAACTGACGCCTCAGCGGCAGCAATATTCTCGACACTGCGGGCACTTCTTTGTCTCACTGTTACGGGAACATTTTGTACTGTGCCTGTGGATTCAAATTTTTCCACTAGACGCTCAATTGTTGATCTTGTAGGACGATTATGACGACCATAAATTGAACGTACCGCTCTTAAAGTTAAGGCCACTGACTCCAAATTTCGACTCGTTGTTGGCTCGTATATCTTTCCATGATAAAATGGCAAACCCTACTGAAGAGAAATGTCAAAAGAGCGGGAAAAAATATGTCGTCGTTTGCTGTCCCTATCGATTTACTTTAGTAGTAGCACATATACTCTATCAGGGAGCAGCAATGATTTAGTGCAAAAAAAGACTTGAATTACTTAAGGTATGAAAAGGTCAAAATCTTGAATATATATTTTTGTAATTATGCTCATCATGTCACGTCGATTGAGACCCATATTGAGCAAAAAAAATATATAAAATTTTTTTTTTAAACAAATACACTAGCAATCGAAACTACTACGGCCGGCAGGGGACAATGAGTACTTTGACGTTCCCGTAATCAGCTCTTCAATACGCATTTTTTGAGACCCCCACAATTGAAATTCACAAAAACGCACGCGGCTTTCAATACACCCTAATGCAAATGAATGCAATCGTACAATGAAGGGACAGCCGCATGAATTAATATAACATGTATTCATTAATACAGCCACAGAAGTTGTGATATACTTAATTGTGATATCTCATACACTCATTGGTCTCATTGGTAGTCGCTATTATTGCTATTTCTTGTGAGTTCCAGTTTGATCGTTTCATGGGACGAATGAATACAATCTTCGGCAAAAGAAATACAACGAAGTACTCCATAGCGTCAGTGGCTACATTCAGTCACAATCATTCAAAAGTATTACTGTACTGTGAACAACAAGAAATATTCATGAATGCTGCTGTCCATTTTCTGTACCAAAGATGTTTATCAGTTAAAAATAACTACGAGATGCTTAATAGTACTATGGTGGTTGATATGCGTGTGCGTGTATGAGATAAATAATTGAAATTTATGATCTTGAAATGATGACACTGTACTTATTGTTAGCTAGGAAAGATGATAGATTCGCGATGCGGGCTTTTATAGATGTGCAATTAATGTTGCTGTCGCCTTGGATATTTCACCCATATTTTAAAAATATTTAAGAGACAGAAATATAAATAAAAAATTAAGGTTTTTAGAGAAAAACATAAATGGAATGTGAATTGAAGGAACTGCCATGAAGCCATGGCGGGTTTAGCTATCATTTCCATTATTAATTTTGAAACTTTTTTTGCAGAAGTTATTACAATGTGTTACAGAGGCAAATAATAATATTTCAGATTTGTCGACAAAATGTGATAGTGAGTAGAGAATACTTTTCTTATATATTGCAACCTAACCTCAAAAGAGTCATAGTTCAAAATTTTCCGAATTGAAGTATTTGCCTAAAAACAAACAAATGATCAGCTTGTATCTTCCTTGTTGTATCTTCCTTGTCGTTGAAAATAATCCGGTATGAAGATATCTCTTATTAAGAATATTCATTCCTACCCAATGGATAGCGATATATTGAAAAATAAAATAAATTAAAATAGACCAAACGATCGAATGTTTTAATTTTAAATAATATTCATTCATTTTTTAATCTAGCAGAATCAGCTTAGCCTGTACTGCAAATATATAAGTTCATATAAATATTTATAAGTTCATATAAACATATGTACACGGCTAATAATATGTATTAGGTTTGCTTGAAATATACATTAGACCGGATCCGTCTCCAAATCAAATACAAATTCCCAAAGTCAAGGGCAAATATTAAAGATCACCTCAAGACAATTTCAAAAAAGCAGATTGTTTTCCTTTCCGAGCCCGTGAAAAACATCGAAAATTGTGTTTTATCGTAGGTTTTCTGATTGTTGGTCTCGACCAGAACTAAATTTGTCCTATAGATGTCGCTGACGTGCGACATCATTTTCTAATTAAGGCCTCATATAAGGCAGATTCTACCCCTAAAATTTAAAAATATTTTTTTTAGGATTAAAGGACCTTAAAAACCAAGAACATTTTGCATTGGAAGTATACAGTTTTATTAAAACAAAAAGTTAGGTATGACAATACCTAATGATACAAATATAAAATACAAATATTTGTCCATGTTGTTGCATTATCACCGGAAATTATTGCATACTTTTTGGTGCTATCGAAAAAAATGTTAAATTGAAATTATTGCATCCTCTATAGATGAATTTCATTTAAAAATCGAGATAAAACTGAAATTTTGAACCCGACCACCTCAGATATCGATGAAATTTTGTTCATAGCTAAATATGATCAATACAAACAAACTCTCGTTTTTAGAAATGACTGTTTTGGGATTTTTTGGGCGTTTCACAGTGGGAAAGTTTTCGAAAAAACCCGAAAATGGTCGAAAAGAGCTCCATTTAAACTACAATAACTCAGAATCGGCTGAACCGATTTCCATGATGTTGGTATCATTAAAAAGATATTTTAACAGGATTTATGACACGTTTAAAAAAAATAAAAAAATACACTGTAAAAAATTGTATAACAAAAAAGAAATTTTAACTAACGAAAAACCAAAAAGATCAAGGGTTTTTTTTACAGTGTAGTATTTTTTTAGAAAGGTTTATCCTTCACCTATACCATATCAAAAAATAAAAATTGGTTCTTTTTTAGTTTTTTTTATATAATTTTTTAAGTAGTGGGTTTGTTTGTATTATTTAGCTATAAACAAAATTTCATCGATATCTAAGGGGGTCGGGTTCAATGCATCTCGATTTTTACATGAAATTCATCTATAGTACAAATTATTGAATACTTTTTATACTTTAAATTGCAGGGGTAAAAACTGCATTAAATGAGGCCTTCATTACAAAATGACGTCGTACGTCAACGCCACCTATTGGAAAAATATAGCTCGTCGGGGCCCATTCAACGATGTACTGTATGTAACGATTGAGCCACAAACGAAAATTACAATAAAAAACTATTTTGGCTGATTTTAAACGGGCTCGGAAAGGACATATTTTTTTAATTTTCTCGAGGTGATCTTTACAATTTGGAATTTTTTTCGTGACCCGGTCTAATAGATACATATATCGGCCAAAATCAAAATCTTTTAAATTCATGATGTCGACCTACCCCTCCATTACTTCATAACTGGTGGTATCTGAAAGTTAGAATGTATAAAGATTTTGGTTATATTTTTATTACTTCCCACGTTTTCAGCTACTCAAAGTTAAAAAAGATTAAAAAATTAATGAAGATTTCTACTTTTTGGAACGAAGTTCCTTATCGCACGTTGCGGGATGGAAGATAATTAAAAAAAAATTAAACAAGTTTTTTTTAACACTATTATTCTACAACTCAGTATTATCAACTATATTGTTTACTTTTGATTTGGTTTGTGTCTAGACTAACAAATGATGGGAAATTTCTTGCTTAATGGGAAGTTTCTAGGTGGAGCCGGTAACCAATATTCAGTATATATTGTAGTTTTGAACCCAATAAAAAGTAAATTTAGAAAAGCCAAAGTGAAAGAATTTTAAAAACGAAAATTTTCTTAAATATGTGCCTTTTCTTAAACAAAGTAAATTTTATCAAAAAAAAAATATCTATTCATATTCTAAACAAAGTGCCTTTTCTTAAAAAAGAAACCTTACCGTAAAGAAGTACCGTTGCTTAAAAAGTAAATTTTTTTACAAAAAGTAAATTTTCTTAAAAAAAAGTAATTTTATTTTAAATAAGTACCTCTTCTTAAAAAATTGGGTTTTCTTACAATAACTTGCCTTTTCTAAAAAAAAATACATTTTCTCTAAAGAGTAACTTTTTGTGAAACAAACTAACTTTTCTTGAGATAAGTGCCTACTCTTAAAAATGTACCTATTCTGGAAAAAAGGACAAATTCAAAAAAAATCCCATTTATTACAACAAACCTTTTCCTCCAAAAAATACCTTCTTTTAAAAAAATACCTTTTCTTACAAAAATTTCTTAAAAATAATCTAATACCTTTTCTTTTCTTGAGATAAGCAGCCATTCTAAAAATAAATACATTTTCTTAAAAAAATACCCTTTTCCTAAAAAGAGAACCACTTCCTTAAAAAGTACCTGTTTTTAAAAAAAGTACTTCTTTGTAAAAAAAAAAATAATAATCTCATGGCTTTTTCTTACAGAAAGTACTTCTTCTAAAAATAGTACCTCTTCTTAAAAAAACATTATCTTTTAATAAAAGAAGTACCTCTCTTTAAAAAATTACCGTTTCGTCAAAATATAATACTTATGCTTACAAAAACGGTCTAAAAATATACTTCTTTTTAAGAAATACATTCTATAAAAAACAAAACTTGAAAATAGTTTATCATTTTACAATAAGCATCTTTTCTTAAAGATTCATTTAAATTGTAGTATTTTTCAATGGGCGCCTTGGCGTGTTGGGACTAACTAGTACATAATATATAGCGAAAGGAACTTAGTTCCAACCGTGTGTCGCCTGACACCTCATGTGATTTTTTTTTTAATTTTTCCACATTTGGCGCCTTTATTTTGTATTACTTTATTTGAAACAGTACTTTTTCTTATTTTTATTAGAAAGCACGTTCAGTTGCGAGTAAAACAAATCGTTGTTTTTCATAATCTTTTTCCAGTAAGGGCGAAATATAAAGGGTGCCTCAGTAAGGTTGCACTTTTAAACTCAGTTTTAGTTTTTTCTGCAAGTGACAACTCTGAAACTTGCCAACTGTCACATATCTTTATTCCGATTACTAAAAATGGAGCGCTTTACGAAACAGCAACGCGTTATAATTCTGAAAACGTATTACCAAATTCGGAAAGTTATGCTGAGATCGCAAGTCATCTATGTAGAAATTTCTGTCTATAAAGTACACCTAATGTGTCAATCATTCGCAGAGATCATATCAGAGATTCTCAAACATCATAAATTTTCACGAAATACTACGCAGCGAATTTGTATAAAATTCAGGGTACCAGCAGACCATGGAAAGCGTCGGCAATTCGTTCAATGGGTAATGGCGGAGTCAATGCCAATTCTTCAAAAAAGTCATCTTCTCCGATGAAGCGCATTTCCATATGAATGTCTTCATGAGAACACAAAAATGTCGAATTTGGGGCTCAGAAAATCCTCAGCAACCCACGGGAATCAAATTCAGCCACAACGAGCAACTGTCTGGTGTGGATTGTGGTCAGGAGGCGTGGTTGGGCCTTACTTTTTGAAGATGATACCGAAATTGCAGTGACGGAGTGCTTGTAGCCTCAATTGGACGACATGGGTCTGGACGACATGTAGTTTTATCAAGACGGCGCCACCTGCCACACTAAGCATGAAACAATCGATTTATTGCAGCAGCAATTTCCACAACAAATTATCTAACAAAATTCTGCTGTCAACTGGCCACCAAGTTTATGCGATTTAACGTCGTCCGATTTCTTTCTTTAGGGTTTTGTGAAATCTTGGGTTTCTGCGAATAAACCGGAAACAATTCCTGATCCAACGCGTCATCGGTGAGATACAGCCACATCGTTGTGGAAAAGTCATGGAAGATTTCATGAAATGAGTACTGGCCTGTCATCAGAGCCGTGGGAGCGAGCCACTTGACGGATATTTTATTCTATACTTAATGGGAACACGTGTTCTTTACAACCAAGTAAAAAAATTACAACTAAAAAAAATGCATTCTTACTGAGACACCCTTTATATTCACAATCCCAAAAATGTATAAAATGTAATTATTGGTATACAACACGTCTTACGACTCCGGAGTAAACAAACAATACGATAATTATAGAAAAATGTGAAAAATATGGATTATTAATCAAGCTTTTTTTGCCAAACTACACTAGGAATCGAATTTACAACGGACGGGATGGAACTATAAGTAAGCTCACGTAAAAAAAGTTTTGATGGTCCCGGAATCAGCTCCTTAATACCCATCTCCGGTGGCATAGACTAATCGTCTTATTTCCCTAAGGCTATAACTTGTTGCCTTATTTAGCAAATTCGGTTTTCCATCTGAACAACCAGTTGGAAGATGTACATATCGTCATCATCACGAATGCGATCTAAATAATTTTATTATTTCGCCATTCCCGTGATATTTCAAAAATACTAAGTAAACAAAAATAATTACATAGATTTTCTTCTGTCTTTTGATATTATATTTCTATGAAGATATAAGTATCGTTATTATCGTTTAGATTACAAATTAGACACATTAATATTTTTATTTTATTTTGCCAGAAAACCAATTAGTTGAATAAAGTAACAGCCCGAAATTTAAGATCACGGCCAATTCGAAAACCATTCAACCATCATATTCTGAACAGTCCCCAGAATTAAAAAAAAACACTGATTGATTTAGTAAAACACAGGTACGGGTACTTAAGTGAAATTAAGTTGTCAAATCCTTACTAATTTTGGCCATTTTTGCGCAGAACTTTTCCAAACAAGAGACTGTATTGAAATCTAAAATTCCAGCACATGTTTCAGTATTCAGCAATGATCAATTAGTGACTATGAATACCACATCGAAGCACTTACTTCCATCTAATAACATTTTTCCCATTTATGGGCAGAACTCAATTTAACCAGTCGGAGAATTGACGCCAAGTGTACCTAACCTGTAGGCGTCTACGAAAAAAGAAACTTGAAGTAGAAATCTATTCTCTAGCAGCAAAGGCAGTATAAGAACAAACCCATGGGATAAAATTTCGAGGAAAACGACATGACAAATTTAAGTCAACAGTTCCTGTTCACCTTGGTGAAAGTGCATTTAAGTTCAACATCTCTCTGGCCATCGGTGGTGAAATGGTAGTGTGCCCGGCTCTTGTGCATGAGAACGAGGTTTCGATCCCTACTCTGACCACCTTAAATTTCTTTCGACGGCGGCCACCTCGCTTAGTAACGGCGACACTATAGAGTACTTAGCCATGAAAAAGCTTCTCAAAATACCGTTCGGAACCGGTGTAAAATTGTTGATCCCAATCAGTGAGTGTAAAACTAGCTCACTCCTTCATGGGATGTAACAGGAAACCATTTATTTATCTCTCTATCTAACTGACCTTACCACGAAGAGTCTGAAATGAAATGTTGGATGAGCTAGAAGTCACCTCTAGATATATTTACTCTATGCACTGTACAAGGCGAATGGACACAAATCCTTAACGATATCAGCGAAGAAAACGTAAAATCATCAAAATACCCCTCAACTATTTTCAAACACCCCTATTTCCACATTTTGTCTTCCATCTTCCCCTATCACGACACTGGAAAGGATGATTGTCTCTGCGTAGAATCATAGAGCACTAGATAAGAGTCGCCATCCCTCTCTTTACATTCTTTCAATGACGACGAGGTAGTAGGTCATTTCATCATCCAGTTCGAGTGGCTGTTGAATGTTACTCTTTGGTTGAACATAATACGGACAGAAACAAAAGAACATGCGTATTTTCGTTCCATGCCAATAACATAGAAGTTAGCATCCATCAAACACTATTGAAACCTAGTTTGCTGTATGGTTTGTAATCGCTCTCTCGCATATCTACTCTGTTTTCTATCAATTTCCTACTTTATAGTCAATCACCTGTAAGAACCATAGGTACATCTTAGCTGTCTACTTCCCAGCATGCATACAGCATGTTCAAATATACGGAAATAGTAGTACACGCTATTGTAGGCTCCATAGATAAAGCTAAATTTCCAAGGGAATATACTCTTATAGAGGACGTTTTTAATAACGTGTTACCTGGATACATCAAATCTACTTTATACACACTATAATTTGACTAGGGGACACATAACTTCCGCCTTGGCTCACCTTAACCTTGAATAGAGGAGCCTTTCCATGGAGAGTCTCATCTCCACTTCAGAACTGCCTAATATTCTGATGGAGCTAGAGGGATCAGGTGGTCTAGTCGTAACATATGCTAACAACCTGACAATTGCAGTACACGAAAAATTCCCTTACACATTCAGAGAAGTTGTCCAGCACTTTGTCAGGAGATTATCTAAGTCTGTAACGGAGAATGAGATGGTAGTAAAACCAGAGAAAACCGAGGTCGCACGGTTTACCAGGAATCACACTTACATAACTAATTGTTTGAAAAGAGGTTGAAGCCACCAGAAAAATTTGAAGGTTGCCACCGAAGAACAGTTGCCACAACTGGATTTAATCTCCACAACTGGAATTCGGTTGATCCCACCTCTAATAGATTGTCACAACCTCTAATGCAATTTCGACGGAGAGAAAAAATGGTGTACCATGACATCCCATGAAGAGATTGAGGAGAGCTTCTCACAATCAGTGAAATGTGCGCTTTCTAGTTTTACACTAACTGACACCGAACTACAATATTACACCGGATCCGAACGGTATGTTGGAGAAGCCTTTTGATGGCTAAATACTCGATAGTGTCCCCGTTACTAAGCGAGGTAACCGTCGTCGAAAGAAATGTAAGGTGATCAGAGGAGGGATCGAACCAACCTACTCACATACAAGAGCTGCGCACACTACTATTGCATCACCGACGGCCACCTATGGGTGAAAAGATAGCTGGGACGAATTCGTTAGTACCCTTCCTCAAGGGTGTAAGATATTGTATTTTGTTTGTCCACTGTGCTACTGTCAAAACCGTAGGAAAAGTCAGGCAATACGACGATAGGTTACCTGAAGGACTCTGCAGACTAGGATCTACCTTACAGGTCCCACAAAAGTTGGAACGTATGGCAGGCCCTTATGATGAAGATGGAGAGGTGGATGAGGGGTACAGATTGTATGCACCCAAGACCAATCTGGCCGATAGTGGATGGCAGGAGATCCATGAGGTCAGGTTCGAGAGTAACGACCAGAGAAAACTGCATTTGTAGACGCTTTGCTGATGAGGAAGCTCAAGAATCCTCTGAACATCTTCTTTTATGTGTGCGACACAAGCCGGCAAGATAATGTCTACTACGGTATCCTACCTATTTAGCAAGCTCAGGCAATTATGTCACACTGGCGTAGACAAGAGCTTGAGTTTCTTTGAGCTTATTGGTTATCCGGTGGGGATAACATTTTATCTCGTTAACCCGTGAGTCGTTCATCGACTGCTACCAACACCTAACCTAATGTAATACATTACTCGTGGAATTTATGAACCCCAAATGCGACAATTTGGACAACTAACGAAGCCATTAACTTGAATATGAGCCTCTTCCGTAAACTGCGAACTTGTGAGCTGTTAGACCATCATTATTTTTAAAAATGTTTGGTCAACAATGAGAACGTCTTGAAGTTTCGTAAAGCGCTTCATATTTAATTACCCTGAAGTGTTCAAGTGTTCGCTGTCACCCTGTCTTATTTGAGTACCAAAAATTTACCAAAGTCTACATAAATATTATCAGAAATGTACAACAAGAAACTACAGGCGGTACATATGATGAACTTTTTTTAAATCACTAACATACACTTTTAGTACTTTTTGAGACAATTTATGTATATTTTTGTATTTATTAGTACTCATGTGTACTCTTTTGCCACATAGTATGCATACATCTTTTTAGATTCATTTACGTATACTTTATGCACTTTTTGGTACAGATGATGTACATACTCATTTGGTACACTTTATGTACTTTTTGGAACAGTCTGTGTACTTTTGGGTACAATTGTTTGGCATTATTTTTGAAACAATTTATCAGTGCTATGGCGTAGGAGTTGGATTCGGAATCTTGGAGTCGGAGTTTGGTATAATGGCCTGGAGTCCAAACCGGAGTTAGAGTCGTAAACATTTGGACGACACGGCTACAAGTTCAGCATTTCTAAATAAATAGGTTCCCGTTACATCCCATGTAGGGATTAGGGAGAGCTTCTCACAAACCAGTGAGCTGTGCGCGTTCTAGTTTTACACTCACTGATTGGTTCCTACAGTTTTACACCGGTTCCGAAAAGTAATTTGAGAAGCTTTTTTCATGGGTAAATAGTCGTCACTAAGCGAGATGGCCGCCGTCGAAAGAAATTTAAGGTGGTCAGCATAGGGATCGAACCCACGTTCTCATGCACAAGAGCCGCGCACACTACCATTGCACCACCGACGGCCATTTCGTTCGTACGTTGCAAATTTAAAATTTTTCGACACCCTACTTTTTAGAAACAGGTTTTTTCCCATTTTTCCAATAAGCATGAAAAAACCTGTACGTCACAGAAAGTTTTCCCACAACAAATGTTGTAGAAAAAGTCATATGTGAGAAGCGATTTTTTGTGTCGATTCGTAGCGTTTTTGTTTCAATTCACATGATTCATGTGAACACTTTTACGATTCGAGAACTACAGAGACGAGGTACAGGAATACTTATGAATCACTGTCTGAAATAATAATGCAAAAATAAAGTTATGCACTTGGAACAATATCGCATTGACCCTCTTTAATTATTTGGCTTTCGACAGAGGATAGAGACAACAAAAAATATGTAAATGGTACGCCAAACACAGGTGTATTTGTATCACAAACAAAGTTGTGTTTGGACCACAAACACATATATTATAACATACTAATCATTGTGCACAACACATATTCAGTAGCAAATACAATGTAGTTGGACACAATTACTAGCTCCACACACACGCTGTATTTGCATCCAAACAAGAAAAAATACACATTTTTTAGCGTGTATCAAAAGTCAAAATTTTCGAAAAAAAATATTTTGTCGACCGACTTTTTCAGTTAATATACATTTTTACACCGTATTATTCTTGTAAATAGACAACGGAAGTGATACACATTTACTTTATAATAATAAATATAAATATATATCTTCAAATTTGACTTTTCAATTCGAGAATATATGGAGTTTATTTTGAAAAGTAGGGATGTGCGATTCATAAATATTTTTCTTAATCGATATATCAAACTATGATTAATAATTAACTTGAGTATTGATTAATTATATTTGCACAATTTTATTAATTCTTGAAATAATTTTTGGAAAACATACAAATTTGTACTCTACAAATAAAAGGGAACAGTTAATGAAGATTGTTAAAAAACTCAAACCGAAAAAATTTAAAACCAAGAATTGCTCAATTATTCACATTTTTAGATTAATCAAATAATCATGAATATTGAGTAATACATTTTTAGATTAATCAATTAATCATGATTATTCATTAATATAAATTAAGATTAATCGTAAATATGATTAATCAAAATGCATGATTAATCAATTAGACGATAAATCAGGGTGTCCATTAATCACGTTACCCAATTAATCAATTAATCACACATCATCACTGAAAAGTGGATTCGTTTTATATTGTTTTGAATAGGGTGTTAACTGATTTTTAAATTAAAAAAAATATGTCTTCTACAACAAAATAAATATTTGTGTGTTGGGCGAAACCTTAGAAAATGGATTAATTAATGCTCGAGTCGGAGCGGAGTCGTGTATTATCAAATTGGTGAATTCGGAGTTGGATTCCAATTTTGGCCAGACACTACAGCCCTGGGGAAAACATCTTGTTGTTGAAATTTTCGAATTGTTTAAACATTTAATGTTAACACTGCATAGGACAAATATTGGTTTGAAAAACACTTTCAATTTTATGAATGTCAAATTTTGGGCTGAAATGCATGAGCCCGGGGACGGCTCAAAAAATAAACAAAAAACCGAAAATCGAGTAAAATATGTCAGTTTCAGAAACCAAAAATTTTTTTTAACGATCGGAGCCATGGGGCCCAAAAAAACGGGTGCACCTAGGTACATCTACGAACAAGCAATGTGGGTACTCAAATTAAAGGTATTCTCCTCGTGAATTTGGTCGTATATATATTTCGGCTGTGGGACGCCTGTGGACTGAGATAACCCTATTTTAAGATATTATACCGGGTCGGGTTAAATTAAAAAAACTAAATTTCCAAATAAGAAATAAAAAATAATGAAAATGTTTTCGCAAAATTTACCCGATTATGCATTACAAAGGAAAAAGACTGGGATTTTTTAAATAAAAATTTTTGCCTGCGTCGCTGTTCACACAACAATTTTCTAACTCCATCCAAATAAAGAAAATAGAATTTTTTTTAAAAAAATAAAAATTTTACGAACCATCAATTACTAACTCCATTAAAATAAAGGAAATAAATTTTATTTAAAAAATCGACCGAATTTAATGGCCCCGCCTTGCCACAAGGCCATTGGAGTTGGATGCTGTTGAGATAGAACAATCTACCATGCCTGGGTATAAGCCCAAAATCCATAAAGTTTTCGCTTAAAACGAGGGGATGTATATCAAAAATTGTTATGTGCGACATCTCTCTACTCAACGGACGATGCATGAATGAAATCATTGAATTACATTAGGTATAAAAAAAAAAAACTATGTTCAGGAAAATCACTTCCCCATTTATGGAATATCATAGGAAACGCAATTTTGAAGCGGGAAAAAAATTTAATTTTATTTAAAAAATCCAGTTTTTTAAAAATAAAACATTTTTTGAAAAACCTTTTTTTAAATCCGCTTTTAAGCCACCTAAAAGGCAATAATTCTTTTTTTGGAACGAAGTTCCTTATCGCACGTTGCGGGATGGGGGCTGAATGAAAATTTTGAAGCGGGAAAAAAATTTAATTTTATTTAAAAAATCCAGTTTTTTAAAAATAAAACATTTTTTGAAAAACCTTTCTTTAAATCCGCTTTTAAGCCACCTAAAAGGCAATAATTCTTTTTTTGGAACGAAGTTCCTTATCGCACGTTGCGGGATGGGGGCTAAATGAAAAAATTTTAAACAACTTTTTTTTAACTGTATTATGTTATAAGCCCAGTATACAACCCAGTATTATGATGCATACTTTTAGGATTTGGAAATTATTACTAGATTTGTACAGTGAGGGACGTATATGAGGATTGTGTTCTTTCAAGTTGACTTTACGATAGTTATGCCATTGTGAAGTGTGCTGGCATCAATGGAAGGCACTATTACGGCTAAGGAAATCGGGCTTCGCTGAACATGTTGGAAGTGTAAGGAATTCGATGTTGATTTTTTTTAGGTTATTGCCTTTTACGTTATTAACAGTATTACCCCATTCTGTGTGCTTGCAGTTCAAGTCTCCCGCTGGTACATAGTAGTTATTTGAATTTTGAAGATTCATAAAATCAAATAGTTTTTGCAAGTTTGCTCGTATTGAATTTATATTGCCGGCCGGATAGTACGCACATGTAAAACTAAAAAGTTGTCGCAGTTAACGGATATCTTTATGGCGCATGTCTCTAAAGCATCTAGCGAATATCTACTTTTGCTATCGTGACTGTAGTATTCTTTGTTATTCTTGATTAATATAGCAGTTCCCCCACCCATTGTTGCATAAATTCGATATTTACTTATGATTTTATAATTCTTAAATATTACATTGTGTCGATTGTTTAATTTTGTCTCATTTTATAGGATAATATCTACACTTAAAAATTTACCTATTACTGAAAAAAGGACCCATTCTAACAAAATTACCATTTCTTCAAAAAATATCTTGTTATAAAAAATAAATTTTCTTACAGAAATTAATTTTCTTAAAAGTACCTTTTCTTACAAATAAAATATTACCTTTTTTATTGAGATAAGTACGCTTTCTGAAAATAAGTAAATCTTGTTAAAAAATAGCCTTTTCCTAAAAAGAGTACCACTTCTTTAAAAAGTACCTGTTCTCTCATACAGTCATACTCCTATGGCTTTTTCTTACAGAAAGTACTTCTTCTTAAAAATAATACCTTTTCTTACAAAAACATTATCTTTTAATAAAAGAAGTACCTCTCTTTAAAACAGAACCTATATAATACATATTCCGGAAAATATAATACATATTCTTACAAAAATTACCTAAAAATATAAATTTTTTTTTAAAAATACATTGCAGAAAAAAAATTTTCTTAAAAAAAGTTTTTTGCTTTACAAACAGTACCGTTTCTTAAAGATCCATTTAAATTATCGTACTTTTCAACGGGCGCTTTATACGTGTTGGAACTAATTAGTATATAATATATAGCGAAAGAAACTTCGTTCCAACCGGGTGTCCCATGACACCTCATGTGATTTATTCTTTTCGAGCACTATATAAAAATCATTTTCGGGCCCCTTTTGTGAGACCCAGAGGGCGGAATATGTCCGATATCCAAAAAAAAATTGTTGATTTTTTTATTTCTAATATTTTGTTCGATTTTTGCTTTTTTTAGGAAGGAGTTTTTTCAAGCCGTTTTTGGGACCCTTTTATCAACCCAAAGAGCCCCATGGGTCCGATCGTTAAAAAATTTTTTGGTTCCTGAAATTAACATATTTTACTCGATTTTCGTTTTTTTTTTTGAGCGGGCCCGGGCTCATGAATTTTTGCCAAATTTTGCGCATGTACTACCTATAGTCCGTCCATCTCCAAATGTGTCCAATATTGCATATGATTAATATTACACCTGTTCTCTTGAGGTTATTGTTAGTTAACACTTCTACTGCTTATCAAACAGCTTCAACATTCCCTTCTTTCTTTTTTCCTTGATTTCCATTCTGCACATAACATCGCCAACATATCCCACAGCACCAAACATCACGTGACATTTATAGGGTATCCAACTATGTACTACTATAATAAGAATGCCAGCCACAAAACAGAATGACAAACACATTTCAAGTTACATAGAGATACAGATACGGATGAAGCGACGACCACTGAAGAATCATCACATTAATATTGTTGATTGGCACACAAAAAATAACTAGAGTAGAAGAATAATGCGGGTCTGCGTAATGTCAAACAGCTTCAATTACCGTTAAATATTATTCCCATGGAAAAGAGCAGCGAACGGATGAAGGAAGAAACAGCAAAGTAGTAAATTGTGATGGCCCTAATACTCCGGGCACCGGCGTACAGTAAATATTAAGAAGCACTGTCAAAGATTCTTTTACTTTAAGGATCAAGAATTATTTTAGTTGAGATTCTGTTTTTTTTTTATACAATTTTTTAACGATTTTTTTCTTCTCAATTTTTTTTAAATTTTTTCACATTTTATCTTTCCTTAAATGAAGCACTTAAAAAAGCATAATCACTCTTAATTGCATTATGCAAATCTAACTTATGCATTCCATTTTCATTCACACTTCATAAAAACTGCACAAAACGCGAGCGAAACACGCGATATTTTATTTTTCATTCGCAATACTTTTGTATTTTGCGATAATTCGCGAAAATATGTTTGTTTTGCATGTTTCGTTTAAACCTTTTTGTTATTATTTTATTTTAGTTTTCTTTATTTATTTTTTTGATTTTGTTGCACCGCTTCCATTAATTGACGATGTTAGAGAAATCACTGAACTGAACTCTCAACTAGCGATTTAATCAATTCTAGGTATCTCCAACAAACCATCATCATTGCAATTACATTCATCTCTGCCATCAGCAGCACACTATCACACAGATTATATCTCAAACACTCTCTCTTGCATCTTTAATGTAAATATTCACTCTCAGTGAACAGCAACAACAAACGAATTGACAAAATTATTGAATAGACTCACAATATTTAGACCGTTATACCGCTTTAGAACGTCCTCTCACCTAGAGGGTTTACGAATAACTGATTGTCTGCCGGAAAGTAAAGCACATTTTCGCATTTATCACCCAAAACAGTGGAGACAACGCCAACGACGACAAATGAATCTGTGCGCTCTTTGCTTTACATATCGAAAATGAATTGAGCAAGCAAGTGATGCAGGGCAGAGTTGCCATTGCACAATTTGAAAACTACGCAAGGAAAATGATATAGACTTTAGCATTTTATACGGCGATTGTTGATTTGTGTAAGTATTAAATTAGGGTATAATTTTATAATATTTAAGTGGATGGTAAATTCCGGACTAATTTCAATCCAAATTTATAGTTCGACTGTCTTATTCAAAGAATATTCCAAATAATATATAAATCCAGTAACAGCATTTTGAGTAGATTGAAAAGACTTAAACATACCCTAACCGAAAGTCATCAATTATATCCAAACCTCATCTTAAGTCGATGTTCCAACTTTTTGGAAAATTCATGATAGAATTATTTGTCTTGAAGAGAAACTTTGCCCAATATTCTAAAAATGTACACAAAAGTAGAAAAAGAATACGCTAACGAAGAAAAGTGTACACAAATGGTCAGGTTAACAAAGAACTACACAAATTTTACACAAAACACGGTTGGAATGAAGTTCATTTCGCTATATATTATGTACTAGTTAGTTCCAACACGCCTAAGGCGCCCGTTGAAAAATACGATAATTTAAATGGATCTTTAAGGAATGATACTTTTTTTAAAATAGTTAACTTTTTTTAAGAAAAATTTGTTTTTTATAGAAAAATTTTGGTTATTATAGAAAAAAAAAAGTATATTTTTAGGTCCTTTTTGTAAGAATATGTATTATATTTTTACGAAAAGTCCGTTTTAAAATAGAAAAAGTCCTTTATTAAAAGCATATGTTTATTTTTAAGAAAATGAACTATTTTTAAGAAGAATTACTTCCTGGAAGAAAAAGCCATAAAGTATGAATTTTTTTTTTTACAAAGAAGTACTTTTTTTGAGAACAGGTACATTTTGAAGAAGAGGTACTCTGTTTAGGAAACGGTTATTTTTTTTTAAAAAATGTACTTATTCTCAAGAAAAGAAAAGAAAAAGAATTTTGTTTTTAAGAACAGGTACTTGTAAAAAACGGAGTTTTTGTAAGAAAATTAATTTTTTTAAGAGAAAGTACTTTTTTGAAAGAAAGGTACATTTTCAAGAGTAGGTACTTAGTTAGTTAGTTAGTTAGTTCGAAAAGAGGTAAGTAGGTACTTACTATCTCAAGAAAAGTTATTTTGTTTCACACAAAACGTACTCTTTAAAGAAAAGGTAGTTTAAAGAAAAGGTAATTTGTTGTAAGAATATGTACTTGATTAAGAAAGGTACTTGTTTAAGAAAGGTACTTGTTTAAGAAAGGTACCTATTTTAAAAAAAAAAAAACTTTTTTTATGAAAAGGTACGTTTTGTAAGAAAATTTTCGTTTTAAGCAAAGGAACTTCTTTAAGATAAGGTATTTTTTGGAACGAATTTCCTTATCGCACTTTGTGGGATCGGGGCTAAATGAAAAAAATTTTAACAACTGTGTTTTAACTACTTTATTACAACCTATATTTAACTACTTTATTACAACCTATATTATTATCAACTATATTGGGTACTTTTGGTTTGGTTTAAAAGGAAGTTTTCTAGGGGCAGCCTCTTTATTACATATTGTAGTTTTGAACCCAATAAAAAGTAAATTTAGTAAAGTCAAAGTACATGACTGGCAAATCCATGAAGTACAACCCTGAGCATGGAATTACATTTGGCAGCACACTTACTCCTACACTCGTACTTTTGGCTTGGTTTGTGTCTAGACTAACTTACAGGGTGATTCAGGAAGTTCCGGACAAATTTCTCCAGCGTGTTTCTTGGCTCATTTCGTGAAGAAAACTCCATTAGGACCATGTCCAAAAATGCAAGGGTGCGAAATGGCAGCTGGTTCAAAATTGGCGGTCTGAGGGTAAAGTTGCTAACTGCTGAGCCAGTGGTCGGATTTTTGGAAAGGCCTTTAAGAGGCCTTTCAGAATTCGATAAAATAAAATCTTAAACGTGTTAATTTACAAAAACAAATAAATGTGTGCAGTTATTGCGCTTCCAGAAACAAAAACAAACATTTTTGCATTTCAGTAAAATGGTCATAACTTTGGAACGGTAAGACCTCTGGGCTTCGTTTGGGTCATTTTTGAAAGATGAGAGGTATGGCTATCATAAAAAATATAAGTTACCTACCATCTGGCTGAGCAACATTAGGTTATGTGAATTTTTTTTCCATTTTTTTCCCGAAAGTTCTGTATCTCGGCGATTTGACTTTTTTCTAAATATTTTTATTGATTCTGTAAGGCCTCTTAAAGACCTTTCCAAAAAGCCAACAACTGGCTCAGAAGTTAGCAACTTTACCCTACTACCCTCCGACCGCCAATCCGAAAATTTTGAACCCGCTGCCATTTCGCACCCTTGCATTTTTGGACATGGTCCGAGTGGACTTTTCTTCATGAAATAAGACAAGGATTACGCTGGAGAAATTTGTCCGGAACTTCCTGAATCACCCTGTATAACATATGGGGGGGGATATTTCTTTTTTATGGGAAATTTCCTAGGTGGAGGCTGTTTATTACATATTGTAATTTGAACCGAATAAAAAGTAAATTTAGAAAAGCCAAAGTGCACGACTGGCAAATCCAAGAAGTACAACCCTGAGCATGGAATTACATTTGGCAGCACTCTTACACTTGTACATTTTGTTTGGTTTGTGTCTAGACTAACAACATATGGGGGGATATTTCTTGTTTAAAGGGAAATTTTCCAGGTGGAGCCTGTTCATTACATATTGTAGTTTTGAACAGAATAAAAAGTAAATTTAGAAAAGCCAAAGTGAAGGAATTTTAAAAAAAAATTTTTTTCTTAAATAAGTGCGTTTTCTTAAACAAAGTAAATTGTCTAAAAATAAACAATACATATTCTTAAACAGAGTACCTTTACTTAACAAATTACCTTATCTTAAAAAGTACCTTTGCTTAAAAAAGTAAATATTCTTACACAAAGTACCTTTTCTCAAAAAATTCACTTTTTAAAATACGTACCTTTTCTTAAAAAAGTACACTATCTTACAACAAATTGCCTTTTCTTAGAAAACTAGCTTTTCTTTAAAGATTACATTTTTTGTTGAACAAAATAACTTTTCTTGAGACAAGTACTTACTTTTAAAATGTTGCCTGTTCTTTCGTAGAAAAAGCTTTTCTTCAAAAACAAAATACCTTCTCTTATAAAAAAATACATTTTCTTACAAAAATTCCTTTTCTTAAAAGTACCCTTTCTTAAAAATAAAATAATACCTTTTCTTTTCTTTTCTTGAGATAAGTAGCCTTCCTGAAAATAAGTAAATTTTCTTAAAAATATAACCTTATCCTAAAAAGAGTAACAACTACCTGTACTTGTTCTTAAAAAAAGTATTTCTTTGTAAAAATAAATCATACTCCTAGGCTTTTCCTTACATAAAAACATTAGCTTTTAATGAAAGAAGTACCGCTCATCAAAGACAGGACCTTAACGTGAAAATATAATACATATTTTTACAAAAGGGACCTAAAGATATAAATTTTTTTATAAAATACATTCAATAAATATCAAATTTATAAAAAAAAAGTTTATCATTTTACAAAAAGTATATTTTCTTAAAGATAAATTTAAATTACAGCATTTTTCAACAGACGCCTTAGACGTTTTGGAACTGACTAGAACATAATATATAGCGCGAGGAACTTCGTTCCAACCGGATGTCCCTTGACACCTCGTGTAATTTTTTTAAATGTACTTTCTTTAAGAATATGAAAAGGTATTCTTTTTTTTTAAATTTACTTTTTTTAAGAAAAGGCTCTTATTTAAGAAAATTTTATTTTTTTAACTTCTTTAACTTTGGCTTTTCTAAATTTAGTTTTTATTGGTTACAAAACTACAATATATACTAAATATTGGTTACAGGCTCCACGTAGAAAACTTCCCATTAAACAAGAAATTTCCCAACATATGTGAGACATCTAATTACACTAGACACAAACCAAAGCAAATGTAAACAACATATGTAGTTGATAATACTGGGTTGTAGCATAATAGTGTTAAAACAAAAGTTGTTTAGATTTTTTTCATTTATCCCCCATCCCGCAAGGAACTTCGTTCCAATAACTATACGCAAAATTTTAGATGGTACACTTACTTATCGTCGGTGGTGCAAAGGTAGTGTGCGCGGCTCTTGTACATGAGATGATGGGTTTGATGCATGTTCTGACCACCTTACAGTTCATTCGACCACGGTCACCTGGCTTAGTGATGGGGACACTTTCGTATGCTTAGCCATGAAAAAGCTTCTCTAAAATACCATTCGAAACCGTTGTAAAACTTTACGTAACAATTAGTGAGTGTAAGACAGGGAAGCGCACAGCTAATTCATTGTGAGAAGCTCTTCACAGTTCCTTCATGGGATGTAATGAGAACTATTTATTAATTTTTGTTTAAAAAACCCATAATAGAACAAAAGAAATATATTATTATTCCACCAAAACCAAACATTTTTCAATTAGAAAAATGTTCCTGACCTTGTAAGTTAAGAAGAAATAAATTTTAGTTCATTTCATTTCAGTTTTAAAAATATATCTACTTGTGTTTGGAACACCCTGTGTTTGGCGTGGTGAAAATTCAATTCAGACGAGATTTTGTGTCGTTTCTTAACAGTGAAAGAAATATGAATACATTACAACTCAACAGAGATCAAACAGCAGACAAAACAGGAGGGTTTCTTATTTTCCTAAATTAAGTTTCACTAATGGTGTTACTTCAACCAAACATATCGTACAACAAAATGTACATCAAAAGTTAAATAATACAACAAAACCCACCTAGTATCCGCATCTTGGATCGCATTGCAGAGGCTTAATATTGGGTATTGGGACAGTTTGGCACGGACGCTGCTGGCTCTATTAAATCACCGTGGAAACCGTTTGGAAGTTTGATTTACTCTCTGAGGGAAAGTTGTAGCGCTTTTCATAAAGAACAAAAATTCACCGAAAATCATTCCTAGGAAGTTCATATGCTCTAGAAAGTTGTCAATTTTCCTATTTTGACCCTGAAGATGAAGTTTTTTTTGATTTTATATGTTCACAATTTTTGTTCTTTATGACAAGGGCTACAACTTTTCCTCAGAGAGTATGAGGTTGACAAAATGATCACTTTTTTGCAAAAATTACAACGAGGCCCCAAATCTTTGGGGCCCATTAAAAACAAAAGTGCATGACTTTGGGCAAAACGGGTCTTTTTTTTTGACGTAGAATCGTCTTACCTTACGGTATGAGGAGTCATGTCAGGTTTTTATTGTTGTAATCTTTATTTCATTGAATTTGAGGAAACGGCTTTTTTTAAAATTTTTTTTGTAGGTAAATGAAGATGTTATCTTTCGTTTGATATACATACATTTCATATTGGTTGATATATTTCTAGTATTTTAATTTCTCAAATGAAAATTGTTTAAACACATACACTCAAACATATGTGTGGTGTTTGGTTGAGTGTTTTTGGTTGCTCAACATTTCTTAGGAACATGTATCTAGTAAAAAGTGAAACGAACAGCAAGCTAATGTTGCTTGGCAACATGTATCTAGTAAAAAGTGAAACAAACAGTAAGCTAACGTAATAAAGCTTTTTTGCGAAAGCTTCAATAAAGCTGTTGTAACATTAATTTTGAATTGTAAAGCGTAAAGCTTTCACACAGCCACGGACTGTCCCTGCAGGCTGTGTCAGAGACACGGCCATTAAGTTTAACGTAGAATACGCCATCCGATAAGACAGAAAACATATATAACAATAAATGATAAATAATATAAGCAAATGAATTTATTGTTATATATGTTTTCTGTCTTATCGGATGGCGTATTCTACGTTAAACTTAATGGCCGTGTCTCTGACACAGCCTGCAGGGACAGTCCGTGGCCGAAGGCCTCGGACAACTGTCTGCTGTAATTTTTTTTTTTGGTCTTTTATCACGTAGTGGTGTCCGTATATGGTTATATTTCCATGACTTAAAAAATTACACACAGTGTTATCATGCATGAATGTGAACGATATTGCCATTTGTGCAAAGGCATACGACTTCGTTTGGTTCTTGTACATCCTCTAGTGTACAATCTTTTCCCCGTCCCATTTTTGGGAAAGGTTCAGAGAAATTTGCACAAAAATTTACAGAATACCGTTGGACACAAAATACGCACCAAAAAACTTTTTATGACCGTTCCGCGTTCGTTGTGATAACTTACTGTCCAAAAACAAAAGATGCTAATTGCACCTTCCAGCAATTAGAACAAAAAAATAATACAGATAGCGGTAAAAAAAATGTTTGTTTGACAGAAGCTTGATGCTCTGCTGCAACAGTGCAGACCATAATAATTGGTCTATATTGTCAAAAAGTTTAAAAAAATGTTGCGTCAAAATTAAGAGTAGTTTTGTACAAATTTAGTGTTCATGGCAGTATATATCCACATCCCAATGGATGAGGGTTTAATAAGGCGAATTAGAATATCGTTTTCATAGGTAGTTCTGAATAGAATTTCAGACAAACTGTTTTAACATTTCCTTTTAATCCTCGTTCAAGTTTTAATCATTCGATCTTAAAGTTCTTATGTTGTTTAATAATTTTCCGGTTCAAAATCATTAACTACTATCAAGTAGGTACCTTTTAAAATTTAATGCAAACAAAATCCCACATAAATCCAATAATAAACGCAAAAAGTATAGGTGTAGTGCCATACCACATATGTTGGCAACACTACATTAGATATATTAAGCTCTTTATCTCTCTCTCCCTTTCTCACTCTCTTCTTAATTTAAGTTCAACCACCCGCTAATTGTAAAAAACACACATTTGTTTTTGTTTTGCTGCACATTTTCACATTGTTATTATTGTTTATATTCTCTTGGATACTTGTGCGAAAGTTCATTCGGATGGGAATTTGTTTTGAGTGTTTATTTATATTAAGGCGATGGATGAACCCAATTGAATTCTCCGAGAAAAAGAGTTTTATGTCGTATTCAAATGAATTGAGTGTTAACTACTGCGAGAAACTTGAGTGTGATATTTTACAGAACAGCGGTTGTGATGAATTTAGTTGCGTGGAATTTGCGTTTCTTACGAACTATGTACGTGAGTATGTAAAATAGTTGTGTCCGATTATAAACAATTAACGTGTAAAATTGTAGTAAATTTAATTTGTACTTTACATTTACAAAGGGCATATTTTACATCAGTATTAAGCCCACTTTGTGTACAATATAACAATGTGTATTTCTTTTTCGCATCTATTTATTCCACCCGAGCCTATGATGTTTCCAAATCATACCCGTACACTGTCCGCTCTACCATTCCGTTTGATGCACCTGTCGTAAATTCTTCGTGGTTGCTAGATAACTTAATCAGCTTGAAAGCCTCGAATAAAGCTGGTCCTGATGGTATCCCGGACTCTATGTTGAAATACTGCTCGAATTCTCTCAGCTTACCGTTGACTCTCTTATTTAACGCTTCGTTGAAGTTCGGCCATTTTCCTGCAAAGTGGAAGAGCTCTTATATAATCCCTCTCCACAAATCTGGTAGTTTAGTAAATGTTGCAAATTATAGGGGAATTGCAAAATTGAGTGCCATTCCTAAACTTTTTGAGAAGTTAGTCACAGAGGTAATTTCTCATCAGGTTTCCTCCATTTTAGATCCATGTCAACATGGCTTTCGGAAGGGTCGTTCCACCGTGACTAATTTGCTTCAGTTTTCCTCTTCTATTATTGACGGCTTTATTAATGGAGATCAAACTGATGTGATTTTTACCGATTTTAGTAAGGCTTTTGATAAAGTTAACCACAATTTGTTATTATATAAATTAGGGGCAATGGGTTTTAATTGTAAAATGCTGAATTGGATTAGTTCTTATTTAATGAACAGAGAACAGATGGTATCATTTGGTCGATCATTCTCAAGATCTATTTTTGTGTCATCTGGGGTGCCTCAGGGTAGTCATCTTGGGCCGGTTCTATTTTTGTTATTCATTAACGACTTACCCGCCTCCATAATGCACTCTAAATTGTTAATGTACGCTGATGACGTGAAGATCTATTTTTCTTACAAGGATCCTTGTCAATATACTTTACTTCAGAGGGATTTGTCTACTTTCCAGACGTGGTGCGAGACCAATTTGATGGAGCTTAATTTTACGAAATGTAAGCATATGCTGTTCTCTAGGTCATCATTATTTTCGGCAAAATACATTTTAGGTGGCAATGTTCTTGAATCGGTGGATTCATTTGTTGATCTTGGTGTTCTCTTGGACAGAAAATTGAATTTCAACTCCCACATAATTACGATGGTGAACAAGGCTTATGGCGTTCTGAACTTTATTAAACGTTGGGCAAAGGAATTTTCAGATCCCTACGTTACGAAAAATCTTTTTACTTCACTAGTCCGCCCTATTCTCGAATATGGATCAGTTGTTTGGGACCCCCAGTACAATTTGTATGTTAATATGATTGAATCGGTCCAGAAACAGTTTCTCATTTTTTGTCTGAGAAATCTTCAATGGAACCCGAACCATAATCTTCCTTCGTATAGCAGTAGACTAGCATTGATCAGATTGCCGACTCTTAGTAGTAGACGTACCATGATAAACTCTATTACAGTTTTGAAGATAATTGATGGATGTATATGTTCTGAATTTCTGTTATCTAAGATTTTCATAAATGTCCCATTGAGGCGGGTAAGAGTGGCGGCGATGGGTTCGCTCGATTTAAAAAAAAAAAAAAAAAAAAAAAAACACAATTAGTAACCACTAAGGTACACTTTTTGTACATTTTAATACCCTTTTGCAAGAATTACTTTTTAGAAATTTCTGTGCACTTTTTGGTTGACGTGCTCATTTTTTCATCTCATTCGTTCTCGTGCTTAAAAGTTTTTTACAAAAAAATACTATTTCTATTTATTTATTGTTTCTTGGTAAAATTTTGCAAATTTATCGTTTCTAGCGCTGTTTAATTTTTCGTTAATAAAATAATGTTCATTTTAAATTACGACGAGTACAACAGTGCACTATATTTATATAAAATTAATATTCAACTTTTTACCTAGCGTAGACTACATTTGAGCATTTCAGAACAGACTGACCCGAAATTAAACGCACATCAGCTATTTATACAAGTTAAATTCCTTGGCGCACGGCATTTAGCAATTTCCAGAACCAGCACTTAACTCTGAACACACTGAAATCAAAATCTCGTGTTTCGACATCTGTTTTACAATAATCAGCTGTTAAATTACTCGAAATATCCAAATGAGAGAATCTTTCTGCAGAGTGAATGCAGTATTAGTTGTCATTTTTTTCTGGCATATTTGAGAGAAATCCTTAGCGACTTAATCGGTATTGGAGGGAGCTGGTTTGTTGTAGTAATGACATACATGCTTTCAGGTGTAGTTAGCATTATCCAGATTAACATTACTTTGTCATCCATGTTAATTCAACCTTTTATTTGTTCATTTATTTATATTGTTACGATTACGTAAAACCTTTTACTTACACTTAGGCGCAACTTTTAACTAGTTATTTAAATTGGTAATCAGTTGATTTTGATTTATGTTTGATCTGACTTTAAATGCGAAAAGATCTTTTCAGTGCTTTGTCAAATAAGCTTGTGGCAGCAGTGGCAAATGCTACGAAAAATAACCAGTATTCATACATTTATCAGCTAATCGTTACAATGCATCAAACTGACGCCATTTACAAAAGAAAAGTGAAGTGATAAAATACAAAATATTTAATGAAATTAGAAAATATTTGAGCAGAAATAAAGTTCTAACAGCACTTCGAGTTAAATGATACGTTTTTATGGCTATTTCAATTAGAATGGTGATTATAATTGTTCACATTAACAATTAAATAAGCCTTGTGTTTCTTGTTGGTTTCTGTCATAATATATAATATAATAACTTTGGTCGCTTAAACAGCAATCATCTATTAACCTAAAAAAAAGTACACTGACTGATCAAGAATTCTATTGTTACCATTACGCATTCCCTAATTAGGGAATTCCCTGCCAATAAGCATTCAGCAAAGAATAAAAGAACGAAGGTAAATATCTATTTGTGACATCAACAGAAACAAAAACGATGTACTAAACTGGAGAGTCAACAGTCAACATTTCTCTTGACTCAAATGCGATCAAGCAAAGCGAGTGAAGCGTTAAGACTCTCCGCTCCTTAGAGTAGTGTCATACTGAGCTCTCATTCTTCTCATCTGGCATTTCCTTTCACACTATTCCTGGTGCTGTCGGTGCGATACAGAGTTATTTGACGAAAATTGACTTACAGCCTTAAAGGAAATTACAACTTTAAAGATAACGAGGATCTAAAACAACTAAATTTGAAACATATGGTAGGGCCATACCAAAACAGAACGAGACAACTACAATTAGAATAGTTCGTTCTATAAATAGAACTTTCAAAACCTTCTGCATCAGTGCGTGTAAGTAGCCACAACAATCACTCTGCACACAATCAATAAATGTCTTCGGTTAGTGACTTGTGTAAATACACACCGCAGTGGCTTAACGGGATAGACGCTGCTGAAGATGATGCTTCACAAACATCGAAACGATCGTCCAGCGAATGTGAGTTAGAATCCCACCCGCGGCATTTACATTGTTTTCACTAACCGGAGAAAACATGATCTCTTACAGCCTGAAAGGAAATTACAACTTTAAAGATAACGAGGATCTAAAACAACTAAATTTGAAAATTTACTTACACCAGATGGAATTACAACAATTGTTGACTTAAATTTTTCATCTCGTTTTGATGAAAAACTATGAAATTTGAAGGCATTTTGAACTGTTTTGTTATATTTTATTGTTTATATGTATATATTTTTTTGTGGTATATTTACACAAAAATTTTAACACACAAAACGAAATGCCGTTGCTGATTTAGTGTTGGTTGGTTTGAGCCATTACCTTGTTCTGGTATTATTAAAGCAATACTTTCCAACATGCAACCGCCCATCTGCAACACATCAAATGCCATCAATTTACTCCGAGAGTTGGGTACTGTATACGTGATTACTCTCTTCTTTGCTCTATCAGTTACTCTCTTATTATCTCATTTACTACTCAATATTCATTATTTCAATACACGAGCAGTTTTTGGATCCAACTGCCTTATCGCACGTTGCGGGATGGGGGATAAATGAAAAAAAATTAAACAAATTTTGTTTTAACACTAATATGCTACAACTAGTGTATTCAAAACCGAAACCGGTTAACCGAATTTCGGTCGGTTAACCGTATGTCGGTTTCCTAAAAATTCCTATTTTCGAAGAACCGGTTTCACCGGTTATTTCAAGTTGATTAACCGTTTTTTTTTCGGGTTTTACACAACTGATATAACACCGCCGAATTACACACCTAAAGCCTTTTTCAAAGCTCTTTACGATTACTAAGCCCCATCAGACAAACACAAAAGACTTTGCCAACGAATTATTTCTCCGATAATTTGCTGAAATTGGTTGTCCAATGGCATTAGGAGTCATATCTGCCAACTCTGATTTAGATATAAGTTCTGGATCTAATGCCAACACAGGTGGTATGTTAGCTGAAGTGCATAAAAAACAGTATTCACACTCAAAAAAGAAGTACAAAACGTCCAAAGAAATATTTGCACAACGATGATTTTGCCTAATTGGGTAAATCAAATGTGTATGAGAAGGGGTGGGACATGAAAAATTTGGAAATTGAACCTCCCGGTATTTCGAAGAAGATGACCCATTTCAAATCTATGAAGTGACAGATTATATGACATTTTTAAAATGGGTCGCTTGGGAAATATTAAAAACTTTCTTCCAAAGTTCTGAGTCGTCAACTCAAACTGCCAGAAATCTACGAAATAAATTCGACTGAAATAGAGTGCCGTCAACAAAACTTATCGTGTACGTGCTCGTCCCGTGCGTTCGGTGGAAATTATTGCCCCTTTGGCTGAAAGAACCAAAAAAGGCGACGCGATTCACTCAATCGCGTTTCTTTCCCGCGTCATAACTTCACTATTTCATACTTTTTACATACTTTATTTAATTTTATTTAAATATGGTTGGAATTTCTATAGTTAGATACTATAGAAATTCCATACTATAACATAATCAGAAAACTGCTCGCGTATTGAAATATTCAACGAAGTGAGTAAGACAGAGAGCAGAGAAACGACGCGCTTCACTCGTTTTCTTTGTTGGCATTCCACTCCATGAGTAAATTTTCTTTTCTATGCCATAGTTGCTTTATGGTTCGCAGAACTGAACATTTCTCGCACTTCTTTTCGCAAAATTTTGAGCGTTTTACGGAAAAATCATGTTTTACAATGAAGCTCATTTCCACCTCAGGAGTTACGTTACCAAACACAATTGTCGCATTTGGGGCTCGGAATATCCACATGTCGTCGGGGAGAATCCGATGCATCCACGGTTTTTAGCCAGGCAGCATCATTGGCTCAATTTTTTCAGAAAATGAGCAAAGAGCCGTCATAACCGTCAATGACGAGCGTTATCGTGCCATGCTCAACGATGTTTTGTTCCCAAAAGTTGAAAACAGGGCGACTGTGTTCGCAAATCGCATAATCTGCCGAAACCTGGAAGTCCATTGGCGACTTGAACCCGTTAGACTATTATCTCTGGAGCGCCGTAAAATACAAGTGTTACGCAACCAATCCCGAGTCCTTTGAGGCCTTAAAACGCGAAACAAATTGAATAGATAAGCAATAAAATCACAATTTTGAAAAAAATTTCTATTAGTATTTTTTTAAAGCGAAATTAAATTTCAAATTTATTGTCCCATGACACCCCATGAAGGCATAGGCTCACACACTTTGATTGGGACCTGCAGTTTTGCCCCGGTTCTGAACGGTATCTTGTCAAGCAATTTCATGGCTATGTACTCGATAGTCGATACTAAAATTCAAAGAGACGAATTAAAAATAAACGATGTTTATAAAACGCATAGTTGTCAATTTTGTCATAAAAGCCGAAACCGGTTATTAACCGGTTTCTACACCTCGGAATATTCGAAGAAACCATAAACCGAAATTTTTGAAAAACCGGTTTTTTGAATACACTAGCTACAACCCAATATTATCAACTATATTGTGTACTTTGCTTCGGTTTGTGCCTAAACCAACATATGTTGCGACATTTCTTGGTAAATGGGAAGTTCTCTAGGTGCAGCCTGTAACCAATATTTAGTATTTATTGTAGAACCCAATAAGCAGTAAATTTAGAAAAGCCAAAGTGAAAGAAGTTTAAAAAAAGAAAACGTTCTTCAAAAAGTTGCCCATTTCTTAAAAAAAGGAAATTTTCACAATAAAATATGTCTATTCATATTCTTAAACAAAATACCTGTTCTTAAAAAATACCTTATCTGAAAAAAGCAGCTTTGCTAAAAAAAAAGTATACTTTCTTTAAAAAAAATAATTTTTATTAAAAATTTAAATTGTAATTAATTTATTTAAATTTTTTTTAACTAAGTACTTATTTTTTTTTAAATAAGTACCTTTTCGTAAAAAATTAAATTTTCTTAGAACAAATTGTCTTTTCTTAATAAACTTACTTACTTACTTAAAACGAAGATAACATATTTCGCCAACCAGTTCGATCTTTTGCTTTATTTCTCCAGTTGGCAATACCAAGTGTACGCAGGGATTCGTCAACCTGATCCCTCCAGCGGAGTCTTGGTCTTCTTAGAAAATTTCCCATTAGACAAGAAATATGTTAGTCTAGACACAGACCAAAAGTACGAGTGTGCTGCCAAATATAATTCCATACTCAGGGTTTTACTTCATGGATTTGCCAGTCTTGCAAGTCTTTACTTTTAATTGGGTTCAAAACTACAATAAAGTACATTATCTTACTCTAAGAATGTGCTCCATTCAAAACGAGACAATATTACGCGACTCATTTTTCAAATTTTTAAAAAATTCTGCGGAAAATGAGTTTGTCGTGTGAATATGCCAAATAACTGTGCCAATCTTAATTACAAAAATCACACAGTTGCAAACACTTTTGCCACAATTACTATTTCCTGCTCAAATCAAATGTTAATTTTATTAAATTTACTGTAGTATATTTTGCGGCGCTTAACATAATTTATCAATCTGCTTGTAATTCAATTATATCAGAAAGATGTACTGGAAACACGAACTAACGTAGTGATTTGTGGTTATTTGTATGTTCGACTTACAAGACGCCTTAAACGTTTGCAGTGAGTTATATTAATTTATTAATTAATAAATGAGTAAGTAGATATGTGACGGCGACACTATCGAGTATATAGCCATGAAAAAGCTTCTCAAAATACCGTTCGGAATCGGTGTAAAACTGTAGGTCCCAATCAGTGAGTGAAAACTGGAAAGCGCACAGCTCAGTGATTGTGAGAAGTTCTCCCCGGTCCCTTCATGGGATGTAATGGGAAACCATTTATTTTTTTTTTTAGATATGTTAATGGCGGGGCAGAAAACTAAACACTGAGGATGGGAAAATTATAAGAATCATTTCTATCTCAGTATTATTGTTGTTCTCTATAACTTGAACTGAATAAATTAATAAAACACCCTTTCTGCTCATTTTGTTAGTTCGTGTAGTCAGTCATATTACATTAAATAGCCATTAAGGGACACCAGCATTATGGCATGAAAGATGATGATATTTGTCTGCTGCTTTTATAATAAACAAAAGAGAAGACTCAAAAATATCATAATCATAACACGCCCACATAACCTGAGTTTTAAATTTTTGTACTTGAGGCTACGATAAAATTATTGCAAAATTTATTTTCTTTTTGGAACGAAGTTACTTATCGCTCGTTGCGGGATTGGGGCTAAATGAAAAAATTTTAAACAAATTTTTTTTTAACCGTATTATGCTATAACCCAGTATACAACCCAGTATTATTCTGCATACTTTTAGGATTTGGTAATTATTACTAGATGTGTATAGTCAGGGACTCTATGAGGGTTGTGTTCTTTCATGTTGGCTTTGTGATAGTCATACCATTGTGAAGTGTGCTGGCTTCAATGGCAGACATTATGACATAATTACGGCTAAGGAAATCGGGCTTCGCTGAACATGTTGGAAGTGTAAGGACTTCCATATTGAAGTTTTTTAGGTTATTGCCTTTTGCATTATTAATATTCTGTGTGCTTGCAGTTCAAGTCTCCCTCTAGTACATAGTAGTTACTTGAATTTTGAAGATTCATTTATATTTGCCGGCCGGATAGGACGCACATGTAATAACTAAAAAGTTGTCGCAGTCAACGGGTATCTTTATGACGCATGTCTCTAAGGCGTCTAGCGAATATCTACTTTTGTTATCGTGACTGTACTGTTGTATGTTATTTTTGATTAATATAGCAGTTCGATATTTGCTTATGATTTTATAATACTTAAATATTACATTGTGTCTATGGTTTAATTTTGTCTTATTTAATAGGACAATATCTACCATCTACCTACTCTTAAAAATTCACCTATTCCTGCAAAAAGGACCAATTCTAAAAAAATACCATTTTTAAAAAAAAAACCTTTTCTTCAAAAAAATATCTTGTTATAAAAAATTCCTTTTCTTACAAAAATGCCTTTTCTTAAAAGTACCTTTTCTTAAAAATAAAATATTCCCTTTTTTTCTTGAGATAAGTACGCTTTCTGAAAATAAGTAAATTTTGTTAAATAATAATATTTTCCTAAAAAGAGTACCACTTCTTTAAAAAGTACCTGTTCTTACAAAAGTAATTCTTTGTAAAAAAAAAGTCATACTCTTCTGGCTTTTTCTTACAGACAGAACTTCTTCTTAAAAAAAAGTACCTTTTCTTAAAAAAAACCTTATATTTTATTAAAAGAAGTACCTCTCTTTAAAAAATTACCTATATAATACACATTCCGGAAAATATAATACATATTCTTACAAAAAGAACCTAAAAATATTTTTTTTTTTTAATACATTAAAGAAAAAAAATTTCTTGAAAAAAGTATTTTATTTTACAAAAATACCTTTTCATAAAGATCCATTTAAATTATTGTACTTTTCGACGGGCGCTTTATATGTGCTGGAACTAACTAGTTCATAATAGATAGCGAAAGAAACTTCGTTCCATCCGGGTGCCCCATGACACCTCATGTGATTTTTGTTTTGTAATTCCTTTATTTTATTTAATAAAAATATTTATTTACTTATTTATGTGACCTCAAACAGCCCTGAGCTGTCGAGAGATTGAGTATAACACATTTCTCCAACCTTCGATGTTCAGCTTTTCCCTTCCAGTTGGTAACACCAAGCCCTCGCAGGCAATCTGCCAGCTGGTGTTTCCAGCGAAGTCTTAGAGGTCCAATTTTTCAATGTCGTTCGTACATCTTATGCATTGATCCATTTTACTGGCATGGACTGGCCAGCGTAAACGCGCTATTTTGATACGCACATGCTGGAAAACCTGTCGTTATTTGTTGTTTAACTGCAAATATAACGTGTGTTTGGAGCTTGTCGCAAATATAATATACTTGTGTACAAACACATTGTGTTTGCTATTCAATATTACATGTTTGAGACACAATGATTAATATGTTATAATATATATGTTTGCGACCCAAATATATATGTGTTTGTGGTACAAATACATCTGCGTTTGTTGCACGGTTTATGCTCTCTCGAGACAAAGAGAATAAAAGAAGGACAACGGGAGAGTCTGGGCGTTTTCGGAAATGCATCACTGCAGAGCATCTGATGCGCATCACGTTCGAAAATGCAACACTTTGCAACACTGCAAGAGTCGCATGTTCTAAAAGTAATCAACACAGCGTATGGTGCGCAAACAAGTCGCAAAATGCGCAGTAGCTAAATGGCTGATGCAATGAATGAGTAAGTACGGAATTTTATATTAATTTATGTTCTTTTTTATAAAACTTACTATTTTTAATATTTTTTAGAGTCGAGGTGGGTGCTAGGGACTACAAAAGTTTTCTTTGTTGCAAACTAAATAACTTCAATTCACTTGGCTTATCATCCGATTCACAAATTAAATTTATTAAAAAAATTTTCATTGAAATATTTTCGTGTTCGGAATTACAAATCAAAATAAGCAACAATCAAGCATCTGCATCAGCTGATTGGCATCAGCAGTGCAAACGTATCACAGTTGCGCATCAGATGCTCTGCAGTGATGCATTTCCGAAAACGCCCTCTATCTTCTAAGTGTGTATCTCTATTTTTGCATTATTCTCTCAGTCACTGATTCATAAATATTCTTGAATAATAGTGTAAATTGCAGATGAAGTTTCATGTACAGTGTATCACAAAAGTAAGTACACAGCAGTAAACCCTATACATTTTCTTAAAAAAATGTCTTTATGTTATTTAAAACACAACAAAATATTTTTATTCCAAAAAACAAACGAACGCAGTATTCAATATTAATTTTTAAAAAAAAGTGGGATTCGTGTATGTATTTAATTGTGAGGGATAAAGTTCGAAAGTATCGAAATTAACATCACAAAAGTTAGTATGCAGTACGTATGATATTTTGATTTGAATTAAAGATGCATGAGATTCATTTCCCATATATTAAGAAATCAATATTTAGTAGGGTATCCTCTATATTTTATAAATTCATGACGTCGTGATTGCATTAAATCTACTAACTGTGTGGTCACAGAACTTGGAATTTTCAACAATTATTCCAGAGTAAAATTTTTGAGATCACCTCTCCTATTTTCTATCCCTTTTTCGTATTTGGCGATCAAGGTGATCCCAAAGGTACTCTATGAGATTGACATCGGTCGATTGAGGAGGAGTTTTAAGTTGTTTTGTGTGATACAACAGCCATTCCTTCACAATGAGAAACGTATGCTTCGGATCATTGTCGTGTTGAAATATGAAAGTGTCCTATGAATATGAAGTGTCCTGAATATTGAGTTATAACTACTTGTTCACAATTCCGTCAATAAATACAAGTTTTCCACCACAGATGCCGCCATGCATCCCCAAATTAATACCGAAACGTCATGGTGTTTGACTCTATTTCGGAATTGGGAAACGTACTCTATTTCGGAATTGGGCTTTCTCTAAATTTTATCACGGCCATCAGATCCATGGAGACTTTTTTTTTGTCACCAGAAATAATAATAGTGTTCCAGAACGTTTTGGGGTGGTTTATATACCCTTTTGTGAAATTTACTCTCTTGTGACGGTTTATGTGGCTAATGAATAACTTTTTTCTAATACTTCAGCCAAGATATCATGGTCTGTTCAACACACCGCGAATAGTTTCTGAATGGCACGATTTTCCAGCTTATTTTTCAATTTCCGTTTGTATTTGTGGTGCACCTTTCTTTGGGTTTGCCTTAACTTTTCTTACTATAATCTTTCTTCTTGTCTGTTAAACACTTTTCTGTATTTTTTTGATGTGTTAACATCTATAGCGGCGTATTGGGACTAAATCTATCAAAGTCAGATATTATGCTGCTGCTAAAACCAGATTTTATGCTGCTGCTAAAACCAGATTTTATGCTGCTGCTAAAACCAGATTTTCTGCGACTGAGAAAGTGAATAATGATGTGTTAAACAAAAATGAGCGAGCAAGAGAGCAATGAAAGAGTGGCGTGGCAGGGGTGAGGCAAACGAAATTGTGTCTATAGCGTATGTCTTAACATAATAATGTGGTGTTGCTGTTGTTGAACGGAGATATAAAGCATAGCCACGCAAAATTTCATTTGCAAGCCTTGCGCAGTCGACGTTATGGTGACACACTAATACGTCAGCTACTTCGTACAAAGTATGCCTGATGTTGTGTGTTTGGCTGTTTCGTTGCTATTGATATGGCAAACATGTGGTTATGTGACACACGTATACGTCAGCTATTTCGGACAAAGTATGTGTGATGTTGTGTGTTTGGTTGTTTCGTTGTTGTTGCTATGGCCAAACAAAGCGAGTCATTTGATGTTCAGCATTGCCCGGTGTATACAAAAAAACTATTATTTTTTATTTTCCAATGTAACATTTACTAATGTGTTCATAGAAATCGAACAGGTACCGTGTAGCAAAAAGGTGTTAACACATCATCCGTGAGTTCGAACACTCATTGATTTTTTTTTTAAATTAAATTACACATGTACGAGTAGGTAGCACTTACAATACATTTGTTCAGAGACAATTTCATATAATTATTCGTGTTCAAATCTAAAAAGTTATCTGTTTAAGTTTAACAATCATGTTTTAATTTTAAATTAAACTTTAATTCATATTCCAATTGGAATGCGTGTCTGTTACAAAATTTCAAAGTTTTGTGTCAATTCGCTTTAAACTGACTTAAACTCGAAAATCGTATCTACATTTTAAAGAGACTTTCATGTATGAATATCTTATTAAGTTCAAAACTTTTATTTATAAAATAATTTACAACTTGGAATTTGAAAAAAAAAATTGTATAAGTTTTATTGCAGTCATAAAATCATTTTAAAATTTGAATCAATAATTTATTTGTCACTGTCATTTGGAATTTATTGAAGCATAAAAATATAGTTGGAAATATAAACCATGTTTCTTAATTACAAAATTGCATTACAATTCGGAAATCGCATCATTTATTATTCATATTTTAAGGGGTATTTAACACAAGTTGAGCAAAAATGGGTTAACCGACATCAAATAACCGGTTATCAGTGCGTCAGTCGGAGTGGTGCGCAGAGAATCCTTGATGCACAACGTCGCCATTATTTGAACCCTAGTCAGTAGTGCTCAATCTCCTGCCACCACACGTTAACCCCATAGAGCATTATAGGTCTTTCCACCATTTTGGGTCTGTAAGTAAGCTTGCTGTCCAAAATACCCAAACTCTGCAACCTTAATTTCAGAACCATTCAAAGAGACAGGTATTTTATACCTTAGGATAAAAAGGTTCAGCTCGGTCTTGGCCCATCTGCCCAAAGCCCGTAAGCTACCTTGGAGAAAGCACCTTATAGTCACATGCTGACAAAATCTGTCTTCTGTTGCCGTTTTGATACAAATATAACGTGTTTGTGGCTTATCGCAAATATAGTAGACTTGCCTCCAACCACAGTGTGTTTGATATTCAATATAATATGTTGGTGACACAATTATTAATAGGATATTATGTTCTTTAACAGTTTTCAGTTCAAGATCAGTTACTATTAAAAAGTACTTTTTCTATAAAAATTACAATTTAATAGAATATATTAAAGATTATAATTATATGTATTAACAGACTATAATACCTATACATGTTCTCTTGTGGCTTTGTTTGTTGAAAACTGCTGAAGCAAAAAATCACATGACGTGTCAGGGGACACCCGGTTGGAACGAAGTTCCGTTCGCTATATATTATGTACTCGTTAGTTCCAACACGCCTAAGGCTACTGTTGAAAAATTCGATAATTTTAATGGATCTTTAAGAAAATATACTTTTTGTAAAATGTTAAAAAATTTTCAAGAAAATTTCTCTTTTTATAGAATGTATTTTTTTTTTTAAAAAGTATATTTTCCCGTAAAGGTAATTTTTTAAAGAGAGGTACTTCTGTTATTAACAGCTAATATTTTTTTAAAGAAAATGTACTACATTTAAGAAGAAGTACTTTCTGTAAGAAAAGTTATTTTGATTCACAAAAAGGTAGTCTTTAATGAAAATGTATTTTTTTAAGTAAATGCAGTTTGTTGTAAGAAAATGTACTTTTTTAAGAAAAGGTACTTATTCCAAAAAAAATTACTTTTTTTAAGAAAAGTTACTTTTGGTAAGAAAATTTACTTTTTTAAGCAAAGATACTTCTTTAAGACGTGGTATTTTTTTTTAAGAAAATATACTTTGTTTAAAAATATGAATAGCTTTTTTTTTGAGAAAATTTACTTTTTTTTTTAAAAAAAGGCACTTATTTAAGAAAATGTTATTTTTTTAAACTTCTGTCACTTTGGCTTTTCGAAATTTACTTTTTATTGGATTCAAAACAACAATATATAAGTACACTAAATATTGGTTACAAGCTCCACCTAGAAAACTTCCCATTTAACAAGAAATTTCCCAACATATGTGAGACATCTAGTTAGTCTAGACACAAACCAAAGCAAAATAAGCAATATTGTTGATAATAGTGGGTATTAGCATAATAGTGTGGAATGAAAAGTTGTTTAATTTATTTTTCATTTAGCCCCTATCCCGCAACGTGCGATAAGGAACAAAATATACAAGACAACAAAAATCGGCATATCTTCAATTCATGAAAACAGTGCTTGCAAAGATACGCACGGTTCCTGCAATATTTTTCTGGGTTTTCGCCGCGTTTTCTGCGCCCCCCATGTAATGCCACATAGTCCGCATAAGCAATAATTTTCGTAGCTGGCTTTTTGAGAGTGACCAGTATTCCATTCAGCACACGGTTCCATAGAAGGGGACACAATATCCCTCCTTGGAGGGTGACTCTGTTAACATGGTTGGTTGGATCACGTAGATATTCTTTAGCATCACTTAGTGTTTTGAAACACCGTTTTGTATATCACACCACTCCCGACAGTCTAATGTACGGGGTCTATATCCAACCCGTTAATCGGAGATACCTTATTAGATCCGTGGCCGTCGGTGGTGCAATGTTTAGTGTGCGCGGCTCTTGTACATGAGATCCTGGGTTCGAACCCTGCTCTGACCACCTTCAAAAAAAATTTCTTTCGGCGGCGGTCACCTCGCATAGTGACGGCGACACTATCGAGTATATAGCCATGAAAAAGCTTCCCAAAATACCGTTCGGAATCGGTGTAAAACTGTAGGTCCCAATCAATGAGTTAAAACTGGAAAGCGCACAGCTCAGTAATTGTGAGAAGTTCTCCCCGGTCCCTTCATGGGATGTAATGGGAAACCATTTTTTTTTTTTACCTTATTAGATCCCCTAGATCTATCTCGTGTATCTCAGTGAGGTTGTGTAGGAAGGGGCAACCTATAGTCTATAGGCGTCTATTCATTAGAGCCGGACAACTGCAGAGGAGATGTTCCACCGTATCCTACTCTTCTGCGCCTTCGCAGACACTGCAGTGTTCATTATATGGAAGATTCAGCAGTCAGCACGGCAATTAGCCTTGATATGTTCGCCGGATTTTGGCTAATCAGGGAGTTATTCCGGTGAATGTTAGATTCTGGCCACGTGTTTCTGGATATGCGGGACGTTTCCGCCCTATCCCATCTGGATTTTGGTCGTTCAAGGTAATACTGGAAAACACCTCTTTTGACCGACCCTGTAGGTTTTTGCGACCAACACCATATGGAGTTCGTTGGAAGAGGATCCTGCCCTGGCTAGTTCATCTACCGTTTCGTTTCCTAGGAGGTTCTCGTGGCCTCTCTCATCTACCGTTTCTCTCATCTCTAATCTACCGTTTCGTTTCCTAGGAGATTCTCGTGGCCTGGTATCCAAGTAAGAACTACACTGGCCAGTCGACCTAACTCGACAAGTTTTTCCTTGTATTTACCAACGAATTTAGATGCAGTGTTGTTAGATTTAAGTGATAAGAGAGCCGCCTGGCTATCTACAAATATTCCAATGCGATCTGTTCTCCGTTGTTGTATAAGTCCGGCGCAGTCTTTCTTGATGGCCAGTACCTCCGCTTGGAAAACGCTGCGCTTGTCTGGGAGTTTGAATGGTAAATTGAGACTTGCCTCTGCGGAGAAGATACCCGAGCCGGTTCCACATTCCATTTTGGATCCGATTTGGTGTCAAGACCTGTCAATGGTTCCCCTTTATACCACTCTATCCTTCTGGGAAACCTGACATCGAATAGGTTATCAAACGTCAATGAGGGGGTGCATTAGTCGGTGGTTATATTGATTTCTCTTGTGATTGTCGTAGTATTCTCACATGTCCATATGCGTTGCTCTTCCAGATTCCATGAGCATTTAGTCGGGTAGCACTTCAGGCCTCACTAGCTCATACAAACCTCGTAGAGGTGTATGTCTGTCGGTGAATGTTACCCCATATCAAGCCAACATATTTTCCAACTAGAAAAAACCATTCAATTATTACGATAATAGAAATTTTCTTTGAATATTTCCTTCACCTACTCCCCAGGTACCACCGATAGATTGCACTTTACATGGTTCCATGTGAATAGTTTTTCTGTCGTTCTTGATGAATCTACACACATTATTGTGAATGTCAATTTACCTATGTAACTGTCCTTGGTAGCATTTGACAAATTTGTCAATGATATTTAACAGTTTTTAAGCTGCCAGCAATTTATGTGATGATGTTGGCCATTTCGGCTTAAATATTTTGTATATGCTAATTTTTATAGTGGAGGAAGCAAAATACGTATTTGGTTTAGAATGCTTATAGGCGATAATAATTTAGGCAATTCATTGCATATTTTAAGGCGTAAGCTACATATTGTTTTACATTGTTTTTGTGACGTTTCGAAATAGTTGCAAAATAAAGAATTTAGGTAGGTCAATGGTTTATGTTAAAATGTGTTAATTTTTTTTATTTAAAGTGTTGAAATTATAAATATTTGTATACTTGTATTCCAATCTTATAGGTTATAATTTGTATGCCAAATCCAAAAGTACATGCTACTATAAAAATGCATCTTTTGGTTCTTTCTTTATGTGTGTCAGAATAACATTAGAATGTCAACAAATAGTTTGTGGTGTATATTGCAACTTGATTGCCTAATATTAATAGCGCCTAAAAGTATGCCGCACAGTGGCGTGATCTCTCACTTGGATTGCCCATAACTAGAAGGAGTTGACGAAGGTCACGCCTCGTTTTTACAAGAAAACAATCCAAACAATTATGGTTCGATCCAAATCCGTCAAAGAACACGCCCAGGTCCCACATATCCTGAAATCTTGTTTTAAATATTTTATGCGTTTAAGGGTAGAATGTAAAAATACGTGAAAATTGTTGGAAATAAGTTAAAGATTGAATATGTGAATAAAGAAATGTTAAAAAGATCGAAAAGTCTTGGAAGCAAAATTTGCGGGAAAAATCGGTTGGAAAAATGGGAAATGTATTAATAATAGTGTATGTGGAGAAAGTGGCAGTCCTAATCTTTCCAAAAAATTCTACTCGCATTTTGAAGATTTACCCTTTTCGCCCCATTTTTATAATTTTTTACCCAGTCACAATTTTTACCGCGTCCTTATCATTCAAACGAGTTTATTCGCACTTTGAACATGGCCCTTTTTTGCCCTAATTTTTGCCCACATTCACAATTTTTGCTACATTCCGAATCTTTTCAAACAAGTTCACTCGCATTTTGAAATTTTACCCATTTTTGCCTACACTCGAAATATATTTGCTACTTTTCTAATCTTTTCAAACGAGTTTTCTCGCTCTTTGAACATGTCCCTTTTTCGCCCTCTTTATACCCTCACCCATAGGGATGGGGGTATATATCATTTAAATCGTAAAAAAGGAGCCACATTAGACCCTTAGTATCTTTGAACGAAATTCGTTTTAAGACTTTTTAAGACGTTTGAGCCATGTCCGTCTGTATGTCGGTCTGTCTGGCTGGCTGGCTGGTCAACACGATTACTGCCGTAAATCGTTACAGATCACAATGAAATTATGTCACTGACTATTATTTGCCAATATTGAGTTTGGGATTGAAAATGGGCGTTTTGACCACGCCCCTTCTGATACCTTCCGTACAAATCGACACATTTAGCACAAAATCATATTTTTTTCAAATCTTTCTTCGGGTAGATGTGATTAGCTTCAACTCTCACACCGGTTAATAGTCTGTTAATGCCTACTTAACTGGAGGAAATGGACGAAATTGTTACGACCATTCTGGTACCTCCCATACAAAACAGGCTGTTCATCCGGGTTGTCAGTCCGATTAATCGCGTTAAACACTTCCGACCTTAATGAAATTAGGTATAAGGTTTCACGTTATCAAACGCCAATCACCGATTAAAGCAAGGGTGATTTTTCCACGCCCATTTTGGTACCTCCCATACAAAAGTTGTTTGGCCGTCTGGTTGTTCGGCACGAGAAGTCCCCCAAAACCGAATCAATCTTTATGAAAGTTTTTACTAGTCAATATTTAGTCAAATAAAACTCTCCTATAGAAAATGAGCCATTTTGCCACGCTCATTGTGACCGTCGGTGGTGCAATGGTTAGTGTGCGCGGCTCTTGTACATGAGAACGTGGGTTCGATCACTGCTCAGACCACCTTACATTTCTTTCGACAGCGGTCACCTCGCTTAGTGATGGCGACACTATCAAGTACTTAGCCATGAAAATGCTTCTCAAAATACCGTTCGGAACCGGCAATTATGATGTGATGTGTTTGTCGATGTAGTTCTTCATATGTGGATATATGTTTACTATCTTACACGCTGGAAAATAGCGGCCTTTCTAACATATTTTCCCAAACATATTCAGCAGGAACCATGTATATGTCTGGAACACACTTCAAACATTCATATGTTTGCAAGTCCAAAACTTACTTGTATTTAAATTCAAACAGTATCATGTTTACAGACAAACATGTATGCGTTTACGTGGAAACATATGCGTTCTTCATCCTATATATACTTACGTCGAAACATATGCGAACTTCCTCCCAAATATAATAATATTTAGAAACGAATTATTCTTCGAATTCAGTATATATGTATTATTTATTATAATTAATTTAACCAATGTAAATCCACATTTTTTAATAAATAATGAATACAAAAAATTAATAGATTTAAAACGGACCTTTTTACACGTATTTGCATTGAATGCATTATTTTGTTTTTTTTTCATGAAATGAGAACCTGCTGCTCTTTTGCTTCTCCTTCTTTGTTGCCTCTCACGTGTTTGTTCTCAGAAGGTTTCAGCTATTCGTTGGTTATCACAATGCGTTGGTACATAAACAAGATATTTATATACAAATCAAGTTCGTGCAGGCCAAGCGTGGATTAATTACATGTATTTTTTTATTATACTTATTTCACAAATGGTCCGTCGTTCCGATTTTCCCAGTAAAGGCTCGGACAGACAAAGGGCTTCACGTTGTTGCCCTTTCCTCAAAATCGTTTCCCACTTTGGTAGCACGCATACACAAAAGCCAAAGTAACATCACAAACCATTTAACCGTATAAGCTTTCGTTTATTCTATTTTCACTGGTCAAGCACTTTTGATATCCTCTGTCCGATGAACCATTGACGACTGAATACATGAAACTATACGCAATACATCAGCAAAATAAGAAACACATCATCTGCAATTTACACGCACATCCAGGAATATTTATGACTCACTGACTGAGAGATTAATGCAAAAGTACAGATACACACTTACAAGATAGACTCTCTCGATGTCCCTCTGTTATTCTCTTGCTCTCGAGAGAGCATAGACAGTGCAACAAACACAGCTGTATTTGTATCACAAGCATAAATAACTGTGGGTCGCAAACACATATATTATAACATATTAATCATTGTGTCTCAAACCTGTAATATTGAATAGCAAACACAATGTGTTTGGACACAAGTATATTATGTTTGCGACAAGCTCCAAACACACTTTGTATTTCCATCCATACAACAAAAAAGACAGATTTTTCAGCGTGTACCTTGCGTCCGACCTTGAAACTCTTCAGTATTTATGGCTTCTGTTCGTACTCCGCGATGATATAAATGGATCTGAAAAATAAAAGGATTTAATGTAAAATCGCTAACAACAATAATTCTATATAAATATAATTGTCTATTATTCCAACAAAAACCAACCTGACCTTGTGAGCTTGTGGAATGAAATTCTCATACTAACCAAAATAAAAACAATCGGTCATTAAATTCAAATTTAAAAACGTAACTGACACTAGCCCGGTCATCAAAAGAATCTGAACCACAGAAAAATTCAACTCTGTGATATAGTAAAAAACTCACCTCAAAGCAGTGCAACAATGTGAGTATGCAAGAGGAAAAGAAGAACATGGTGGAAAAAGCCGCTGTTCTTGTGTTGGACCTGTCAGGGACCTGTCAGGGAGTGTTTATACTTAGGGATCTTCGATCGATACTATTTCGCATATGTAAATTTTCATAATTGAGTTTGTATATATACGATTGATGATCAACCGATGGTATCAATTCAGGCACTGCAGTTAGGCCTGTGATGATGAACTTGTCACGGAGTTCGGAACTAGTCATGCCAGCGTGTGATTAACTGAAGTGTCTATTATTCCAACGAAAACCAACCTAATCTTGTAAGCTTGTAGTATGAATTTCACATGCATTAACTAAAAATAATTGTATATGTTGTTTTTTAAGGAGGATAGAAAATATAACACAAAAAATTAAATTATTCTCAAAAAAGGTTTTTTATTCGAAAGCCCAACACATGGCATTGACGCTGTTCATCTACTCACAGAAAAATTCGGTTGAGAAAACCGAATTAGCCGTAGCCGAAATTAGAGGATGTCACAATCTCGTTGGTGGTTGACACAACCCCGTTAGAGGTTGACGCAACCTCATTAAAGGTTGTCAGAACCTCATTAGAGGTTGTCAGAACCTCACTAGAGGTTGTCAGAACAGGTCTTTCCAGCCGAGTCTTGGTCGTCCTCTTTTCCAGCTTCGATCGGGAACGTTATCAAAAATCTTTCGCGTTGGCTCATCTTCATCCATTCTGATAACATGGCCTAGCCAACGTAATTGGCCCACTTTGATTCGTCTAGCTATGTCCACGTCAGAATAGAGATTATATAGCTCTGCGTTCCAGCGACGTCGGTACTCGCCGTTTTCCCTAACAGGATCATATATTTTACGGAGAATTTTTCTCTCGAAAATTCCCAGGTGTTTTTCATCCGCTTGCGATATGACCCAAGTTTCGGAGCCATATTTCAAGACTCGTTTCGATTCTTGAAAATACTGCGGTAACCACTCGCAAATTTCGCCCAATGATGTCTATGTCGTCAGCATACGCCAGCAACATATGGCTTTTCGTGTTAATGGTCTTGTTCGTATTTACTGCAGCCCTTCTCATATTATCTCCATTAAGATGTTGAAGAGGTTGCATGAAAGTGTGTCGCCTTGTCTAAGTCCTCGCTTGGTACAGAATGGTTCAGTGAGGTCTTTCCCCACTTTCACTGCTGATTTGGTGTTGGTCAGCGTCATTCTACAGAGGCGGATCAGTTTTGCCGGAATACCAAGTTCAGACATAGCTTCGTACAGTTTTCCCCGTATGGGGCTATTGAAAGCAGCTTTGTAATCGACAAAAAGGTGGTATGTATCGATTTACTTTTCGTGGGTCTTTCCCAGGAGCGTAAATATTTACAATCTACACTATCTTCCACTATCATTACCTCCTGATCCTCAGTGCAAGAATCTGAGTGGAGTAGTGCTGAAAAGTGGTCTCTCCACATTTTGAGAACACACTGCTTCTCAGTCACCAGATTCCCATTCTCGTCCTTGCAGGAGGGCAGCCCATTATTAGGCCCGCCTTTCAATTTTCTTACCCTCTGGAAAAACTTTCATGCTGCACATTTCGGTTAATTTTCTTAGACAGTTATATAATTTGACGACAGACCTTGAAAATCCGTTGATATTTGATTGGGGATTGTCTGCAAAAAATACGTTTAAAACCTTAATCATAATTATAAGTACAATATTTCCACTTACCTTTGTTAATACCCACAAAACAAAACTTGATATTGCCGTGACAGCAACAATTATATAGTAATGGGTTTTTCAATAAGAGCGCTACAAAAGTTTTTTTAAATAAAACAAAACCGGTTTTAGATACCAATGAAATTCTTTATTCCTGTAAAAGAACGTTCGATACCATTATGTATGGAACTCGATTTCTTTTGCATGGCCACCACGGGCACGCTTGCAGAAGTCCATACTCTGAACCCAATTTTCGACGGTTTCCAAGCATAAATCGGCCGATACTGCTGCAATTTCACGTTCGATATTCGTACGAAGTTCATCAATCGTCGCTGGCTTGTTGGCATAGACCATAGACTTGACGTAGCCCCACAGGAAATAATCTAACGGCGTCAAATCGCACGACCGAGGCGGCTAATCGACTGGGCCATTTCGTGAGATAACACGTTCACCAAACTTGGTTTCCAATAAATTGATTGTGGCATTCGCTGTGAGGCCTGTGGCGCTGTCCTATTGGAACCACATGTCCTCCAAGTCGATATTATCCAATTGGGGCCAAAACTATTTGGTTATCATTGAACGGTAGCGATTCGCATTCACAGTAATGTGCCGGTCTTGATCATCACGGAAGAAGTACGGCCCAATGACGCCGCCGGCCCATAAACCGCACCAAACCGTAATTTTTTCGGGATGCAATGATGACTCATGGATTACGTGTGGATTGCTGTCTGACCAATATCGCATATTTTGCTTATTGACGAAGCCATTCAGCCAGAAATGAGCCTCATCATAAATTGGACGTAGCGCTCTTAAAGTTGAGTCCACCTACTCCAAATTTCGGTAATAAATTTTAATAATTTCGACTCGTTGTTGGATCGTATATCTTTCCATGTTGAAATGGCAAACCTTACTGAAGAGAAATGTCAAAAGAGCGGGAAAAAATATGGCGTCGTTTGCTGTCCCTATCGATTTACTTTTGTAGCGTCTCTGTTGAAAAACCCTTTAGTTTTATTTATCATTTTAAACGTCAGGATTGAAATACATAGGATTATGTTGTGGTAATCGAATGGAAAATAAATTCTGTTGTACCTACAGGATTCGTGACTTCATGATTCATGAAATGATGACAAATTAACTTGTTGCAATTGAACTGATGCCACATTTGGTTGTTCCAACCGAAATTTTAGAAAATTTAGTTGACAGAACGAATATAATTGAACCTTAATTCGGTCGTGACAACCTTAATTCGGTTGTAGAAAACAGCAATTTGGTGGCGTCAGACGAATTTAGGCTTGTTACAACTTCGTTTCAAACAATTAGTTCTCTGGGTGTGACGAAGCGCATTCTGGACATCTACACGCTGAAAAATAACGTCCCCAGAAACATACTGTAGGAACCACGTACATGTTTGGAAGCATAGTTTTAATGACTTGACTTTTGATATAATTGTTCATCATGCGTATTATTTTTCGAATTTTATTTCGAATTTCTTGCACTGTATCTCATTCAGTTTTAGAGATATTGCACTCAAGTTTTCTTTGCTATAAAGAGTGGTTCGGTTTATTTAATACAGGGGCTAGGATTTGTTTATACTAATTACTGTTCGGAAGTACTAGCTATTTGAAAAATATACTCTTTGGAAAAAATTTTGGAAATTTGGACTAACAGAACTTATTTTCTTCAAAAGTGTTCAATGATAATGATACACAGTTGGAAATACTAATATGTTCCCTAATTTCGCAGGGTAACTTTAGTTACCGCCTCATGATGGAACACAAACAAGATTGTGCTAATTTATTGGAAAAAAATTCTGATAATTCTGATTTTTCAATACCTAAAGGTTAATAACTATTTTTTCCTCAAAAATTTTAAAAAAGTAAGTATGCAGTTAGGAAGTTGATAAAATTCACTTCGCATTTTGGTATTAATTGTACTAATCGGAGTTAATTTGCCTGAGTTATGTCCCAAATATCCCTTCATCCAACACAACATCAACAGGCAAACATTGGCATTATTATAATGTTTTTATACCTGAATACTTATGAAATTCACCTCAATGACAGCCGTGGACCAATTTCGACACTAGTTAAATTTTTGACCTTAACTCGATCTTTATATAGTTCCAGGTACTATATTCCAGCAACATTTTCTGAAAAAATTAAATATAAAATGTTGTGGTAACGCGGGGATTCGGTTTTCTTTATATTGTTACGAATAAGTAAAAGCTTTTGCTTGCTGTTAATGACTCTACTAACAGTATGTAAATAACAGGCGGTTAGTGCTGCGCCTGAAAGTATGCATTGTAACAACGTACCAGCTGGCTAAACCAGTAGAATGAATTCACCTCAGTATAGATAACTCTCCGCCATTCAAGATTGTTCTACAAAGATAAGCAACAACAACAATGTCTAGAAGGTTCTTGAATTCGCTAGATCTACCTTCATTTGAGTATGGTGAGTTGGTATAAATAGCGGAGGTCTTTGGAATGGAGAGTTCAGTTTGTGGTTAAACCCCGTAAAGTAAGCAACGCGAATTGATAGTAAAATACAAGACTTATTAAAGTCTTATAAATAAAGTAAGCTGTTGTACTATATAAGTAAAATAAAAGGAAGTGAAACCGTTGTAATTATCGTAATTTAAAACTAACCTTGTTTTATTATTGGGAATAAAACAACGCAAAAAGGACGAATAAGGAAATTCGTAACATTGGTGTCAGAAGTGGGATTACGAATTAAGGACAACGACGAAGTTTGAAGAACTCAAAGTTGAACAGCTAAAAAAGGAGTTGAGTAAATTGGATCAACCGACAGCTGGTAATAAAGTAGAGCTGCAGAGGCGATTAATAGAAGAATTTGAACGCCGTAACATCAACATTGACACATATCAGTTCGAGTGCAAAGACGAAATGGAGGTTTGTGCAAAAGAAGCAACTGGTAATGTAGATGTTTCTACAATGTTTGCTGCCATGATGGCCAAATTGGACGATAATTCTAGAATTATGGACGAGAAATTGAGCGAAAATTTTCGAATAATTAACGACAAACTGGAAAAGAAATTTGGTGAAAATTCTAGAATTATGAACGAGAAATTTGGTGAGAATTCTAGAATTATGAACGAGAATTCTAGAATTGTGGATGTGAAATTGAGCGAAAATTCAAGAATAATGCAAGAGACATCTAACGCCACAAATGACAAACTTCAACAAATTTCAAATGTTAATGAAAAATTCGAAAACTTCGAACAGAAGTTCGAAGAAGTTGAACAGAAGTTTGAGAAAGTCGAAAATGATGTAAGTGAATTACAAAGAAAAATTAATGAACTTCAGTTACAAGAGGGGCCAGTGCGAGTAATCTCTGAAGCCTCTAGTAGATTGAAAGCTCCCAGTTTCGATGGCTCTACACCATTTGACGTTTTTAAGTTCCAATTCGAAATGGTCGCAATTAAGAACTTGTGGAACAACAACGACAAAGCAGTAGAGCTAATTTTAGCACTGAAAGGCAACGCAGCAGAAGTCCTTCAGAGCATTCCCGTCAGTGCCAGAAACAACTACGAGGATATACCGGCTGCGTTACAACGCAAGTATGGTGGCGATCACAAGAAGGATTTATATCGCATGGAATTAAGAGGCCGAGTGCAAAAGCATAATGAAACACTTCAGGACTTCGCAACCGAAGTGGAACGCTTGGTGTTGATGGCATATCCTAGAGAACCCCAAGCTTTCTTAGAGCAATTTAAGATAGAGGCATTTGTTAGGAACATTAACGATCCTGACGTTAGATATGCGGTGTGTGCCTCACAAAAAGCTACATTTGTGGAAACAGTTTCATTTGGTTTGGCGAATGAGACGGCGAGGGTTGTTTCCAGTCAACAGATACATCATGTGCGAAGGGTAGAAACAGATGGCAAATCAAAAGATTTGAAAGGCGCCGTTAGCGAACTGAAAGAAGTGATTCGGATTCTCACGAAAGCGCTATGGCAAGCAACAAAATTGAAAGGTGACAGTCATGGCGAACGTGGCCACATACGGCGGTACTGTAGAGACCTGAGAAAACGGTCAAGATCTCCAGCGATAGCGGCCGATACCGGACGAGTAGATGACCGTCCACATGTAATCGAGCCTAAGCAGGATTCTAAGGCTGAGATAAAAGAGCAAATTATTGACGTCCGATCCCTGAGAGTTGAATCGGACGACGAGTCGTTCACGGCACAGAGAAGTGATCCTGTATTGGCAAAAATTATTTTGGCAAAGGAAGAGGATAGACAATTAACGCGGAATGAAATCGCTTCAGAAAGCCCCGTTTTAAAATCATATTGGGCACAGTGGAACAGTCTGAGATTGCTAGGTGGCTGTCTATACCGTGTATGGGAAAGTGAAGATGGTAAAACGGAGAAAAATCTAATTGTGGTACCTGCCTTGAAAGTGAAAGGGATAATTGCAGAATCTCATAATGGTCCGAGTGGTAGGCACCTCGGAAAAGGCAAAATTATTGGAACATTTCTATTAGGTTGGTCTTCAAAATGCTGTATCCGAGTGGATTGCAGGCTGCACCCAGTGCTTGACAACTAAAGGACCACCACTTAGGAGTTGCGGACATAGAGATCAGGAGAGCCCAACTGCTCCCTTCGAGCGAATATTCATGAATGTGGTTGGTCCATATCCAACAAGTAGCTCTGGGAACCAATATGCCTTAGTCGTAATGGACTACTTCAGTAAATGGCCCGAGGTGTACGCCATTCCGAATAAAGAAGCGAAAACAATAAGCAAAGCTATCGTGAACAACTGGATAAGTCATTTTGGTGTCCCTTTCGAACTGCATTCGGAGCAGGATAGGAATTTTGAATCTGCCATTTTGAAAGAAATATGCAAGAGGAATGGAATTCGTGGTATAAAAACGACATCAGTGCGCCCTCGGACTGACGGCACGGTAGAGAAATTTAATCAGGCTCTTGAAGAATACTTGAGCAACATCGTCAGTAAGGATAGAAAATTCTGGGACGAACGCATTCCAAAATTCCTTCTAGCATACCGGTCGGCCACCCAGGAAACCACTGCCCGAACACCATCTAGTGCCGTCTTCGGGACAGAGTTAAAGCTCCCTAGAAATTTGGAGTTTGGCAACTGCCTAACATCCGACAGTGAGGAGAATGATGGTATCCCAGGAGAGCTTAGCGAACTTCACGAGTTTGTTCGCAGCAGAATGAAGTTGGTCAGTAATAAAATGAAAGCCAGATACGAACAAGCGGCAAATTCCGAAGGATTCCATGAACGCCAGCCAGTTGTACTGTTCAACCCACAGCGCAAGAAAGGTTTATCTCCAAAACTTCAGACTCACTGGGAAGGCCCTTACAAGGTTGTCAAACGAATAAACGACGTGGTTTATAGAATCCAGAAAAGCCAAAGTCCAAGAGCTAAAATGAAAGTCGTGCATTTGGAAAGACTAGCTCTGTATGGAAAACGGAGGGTTGAGCCTGCTCGGGACGAACAGGCTTAAGTGGTGACTCTACTAACAGTATGTAAATAACAGGCGGTTAGTGCTGCGCCTGAAAGTATGCATTGTAACAACGTACCAGCTCGCTAAACCAGTAGCATGAATTCACCTCAGTAAAGATAACTCTCCGCCATTCGAGATTGTTCTTCCAAGATAAGCAACAACAGCAATGTCTAGAAGGTTCTTGAATTGGCTAGATCTACCTTCATTTGAGTATGGTGAGTTGGTATAAATAGCGGAGGTCTTTGGAATGGAGAGTTCAGTTGGTGATTAAACCCCGTAATACAAGACTTATTAAAGTGTTATAAATACAGTAAACTGTTGAACTATATAAGTAAAATAAAAGGAAGTGAAACCGTTGTAGTTATCGTAATTTAAAACGAACGTTGTTTTATTATTGGGAATAAAACAACGCAAAAAGGACGAATAAGGAAATTCGTAAAAATATTATGAAATATCAATATATGAACTCAATTATAAAAAGTAGAATTTTTAGTCTACAATAACCTGAATTTTTTTGTACGCCCACCAATTTTTATGTTTCTCATCAAAAATAAATGAATGAAATGAATGAATTTTAAGTGAGGTCCTACCTGGTAATAAACAATATGTCCTTACCGTTTTTTCCAGCAGAATTCAATGAACGATGACAATCGATAAATTAAATTTCAATGCGTTAACGGCATCTGCCAATGAATGTAGCTGTCTATTTTTGTTATGAAATTCACGTGCGTACTTTTTTCAATTTGGTGTTACCAGGCCACTAAAATACTAATTTAAATGACAAGTCTTACCCACTGTAATACAGTTTGTTTACTAAATATTGGATTCAAACGATATTTATCAAACTTCTTAGATATAAGAAATTTGAATAAATTCGAGTTAAAAAGTGTAGTAGCTCCAAATTTTAAATTTGAATAGCCCTATCAAGATGATTCTTGGTTCTAATTAGTGGACTTTAGTAAAATAAAAAAAAAAAATTATAATGAAGCTGATGTGTTCTTACAGCGCGGTCCTTAATTATATAAATAGTTTGTAAGTCTAGTTAATACTCCCGCATGTTCTATATAAATACACGCGGAAAAAACAGCCGCAGCAACGTATTGCAGGAACCATATATATGTTTGGAAGTATCGTATTCATGAATTAAAGATATGCTGTCTTTTTGTTCCTATGTCGCCTCTAACATTTTTGTTTTCATTAGTTTTCAACAAACAAAGCCACATTTGGGTAACAATAACATATATTATACCATATTAATCATTGTGCCACGAACATTTAATATTGCATAGCAAACGCAACGTGTTTGGACACAAATACAATGTATTGGCGATAAGCTACAAACACATTATATTTGCAACCAAACATCAAAAAATTCAGATTCTTCGGCATGTATTTATATACAAATTAAATTGCTTGTTAGCTGAACCAATAAAGCTAGTTGCAACAGAAATGTTTATAAAATATTTAATATTATTATTGTAATATAATATTATAATAAACATTCTTAAATAAAAAAAAAATAAATAAAAAAAAGCTAAAAAAAAAAACAAAGTTATTTTTTTGTGTGTTTTTGGATCCCTTACACAATCTTGGCCAAACACACACTCCATATTTTACCATTATTAAATCGTCCCCTCTTCATAGCATGTATGAGTTATTTTAACATCCCTCCCTGGTCTTTCCGGATGATGTAGCAGCTTCCATTTATTGATATGACACATCGAACATGACAGAGAACACAAAATAAATATAAATTCAGTTTTTTTTCATTTCGTTGTTATGGCGACTTTTTACCTTGACGTAATTTTTTTGTTGCCATTAAGGATAATAGCTCCTGTCAATGCAATCATTTCATTTTATGTGATAGTTGCTAAATTATTTACATGAACAGCGGCATAATGACATTAATAACCGACAAGTATTTTTTGATATTTTGAAATGATGTCAATGAGCACCACAAAGTAACCACTGAGTGGAATGAGTGGTGGAAGTTAATATGTGTAAATATAAATATTAAGTATGCGGGCGGATGTGTGGTAATGGGTGTTATGGTGAAAGCTCTTGAGACTTGTGCATGTAAAGGGGCCAAGTATGGATGCATGTTAATAACGAGAAATTCACTTCAATTTCATTATACATTTTGGGTTGTAACAGGGACAAGACTTATCACGAGGTAAGCTACACTACCGGATGCGAAGGATCAATCAAATTTTCAGTTTGCAATTAACTGTATGGAAAGGTAAATTGTAATTAATTAGTATGTTCACGAATTTTCTTTCTCCTTTTTCATCCTTTATAACGCTGTTTCATTTCCCTTTAATAAAACAACAATCTAATGGAACGAAGTTCCTTAGCGCACGTTGCGGGATAGGGACTAAATTAATAAAAATGAAACAAGTTTTTTTAGCACTATTATGTTACACCCAGTATTATCAACTATATTGGGTACTTTTGCTTTGGTTTGTGTCTAGACTAACATATGTTGTGCAATTTCTTGTATAATGGGAAGTTTTCTATGTGGAGCCTGTAACCAATATTTAGTATATATTGCAGTTTTCAACCCAATAAATATTAAATTTAGAAAAGCCAAAGTGAAAGCAGTTTAAAAAAGAACATTTTCTTAAATAAATGCCTTTCTTAAAAAACGTAAATTTTCTCAGAAAAAAATACCTATTCTTATTCTTAAACAAAGTAACTTTTCTTAAAAAATACCTTATCTTAAAGAAGCACCTTCGCTTAAAAAAAGTAAATTTTCATACAAAATGTACTTTTTTTTATTAAAAAAATTAATGTTTTTATTATAAGTACCTTTTCTTAAAATTGTACATTTTCTTACAACAAATTGTCTTTTCTTAAAAAAAATACATTTTCTTTAAAGAGTACATTTTCTGTGTAACAAAATAACTTTTCTTGAGATAAGTACCTACTCTCAAAAATATATGTACCTATTCTTAAAAAAGGACCAATTCTGGTTGATTAGTTCTTGTGTCCGGGCCAAGGTACTATATAAATTAATTCTAAACAAATTTATTTGTTTAAAAAAATATGTTTGCTGTGTGACGCGAGTCACACAAGCAACGTTCTTTATTGATCTTCAAAACACAAAAGCAAATAATATTAAAAACTACCCTAAACTTATACTCTCAGCTTTGCACCTTTGTTGATATCTGATGCCGGCTCGTGTTGGCACAACTCGCCCATCAGTATGGAAGTATTGCACCAGCAGCAGTCTGCATTGTCAGCGTCTGTGAATATTTGGTGGGAACTTGCAATTCAGCAAATGTACACGTTTGTTATTGTACATGTTTGAATAAATGGATGATAGTTGGATGTTTTGAATGTATGTGGTGTTAACTCTTCCCCTCTTAAATGGAATCGTTCCGATTACTCAGAATGGATAAATGTTGTAAATACTTGATGATTTCTTCTTCGTTTCTAGATTTTGCACTGTTGTTTCTGGGTTGATTGTGATGGAGTTTTCTTCATAACTTTCCTTTGCAGTATCTTCTTCTTTCTGATTGATTTTTAATTTTCTATTGAGGAACCCCTTTCGAATTAGCCAAATAGCAATGGTTATTGTGATGGTTATGGCAAGTCCACTGGATCCGATCATTATTTTGCTCTTTTTCTCCAGATATTCTAGGCGGTTGATATTCTTTATATTAAGTTTGCTGAGGCGTTCTAGGGATATGATTTCTTCAACTCTTTCTTCATTGGTTTTAGGTTGTAGGAATGCTGGAAGAGGTTTGTTGCCACTGATCTCCTTAGAATAGTATTCATGTCCATTAACTTGTATTGTGTTATTGTAATATTGTACCAAATAGGTTCCATTTAATTTGTTGCTTTCATTATTCACGCTTAGTGTGCCCTCATATTGATTCAATAACAGCAGATCTGGTCCGATTTCTTCAACTGTTGGTATGTGCTCATTGTTAATCTGGGTACAGTTCCCTATTCTGTTTCTAAATAAGCTTGTTATACAATATTTATCATTTAATTCTATCAGATTAGCTCTATTGCATATTGTTAATTCATAATAGTTTTTACAATCTGTTTTTATGGCAAACAATTCGTTATTACATTCCAATATTTTATTGTATTCGATTTTATCTATTAAATATCCACTCTTTACAGATTTTGCTAAATATACTTTACAAATATCGTTTCGAGTAATAGGAATACTTAATATGTATAAGATTTCCTTGTTATTAGTTACAATTTTCACAGAACCAAAAGACAGTAACTCATCTATATTGTAAACAGGAATATTGTAATTTTGCAGTATATTATTCACATTTTCAATTTCGGTTTTTGAAAGTATAAAAGAGTTAACAATATTGGCCTTAGCCCATTGAATAGCATGTTCGACATTTTCTAATTCCTTTTCTATTAACATCAATTTTCTTTCCAGACTGTTTACAAATTCGTTATTCCAACCTTCTCTCTTTGCCTTGGTTATCTCATTTGTAATATTTGAAATTTCCAAAATTCTTCTAGACGTTAGTTCATTTATAATAAGTTGTCTATTGTTATTTGCCAAAATATTGTCAATTTTCTGTTCTAGGATTTGGAAATCTTGACTATCCGGATTCCCAGCAATCCATTTCCAAGCGCTACCGATAAAATCTATCGATCTTTTTGCCCTACTGGGGCTTAGGCGTTGGAAAAGTCCCTCGATGTCTATGATTTGTTGTTTTAAAAACGGACGGAGCGGATGGTTGTTAGTAACGTTCGTGTCAAGGATGGACTTTATTTGTAGCGTGAGAATTCTGTATTGTTCAAGGTCGATAGAGTGTATAATTTTAAAAGTTCCATTCTGTATTCTTGCTGTCCCTTTCTGGATTGTTATCAGTCTAGCATTAGAATAGTCTAGGATATTGAAGTCTGCCAAAGCGCATCCAAAAAGCAATCTGTAATTAAAATTTGCAATTAATTTCTAATATGTTTTTTATATATAACTCGTCCACTTTCAGTAAGGATGGTAGTGTTACGATTCTCCCTAACCGTTTCCTCTTTGAAACGTTCGCTTAGTTTTGTACCTAACCGTTTGTTTGTTTTCACGTATACGAGCTGTCCGGGAATATAATCTTTAATTGGGTGTTTTTTCTTATTATGGTATGCCAAATCTTTGTCCTGTTTCTGCTTGATCCTCTCCATGTTTGTCCTTCTAGTAGTCTCATAATCTTGGGGAGAAAAATCAATAGTTCGGCCGAAGTACAAATCTGCTGGTTTCCTATTCACCGTTGAATGGATAGAATGGTTGTACTCATTGACGGATCTTTCGAGTAATTCCTCGAAGTTTCTTGCGGTACCGTCACTCTTTAGGCATCGCATTATTTCGGAAAGCGTTGAATGGAAGCGCTCCACTTGCCCGTTTACTTCACTTCTATATGTAGGAGTGGTGAATACATTAATTTTCAAATCGTCCTTCATCATGAATAATATTGACGCTGAGTTTAAAGATGGTTCGTTATCCATTACAACATTTTTCGGTACACCATAGGAGAATAATAGCTCCCTAAGTGGTTTCCTAACATCTTCTATTGATTTTCCATTTAATAGTTTTACCTGGGCATACTTGGAAAATTTGTCGATAGAAGTCAATATCAGCTTTTTATCTGTAGAAAAAATATCAATATGAATAGTATGGCCTGGGTATGTGGGAATAGGTGTCTCTCCCAAGTGAGGCTCGTTGGGATGCCTTTCGTACTTATTCTTTTTACATGTGGCACAGATTTTAATAATCCTCTTGATTTTTCCTGACATTGCAGGGAAATAGTATTTTTCCAATATTTGCATTTTATTTTCCCTTTCGTTTCGATGTGCTCTATTATGTGCTTCGATAATTATATTGTCTTGGTCATTTTCGGATATTATATCATCTACTACGGATTGTGTAAATCGACATTTATAGATGGAAAAATGTTCTGGGTAAACGATCTGAATTTTTCCCATTATCATTTCAGGAGCTTTTATACCGTTGATGACCGATGGATTTAAATACCTCTTCAAGATGTCCACCAGTTTCTGTTCATCGTAATATGGTTCAGTAATTAAATGGCGATGAAAACCTGGGAAGATGATTTTAAATTGATAAGTAGATGTGTGATCAATACTTATGAAAAGTTGATTTCTGAAAACATTGATAGGAGATTCCACGCTGGGAATCAAGTTTTCTGATGAGCTTTCAGCGCTATGTTGCGTGGGTGTTAGTGAATTAATTTGTGAGACTATGCCATTTGCTCCTTGTTCAACTCTAGAAAGAGCATCAGCTACTACATTTCCTGGTTTATATTTTAATTCGTAGTTATACTCTTCAAGTATACATTTCCATCTTTTCATCTTGGAGTTGCTGTTTTTATTACTAAGGGAATATGTTAAGGGTTGATGATCCGTGAAAATGATAATCTTTTTTGAACCGTACAGGTAATTCCTTAAGGCGGTTAAAGCCCAGATAATTGCCAGCATTTCCCTTTCATTAGTGGCGTAATTTTCCTCTGTTTTATCCAGAGTCCGGGATATGAAAGCTATTGGTCGTTCCTCCTGACTCAGTACGGCTCCAAGAGCCACATTGGAGGCGTCGGTAGTTAGATGAAACTCTCTTTCGAAGTTTGGGTATGACAACAATACTTCCTGTGAAGTCAAGGCATTTTTCAATTTGTCAAATGCGTTTTTGGCTGATTCGTCTAGATCAACTGGCATTTGACTTGAGGCCGTTTTGGAAACTCTACCTTCTTCCCCTCTTAAGAGTGAAGTTAATGGCTTCGCGATATCTGCGTATCCTCTGACGAATCTTCTATAATATCCTGATAGGCCTAAGAAGGAACGTAGTTGTTTAAGGGTTTTAGGGTGAGGGAAATTAAGTATTGCCTCAACTTTTTTTGGATTTGTCCTTATACCGTTCATGGTTACTATAAAGCCCAAAAACTCTACTTCACTCTTAAAAAATTCACACTTATCTAGTTGAATTTTCATATTTGCTGCTTCTAGCGTTTCGAATACTTTTCTAATGTGTTCACAGTGGGACTTTTCATCTTTGCTAAAGATAATAATATCGTCTATGTATACGAAGCATACCTTTCCGATCAATTCCCTCAGGATGTCATCTAATGCTCTCTGGAAAATCGCCGGCGCATTTTTTAAACCGAATGGTAACCTAGTATATTCATACTTGCCATTATTAACTGAAAATGCTGTCTTTTCCATATCCTCTTTTCGCAACGGTATTTGGTGGAATCCGCTTTTAAGGTCTACGACCGTGAAGTATTTATTCCCTCCCAAGTTTGACAGAACTTCTGTTACCTCTGGGATCGGATACTTATCAGTAACCGTCACAGCATTAAGTTTCCTAAAATCTACCACCAACCTATGTTTCCTCTTTCCCGAATGATCCTCCTTTTTTGGTACCACCCATATAGGTGAATTATAAGGGGACCTAGATGGTTTTATTATTCCATCTCGAAGAAGGCGACTTATTTCCTCCTCCACGACATCTTTTAATGCCATTGGATATGGATAACTTTTTGCATATATCGGAGAGTCGTTATTTGTTCGTATTTCACCAACTACTACCGTGGTATAAGTTAACTTTTCGTCGGGATCTGCGAAAAGGCTAGAGTGATGTCCCACGATATTTTCCAATGAATCTTTTTGGTGTTTTGATAGGTGTGCTACTCTCAATTCGAGGTTATTCACATTCTGAGTTGTTCGTTGTTTGATAGGAATTTTCCTACCTCCCTTGACAGTGAAATAGTTATCGGATGTATGAATTACAGCAGTAAGTTCTTTTAGGCTGTCGTTTCCCAATATACCGTCAAAAGATTTCAGACCAGGTAAGAGAAAAAATTTTATAGGTATCTCGATGATACCAAACATGTTCAGAAAAGTATGTTGTATAATTTTCACATCCCCCCCTACAGACTTTGCGTTAAATATCTCCTTATTTGGTTTCGGATTCTTAACTAAATTGGGTTTTATATAATTCTTGTTGCTACCGGCATCCAACAAAAAATTGAGAATTTTTCCGTTCCTCGTTTTGCATTGAAAATATGGCAAAGAGGAACAGGTTAGTCTAAAAAATTTACGTCTACAAAGTTAATCGGGATATCGGTGTGGTTTCTATCCTGAGGTTCATCAATATCCTCAGGACATTGTTGAAGGTAGTCTGTATTAGTTTCATCAGTTGGCATTCCACATGCCTCATCTATTTCATTATCCATAGTTGTAACATCATTGATATAATTTTCGGGTATATTACCAGTGTTGAGATGGAAGTTCCGTTGAACCTTATTCATTGGTGCCTGTACCGAAAATTGGGCAGGTCTTTTGAAATTATTGATCTGCATGGGTTTTATTTGCATAGACCTATCAATCTCCATGGGTTCTGGGCGATTTCGAGTATTTGAAACATTGGGAGGCTGTCCTCCAAATTGAGTACGTTGAAAGTAATGTGGTCCTACTGTCTGGGGACGCTGAGTGAACTGATGTCCTCCAAATTGAGAAGGTTGATTAAATTGCAGTCCCCAGTATTGAGGTTGTTGCGGTTGTCCTTGCCGAAACTGTGGATTTGGGTAATAATGTTGAGGACTCAATGTTGTCCTACCTCCGTATGATGGAATGTTGACTAATTCTGGGTGGAATTTTGGCTTGGTTCCACCGTTGGAAGTTAAGTTTCGCATATCGTTCTTTGGAGCTCTATTATGAGCATATTCTCTTTTAAACGACATGTTATTTAAACTAAGACAAATGTGAAGGGCTTCTGGTAAGGATTTGGGTCGGGAAACGCTCAAGAGTTTGGGTAGATCATCATTTAACCCCCTTATGAAGGTGTCAAGGGCTTTTTCCCTGTATGTGATCGTCATAGCCTTAAGACTTCCTTCATCTAAATCTAGGCACGAAACTTTATCTAGTATTAGAGAGAGTATTTGATATACATTTTGATAAAATTCCATTACTGTTTTTTGTCCCTGGTACAGAACATTCATTTGGTACTCCAGGGTACCAATGTCCCTTTTATCGGAGTAATGAACCATTAAGCACTTTCTTATTTTTTTCCAGTCTAACGGAGTCCTATAAGACTCTAAAGCAGTATCGGCTTCACCCGTAATTTTCGTACGAATGGTATGTAAAATTGCGTAGTATCTTCCGGTTCCTTTTAAACTATGGTATAACTCTAAAACTCGATCCGCTGACTTGCGCCAGGATCCAAATTCTCCGGGTTTTCCCGAAAATTCTCTGAGAGATTTAACAAGGTCCGGGACTTTGTCCAATTCTTCTAATCTTGTGGACAGTGTCCCTATTGGTTGATCAATCCCGTCATCTGTCAGGGAATCTTGTCCTACTAGGACTTCTTTAATTATCTGTCTAATTTCGTTTTTCTGAGTTTCATTAAGTCCAGAGGGACCAGAAGCAGTTTGGGTCATTGTTAGTGACCTTCTTAATCTTTCCGTTATCTCTTCGATAGTATCCGGCATTTTCGAGAAAGTTGGAATTTTAATTTTTTTTTATATTTTGTTTCTCACAACTTATTCTACACACTATAATATGATTAACACAAAATTATTTAATTTTTCGATAAAATCAAAACTACATAACTTATTACTATTCTTACATAATTATTATCAGCATCGTTGATTCTTCCTTGATAGATGGTGAGGGTTGGTGGTGAATCCCTGATAGTGAAGATTTTCCTTATAGGCACTTGGAAGTTGATGTGGTCAGAGTTTTTTTGTTTTTTATTTTCGTCAGATATATTTATTTGAGAAGGTTGCCACTTTCTGTTTATTCGTAATTACTTAAAAAATGTTTTCTTTTATTTTCTTTCTTCTTTGTTTTTTTTTCAACTTATTTTTGTTATTAGTATGATAATATTTTCACTTATTAACCAAATGTTTGTTTTGGTTATTCGTAATTAATTTATGTTTTTATTAAATTTCACTTCTTTCACTTATTTTATTTCAAAAGGAGTTTTTATAATTGTTCGCTTACACACTTAAACTGTTAACTTAATATAATTTACTTTCTACAATACCGCGTCGCGGGCTTTAGGGGCTGTGACTTTACGTGCACTCCTTTTTGTATTTAGTGAAACTACTCAGGAACCCTTCTAAAGGCTTGACTTTTTGTTTTCGTCGACCGTACCTGTTACGTTTAACAGGTCCCTGCTCGGGCGCCAATTAATTCTAAACAAATTTATTTGTTTAAAAAAATATGTTTGCTGTGTGACGCGAGTCACACAAGCAACGTTCTTTATTGATCTTCAAAACACAAAAGCAAATAATATTAAAAACTACCCTAAACTTATACTCTCAGCTTTGCACCTTTGTTGATATCTGATGCCGGCTCGTGTTGGCACAACTCGCCCATCAGTATGGAAGTATTGCACCAGCAGCAGTCTGCATTGTAGCGTCTGTGAATATTTGGTGGGAACTTGCAATTCAGCAAATGTACACGTTTGTTATTGTACATGTTTGAATAAATGGATGATAGTTGGATGTTTTGAATGTATGTGGTGTTAACTTATATCATAGACCCGTTAAAGGGCCGCTGTCTCATGAAGAAGAACTGAGACGAGAGATGATTAGTTATTGTGTCCTGGCCAAGGTACTATATATCCTAGACCCCGTTAATGGGCCTCTGTCTCATGAAGAAGAACTGAGACGAACGAAGGAGGACCATGAAGCTGTAATGGCTCGAATGGAGGCCGTTAGCAAGGCTGTGGCCAGTTTTACTGCTAAAGGCGCAACGCCTAAGAAAAGGCGAACCGAGAGAAGTACCATGGAAGAAAATCACCAGCTACGAGCCTAGAACACAAAAATAGCAAACAACTATGAAGCGGCTAGTAAGGCTATAGAAGAAATGAGGATCCAGATACGGCAACTGGGAAACATGATAAGCAATGATGCCGCGGACGATGCTGAGTCCATGGAAGAAGAAGCAATGCCTAGTTCCGTGGAAATGTTGCTCGAGCAAAAAGCCCACGAGCAACATAAAAAATAAGTTGGGGCCCGTGCAAAGCCGGCACGGGAGATAGCCGAGGCCATGGCAAAAGATGACGTACCCAATCGAACTAAGATGGGAGCTAAGAAGGCTGTAGGCGCCTACCGTTACAGGAAGAAAACCACCGGGAAGAAGAATAAAGCTGTGCCAGATTTGTATATCTATAGTGATAACGTGCATGCAGTACCGGCAACAATTATAGCCGTGCTGGAAGACGAAAATTTTATAATGAAGATAGTAGGGCGAGCTCTCATTAATATTAGAGTGATTATCATTGAGGAGTTTAACTCCGTTAATGAGATGCAAACTCCCTTTGCGACAGTAGTAGTGGGGTTGTCGAGTACATTTGAGGAAACGGACCTCAAATTGTATCTCGAGGGTCTCAAGATGAACCTTAAGGTTCTCAGGGTTACGAAGCTGGGGCGGGACAAGTGGCTTTTCCATCTAGACAGAACTTCGGACATTAATGGGTTTTCCGCCCTTAGGTTCATATTAAACTGCAAGATTTCTGTTCGTAACGACAGAAAACCGGGTTTAACCCAATGCAGAAATTGCCAGTGATTTGGGCATGAATCATTTAATTGCGGCATGACCCATCGCTGCAGTAAATGCGCTGGGTCACATGGCCCAGGCAAATGTGCCATCCCGGTCAAAAACCGGGTGGGAGATTCAACCGAGACCGATACGGTTCCGATAGCCTCTGCTCTCGAGCAAGATCAGATCACTCGGTGTGTGAATTGTGCAGTCGATGGGCATCCGTCCAGTTCCAAGGAGTGCCCTCTGAGAATTAGACTGCTTTGGGAGAAGACCGAAGCCAGGAATCGACGCTCCGTCGTTTCAGGAATCGGTTTTCCTCGAAATAGTGGACTTACTCAGGGCGGTATATCCTATGCTGCCGCTGCTCGAGGTGGTCTTTGCGACCCTTCGACGGGAGTGCATTATGCTGCAAGTGCTCCCAATGGAGTGACTATACAGGGGGCCATGGCCCAATTCGGCTCTATAGACGCCGACTGTCGTAGGATATTCGGTATGGGCCTTATATCCTGCGGAAATAGATTAGGTGTTTTTTTGCGCGACTATGCGTTATTAGCTGATGACGGAGTTAGGGCTCAGGCCATCCTGGGGCATTTGTTGGCCTTTGGGCCTGTTTAAATGCATGTAAATAGTAGTTTCAAGTATTAGTTTGTAAGTTTATTTTCAGTTTTTGATCATCTGGAGCTCTTTTTAATACTCTTTTTTGATCGCATTTTTGAATACTTTAATTTTGTTTTGTTCTCATGACAGGTAACACCTGTCATACTTTGAGCCAATAGGATAGTTCTGTAAAAACTTGGTCGTGTAAGAAGATGTAGTAAATAAAGAATCAACCTAATGGTAGTCGAATTGTAAAAGTGAATTGAATAAATATTGATTGAAATTTAAATTGGAGCAATTCCAAAACAAATTTCAATGTCTTAAAAAAACCTTTTCTTTAAAAAAAATACCTTCTTTTTAAAAAGTACCTGTTCTTAAAACATGTAATACTTTGTGAAAAAATTCATACTCGTATGGCTTTTCTTACAGAAAGTCATTTTTCTTAAAAATAGTATATTTTCTTAAATAAAATTAGCTTTTAATAAAAGAAATACCTCACTTAAAAAAGGACCTTTTCAGGAAAATATAATACATATTCCTACAAAAAGGATCTAAAAATATACTTTTATAAAAAAAAAAAATACATTCTGCATACATTCTATATATATAAAATCTATATATATAAACCTCCTTTTAAGTTATCGTATTTTTCAACGGACGCCTTAGGCGTGTTGGAACTAACTAGTACATAATATATAAAGAAATGAACTTCGCCCCAACCGGCAGTCCCCTGACACCTCATGCAATGTTTTTTTATGTTACGACAGGTACAACAGTTTTCCTAATTATATATTTTACATTAACTCTTTACTAGTAGGGCTGTGAAGTCGGAGTTGGAGTCGGATTCTGGGATATTTGCCTGTAGCCAGAGTGGGAATTGGAGTCGTGCAAACTAATAGCGTAGACAGACGACAGCGTTAATTTGCATTAAAACCTCACTAATGTGGATTAACATTTTGGCAGGACAGACGACAGTTTTTGCATTTAGTAAACAGCTGTTTGTTTGTAAACAACTGTTAGTTTGTCAAGTCATTTTTGGACTCTTACATCAGGTGCAGAACCTCCGCATCTCCATCACACCACACGCTTCGCTTCTTTCCCTTGGAAATCTTAAAATGGAAAAAATGCGTTTCGATTTTAAATATTTCTCATTTTTTTGCAAAAAAAAACAATTAAAATAACTCACCTTTGCTGACTTTGAATCCATTTTCAATTGACGATAGCAAACAATTTGACTACAGCTGATTCAAGATGTATCAAATACATGGTGATAGCAGGTGGTGTTGTTGCAATAATAATAGCATCAGTACATAAAATCAACAAAGCAAACAACAAACACAAGAAAGTTCCACTTCCACTGTGTTCCGGCTATCACCTCTATGTATAGATCCATCTTGAGCTGATTGATTGTCGACGGTGTTGCCATATTGAAATACCTAAATGCAGTATAAATGCACTCTGATTTCATGCATTTACGCCAAAGCTAATACACATTGGGACGGGGATAATTCACAAGTTAATTTGAATTAAGACTGCTAATGCAAATTAACGCTGTCGTCTGTCTACGCTCCGAATCCAAATTTTTGGGGATAATATTCATTTTTACACCATATTAGTTAAAAACCTTCAAAACGACAATAAATCGATTCAACCAAATAAGAAAATAACTATTGTTCCAACTCACAACTAAATCAGAGAAGTATGACATAAAAGCAAAAGACAACGGAAGTGCTTGACATTTACAATAATAAAAAGCAATGCAACAATGCGAGAAAGCATGAGGAAAAGAAGAACATGGTGGACAAATTCTGTCTGTTCTTGTTGTTGGAATTATAGGCCTTTCAGTGATGTTGATACTTAGGGATCTTCGATCGATATTAATTCGCACATGTGATGATCAACCGATGGTATCAATTCCTGCACAGTAGTTAGGCATCTGATGATGAACTTGTCACGGAGTTCGAAACTAGTCATGCCACTGAGTGTGTGTTTAACTGAATTGTCTATTATTTCCAACAAAAATCCAACCATTTTTCAAATTGAAAAATTTTCATGACTTGTAAGCTTGTAGTATGAATTTCTCATACATTAACCGAAAACTAACAAAAATCGGTCATAAAAATTCAAATTCAAATAAATAATAAAAATGAAAATCGAACTTCAAATTTTTTGTTCAATTCGAAAACACGGGGCTTCTCAGTAAGATTCAACTTTTTAAATTTAGTGTAATTTTTGTTTGGTGCAAGTGGCAACTCTGAAATTTGGCAGCTGTCACATATGTGTATTCCGATTATACAAATTGGAATTGTGAAAACTTATTTCAAAAATTGGGAAAGTTATGCTAAGGCCGCTGGGAAATTTTGATGTATTTCAGTCGAGAAAGCGCGACTAATGTGTAAACCATTCGAAGAGTGGTCAAAAAATTTAAGAAACTGGGTCAGTTATGAACAGTATGACTCCTGTGCGTCAACGTACCGGTTGGTCTCTTGAAAACATTACTGCTGAAAACAAAAGTGTTGCCGAAAACCCGAAAACATCAATTCAGCATCGTTATCAACAACGTCGAATTTCATGAAGCACTACGCAGAGACTTTTGACAAAAGATGCATACAAAATTCAGTTTACTCAGGAGCTCATACCAGAATATCATGGAAAGCGTCGGCAATTCGTTCAATGGGTAATGGAGCAAAGTGAAGTCAATGCCAATTTTTCAAAAAAAAATCATCTTCTCCGATAAACCTCATTTCTCGATGGCTTCGTGAATACAAAAAATTGTCGAATTTGGGGCTCAGAAAATCCTCAACCAATCGATGAGAAACAAATGCACCCACTACGAGCAACTATCTGCACGCTGAAAAATCTGTAGTTTTTGTTGTTTGGATGCAAATATAACCTGTGTTTGGAGCTTGTCGCAAATATAATATTCTTGTGCACAAACGCATTGTGTTTGCCATTCAATATTACATGTTTGAGACACAATGATTAATATGAAATAACATATGTGTTTGCGACCCAAATATATTTGTTTTTGTGATATAAATACAGCCATGTTTGTTGTACTGTTTACGCTCTCTCGAGAGCAAGGAATAAAAGAGGAGCAACGAGTGTGTATCACTTGTAAGTGTGTATCTGTATTTTTGCAATATTTTCTCGATGAGTGATTCATAAATCTTTGTGAATGTCCGTGCAATGCATGTATTCATTTAATGCATGTATTCACTTAATTTCATGTACTCAGTCGTCAATGATTCATCCGACAGAGGATATAAAAAGCGCTTGATCAGTGAGAAAAGAATAAACAAACGCGCGGATGGTTAAATGGTTTGTGCTACCAAGGTGAGAAACAATTTTAAGGAAAGAAACTGCAAAAGGCAACAACGTGAATTCTTTTTACAGCCCGAGCCTCTACTGAAAAAAATCGGAATAGCGGACCATTTGTGAAATATAATAAAAACAAAAACACAAAATTAATACACGCTTGTTTTGCATGAACAAGATTTGTAGATAAGAATATTGTTTGTGTACCAACGCAAAGTGATAACCAAGGCATAGTTGAAACCTTCTGAAAACAAAACACCTGACAGACAACAAAGAAAGGAGAAACAAAATAGCAGTAAATTATCATAAATAAATAAATAAATGGTTTCCCATTACATCCCATGAAGGGACTGGGGAGAACTTCTCACAATCACTGAGCTGTGCGCCTTCCAGTTTTCACTCACTGATTGGGACCTACAGTTTTACACCGATTCCGAACGGTAATTTGAGAAGCTTTTTCATGGCTAGATACTCGATAGTGTCGCCGTCACTAAGCGAGGTGACCGCCGCCGAAAGAAATTTTAAGGTGGTCAGAGCCGGGTTCGAACCCAGGATCTCATGTACAAGAGCCGCGCACACTAACCATTGCACCACCGACGGCCATTTATCATAGTAAATGTAAAAAATGTTAATTTAAATATTTTATATTTTTTTTAATTATAATAAATAAAGAAAGAAAGAATAATTCGTTTCTAAATATTATTATGTTTGCGAGAAAATCCGCATATGTTTTCACGTAAGCACATGTAGGTTTGGGGGAAACACGCGAATACTTACACGTAAGTATATGGATGTTTGGGATGAAGCACGCATATGTTTCCACGTAAAGACTTACATATTTGTCAGAAAACATGTTAATGTTTCCATTTAAATACTCCTAAGTTTGGGACTTGCAAATATATAAATGTTTGAAGTGCGTTGCAAACATATACATGGTTCCTGCAGAATATGTTGGGGAGAATATGTTACAGGGGCCGTTTTTTCAGCGTGTGGTGTGGATTTTGGTTCGGCGGCGTGATTTGGCCTTACTGTTTTGAAGGTGAGGCGGAAATTGCAGTCACTGTGAACGGCATTCGCTACAGGAGTTCTTGTGGTCTCAACTGAACGGCATGGATCTGGACGACATGTGGTTTCAGCAAAACGGCGCCATCTACCACACCGGGTATGAAACAATCGATTTATTGCCACAACGATTTCCCGAACAAATTATTTCAAGAAATTCTGTTGTCAATTGGCCACCAAGATCATGCGATTTAACCCCGTGCGATTTCTTGCTGTAGGGTTTTGTGAAATATCGGGTTTATGCGATTAAACCAGAAAGAATTCCTGAGCTCAAATGTGAGATTAAACGCGTCATCGGTGAGATACAGCCACACTTCTGTGAAAAGTCATGGAAAATGTAATGAAAAGAGTAGTGACCTGTCATCACAGCCGTGGGGGCCATTTGACGTATATTTTATTCCAAAGCTTAAAACGGAACTTGTCTTCTTTATAATCTAATAAAAAAATCACAACTATCTCGAAAAATTTATGTTTTTGGCGTAGAATACGTCTTACCTTACGGTATAGGGAGTAATGTCAGATTGTTATTGTTGAAATCTTTATTTCATTGATTATGAGGAAACGGCGAGATAACTTTTTTTAAAAATTTTTTTGTAGGTAAATGAAGATGTTATCTTTCGTTTGATATACATTTGATATTGGTTGATATCTTCCTAATATTTTAATTTCTCAAATGAAAATTGTTTAAACACATACACTCAAACATATGTGTGGTGTTTGGTCGAGTGTTTGAGTTTGTAGCGTGAACACAAACTATGCTGCTGTTTCAGTGTGGACACAAACCTTCGGCTGTTGTTTTGATTGATGAAATATTGAAATTTCGTATATTTACTTATGTATTTAAGTGAAACAAAATGTTAAATGTGAATTTGAAATTAACATGGATATATAATTATAAAAAATATAAATCAAATTGATTTGCGTCTGTTATTTATCATTTATCCTTACTCTTTTAATTTAAAAACATATTTATCCTATTTTTCCTACCATAAGCTTATGTATATTATCAAAAGTAACTATCAAATAAATAAATTCATTTGCTTATGTTATTTATCATTTATTGTTATATATGTTTTCTGTTTTATCGGATGGCGTATTCTACGTTAAACTTAATGGCCGTGTCTCTGACACAGCCTGCAGGGACAGTCCGTGACCGAAGGCCTCGGACAACTGTCTGCTGTATTTTATTTTCAAGTGAAAAAAGTGCATTCTTACTGAGACACCATGTCCATTTATATGTACTTCAATTTGAAAATTGAATTCGTTTGACATTATTTGGAAAATGGAATCAACTGTTTTTAAGTTTTAAAAATATTTTTTCAAGTCGTGGATTTTTAAATTGCTGGAGTCGGTGTCGGAGCGGAGTCGTGGCTTTTGAAATTAATGGATGGGGAGCCGAAGAGGAGTTGTGGCTTTTGAAATTGCTGGAGTCGGAGTTGGATTAGTTTAAGTTTTTCAATTTTTGAGCAGACTCCAGAGGCCTGGCGACTTGATGTAGGCAATAGTGCAATGAATTATATTTAAACTGCGTAATCCTCAGTCAGACGCCCATACACATCATTAAAATTTATTTAAAACATGGCGACACGGAACAAGCCATGGAGGTGGAAAGTTAATGATAGCCCCTTATTTTGCAGTGGCCAGAAATTTTACCTTCAAAGCGCAGTCTAAGCAGCTCACTACTTCCTAGAAGTATGTCCCGAGTAATGGCCCTATCTGAACACTTCGTTAGCTAACTAGAGTGACAGGTAAAACCAATGAAGCAGCCTGGGTTATGCGATCACTGATATATCTCAAGTTATATAGGTGACCTCTCACTGAATCTCTTCGAACTAGTGGGCATATTACTTTGAACTTTGAAGGCAGATGAGCCAACACTACTGGCCAACGCCGGAAACTCAAAAAAAAAACGTTTCCCGTAACATCCCATGAAGGGATTGGGGAGATCGTCCTACAACTAGTGAGCTGTGCGCTTTCTTATTTCCTCACTCACAGATTGGGACCTACAGTTGCATACCGGTTAAGAACTATATTTTGAGAAGTTTTTTCATGGCCATCACTAAGCAAGGTGACCGTCGTCGAAAGAAATGTAAGGTGGTCAGAGCAGGGATCGAATCCACGTTCTCATGCACTAGAGCCACGCACACTATCCATTGCACCAACGACGCACAGTTGCGCTCTTTGAGTTTTTTCGTCGCAAAAATCATATCTTTTGAACCGAATAAGATAATTGAACAATTTAAACGACATATGATAGGTAACTGTTCATCTTGTGAAATACATTAGTGTTAGGAAAGGGTGCTAGGCTTTACAAGTGCTTACTTCTGGGTTATCAAAGTTAACATTTGTAGAAAAATCAATTTGTTGATAAGTGAAAAAAATAATTTTTTACATTTTTAGATTATTTTCATTCTTTTTTAGGATTTATGTTTTAAAATTATTACCCAACAAATTAAAAAAAATTAGTTTTTTTTTTAAATTTTCTGTAAAATATTCATCACAATTCGTAACAAAAGGTAAATTAGTCTAAAAGACTAATCATTTCTAAAGTATAATAATTTTCTAACTCTAATCGTGACTTCACATGCCGCAGGGAAAAATAAGTGGATCGGAAGATGCTGCCAAGATGTTGAAGAGGTCCTCATTTTGCCTTACCCTTGATGCTTTGAATGTGTTCTGGAATTTATATTTTTTATAAAATTTGTTAAGAGACTCCCGTGCTTCTTCAGAATGCGTTCCAATTGGCAAAGACTGGTACTCAACTATATCTTTGCCACGCGCCAATATTTTATGGATGGTCGGGGTCAATTTCTTCTGTGGATACATTTCTGATAAAAAAAAGATGCAGTTTTCGATGCACATTCTCTATATTTGTAGAATTAACACTTTCTTTGCAGTTTAAAACATTCAAGATCATTCCCAATCTTTTCACGATTTGGTTGTCAATTCCAGTGATTCTAGATATTGCCTCATCATTTTCAAAAAATCTACTAGAAGTGTTTGCGTTGTTTGAGTTACCGTACCCGCACTTGGGAAAGTCTTCTTTTAGTCCAACTTGTTAAAAAAATTCATCCTATATTTGCTTTTTTCTGATCTTTTCCTTATCTTTATTTGATGCATTTTCATCGATGTTTTCATCTTGTTGTGGAAGGGTATACGCCAGTTTAAGCAAGAACACCATACACCTTATCCTTGCGTGCAATGGTGACATTCCATATTCGTAATTCTCCTTGTTTGTAGAATCGTTTAAATTACCGTAGTTCTTCTGACTCTTTTTGCAAAACGGGCATGATAATGTTGAGGTTGTTCCTGTCAGTTCGTTTACGACTTTTCCGTCAACCATGGTCAGGTGGAACTCGTAACCACATTCAATATATTTTCCTTCTCCAATTTGCAGCTTTGTAGGCTTAATCTTGCTTATTTGTTCTTCAATGTCCTTTAACGTAGTCCTTATGATTTCTGCCGATTCCTTTGCAAACTGAAACATTATGAGCCGGCATTAATACACTGATGACGGTCGTGGATTTTTCCAGTGTAGGGAAACATCAGATTTTAGCCGCAAAGGTACAACAGATGCCACAAAAACATTTCCGTCAGATATTGTAGCGTCATTATCCTTTGCTTATAAACGCTTTGTCCGGATGATCCATCGCAGCCCCATTTGCTGATTAATGTCAGTTTCTCAGAAAAAAGTCCACCTCATTATCAGGAAGTCTCTCCAACAACCCATAAGATCCTATGAGATCCTGCAGATGAGCTTTCGCAGAGACTTCCGTAAACTCCGTATGCAGTGGTCGTGAATTTATTTTGGCTTGCGTAATATGCTTGTATCCGGGTAAAACGTCAGCCCCGTGTCGCATTCTCATATTTCGTAGTTCTCATATTTCTCTGTGGAAAGTTCTAAGTCCAAAAAACAAGGCCAAGGCTTCTTCGGAACCATACTTTTTAAAGTGTGCGTTTGTGGGCGTGGGAATGCTTTCCTTAATCCTTTTTAGTCGCAGTGGTCTTGCATCAGCAACAGATTTTGTAATCTATGTTTATATGTGTTTGTGACCCAGATATATCTATTGTTGGGATACAAATAAAGCTGTGTTTGATGTACTGTTTTGTCAGTTCAGTTTTTTTCTTGTCGCTCTGCCCTGTCGCGAGCAAAATAAACGAGGTTCAAAGAGAGATTGTTGTCAGAGTAAGGTAATGCTATCGCAGGTCTATAACGGTCATCTCGCATTACTCTTTCAGTCAGTGATTTACACTATTGCACGATTTACTCTCTATTGAGATCAAGTCACGGTCAAAATTGTAAGTGTGCAACTGTATTTTTGCATTATCTTTCAGCCAGTGATTCATAAAAATTCCAGAATGCGTATGGAAATTGCAGATGTGGAGAGTATTTTTTGCATCTATTGCGTTTTAGTTTCGTGTATTCAGTCGTTGATCGGTCATCGGACAAAGGATAGCAAATGCGCTTGGTTGATTAATTAAGCATGTTGTGGACAAGTGGATATTAGTAGAATATATTTGTGATCAGTGGAAAAAATAATATATAACGGGTGATGTTGCTTTCATTTTAGCGTATGGGGGCAACAACGTGAAGCCTTTTGTCTTCTGAAACCTTTAGTGAGAAAATCGAAGTGCCGGACAATTTGTGAACATTTAAAGAAATTAATTAAAAATTGTAGCATTTGATGACGTTAAATCCTGCTGAAAACAAAGGCATGAGAATGAACAAAGAAAGGAGAAGTAAACCAAGTTCTCTAAAACGCTTGGAAACCAGTCAAAATTTGTTACTTTCATATGGACGCTCCGGATATATAGCAATTTTTTCGAATGTTTAAATTCTTTATATCAACTTATATCAAAGCAATTCGGATTGATTTTTAACCCATTTTCCGTGATCCAATCGAGCTGAAACTTCGCAGACAAACTAATGGCGACGACAAAAACGAACTATAAAAATACCCCTGTCAAATATATATATGTGCAATGAAAACTAAAATTTTTTTGATTTTTATTTTATATGTATATTAGTTTATATTTATGTGTTCTTTAAAATTATAAGAGAACATATTTTTTCATTTCTTTTTATATCAAAAAAAAGTGTTTGATTTATTTTATATATGAAAAAAGGAAACTTAAATTTAATTCTTATTCTTATCCAATTAAAATATGTATTTAATATGATATTGAGTTGCCCTTGTGTATAAGAACTTGTTGTAGCCTGCGTGACATAGAACTCACTAGGTTGCTTAAAGCGGACATGTTAATTTTCACCCATTCCGCCAATATTGTTAGGTTTAGTTCTTTAAGCATCGTATACTGCTTCGACAGTATTGAGGTCGGGACTTATGGCTGGCCACTCCAGTAATGGAATATTTCGGGACTTAAAAAAATCGCTTGTAAGCCGAGCAATGTGGATCGTGGCGTTGTCTTGTTGAAAAGTCCAGTTATCTCCATATAATTCGCCAGCAAAGTCAATTAAATTATTGTCCAACAGATCAACGTATGCTTCCGCATTCATTTTAGTTCGGACAAAGCATATTTCTGACTTCCCTCATGCTCCAAATGCAGCCCATATCATAAGAGATATACCACCGTGGTTTCGCTTGTAGCACGTTTGCCGAGGATGTCTTAAATCTCTCCAATATTTATGGTGACCCTCAGGTCCGTCCAAATTATACTAAATATAACGGTTTCAAATTCGTCCTCCCAAAACTTGTACTTTTCTGCAAAAGCAATACGCGCATTTTTATGGCGCTGGGTTAAGCGTAGTTCGGCCACTTTGCTGTGGTACCGAAGACCTATATCGTCCTTTAGCGGTTGCTGGACACGCTGTCTCGTTACATTTAGACCCAATTCCACCTTTATTTCCCTACAACTCATATTCTCATTAGCAGCTAAATGCCGAATTCGTCGCTTAGTCCTCTGGTCTACAGTTGGGATGCGTCTACTGCGCTTAATACAACCATAGTTTTCGGGGTCTTTGAGGAAATTCGAAACTGTATTGCGATGTCGATTTACCGCAGCTGCAATCTCGCCAAGTCTTTTCCCTCCTAGTCTCATTCCAACAATTTTTCCGCGCTCCCCATCCGTAAGTTCACTTCCACGTGGCATGTTCAACTAGTGACAAAACTGTGAATAAAACGTTTCTTAGAATATATTCATAACGATCACTTTACTCATGTACAGAAAGATATTTTATACTAAACACCCGAGAAAAATAGAGTTGTTCACTTTAAAGTGTCAGGAACGCGACTGCACATATATGTAATTATTTTCTATTGAATTGCAAACTTACAGCGATCATCATAGATAATGGGACTACAAATAAAGTTGAAAAGAGAAAAAAGTATATGATAAAGAGAGAGGGATATTATCGAAAAAATTGTATATGGTCGACATTAAATTACATTTAGTTTTCAGAAGAAAAGAAAAAAAATTATTTTGCACATTTAAATATTTGACAGAGGTAAGGGCGGGATTGAACAAAGGGCCGTCGTCATATGTAAACAATTTATAGTCAAAAGCTATGTTTTTTACGGGTTGGTTGGTTTATTTACATAAACTAAAACAAAACGAGCTTTTACTTGACACCCATAATAGCAAATTGAAATTCTTTTCACTAATGTATTTACTATCACGACAAATTCGCTTGTCACTCCATCGAGAACGATTTGTTATAAAAATTTTAATTATAAAACAATTCATATGATTTTTTGAAGACGGGGGCTTCATTTAGATTTATATTTTCTTAACAATAAATAAATAAATGGCTTCCCGGTACATCCCATGAAGGGATTAGGGAGAGCTTCTCACAAACCAGTGAGCTGTGCGCGTTCTAGTTTTACAGTCACTGATTGGGACCTACAGTTTTACTCCGGTTCCGAACGGTATTTTTAGAAGCTTTTTCATGGCTAAATACTCGATAGCTTCGCCTTCACTAAGCGAGGTAACCGCCGTCGAAAGAAATTTTTAAGGTGGTCAGAGTAGGGATCGAACCCACGTCCTCATGAGTTTCACTCGGCCAAGGATTGTCAACTCAGCAACAGCTGTATCACCCACCCGTTGTTTACCCAGGGACGAACGAGCGAGTGGAAACAGAAAATTCTGTTAGAACAACAACACCAATAAAGATGAATATTTTCAACTTCGTTGATCTTTCGATACTATTTTTTCAATATTATTTAAAAATATTTGAATTTCCATTGTAAATGGAGCAGTTCCTTCATAACTTGGACTGTTTTAACTAGTTGTTAGTTAATTAGTTTGAAAACGAGGGATACGATTGAGAAGTGACTCCCAGATCCGTCCCAAGTCCGTATACATACACTTAAGCCGCTGATTCGATACGCTCTCAATTTGAATCATTATAAAATCGTAGGAATTCGGCGCTATGCACGAAGTTCCTGAACTTCCCCACCATCTCAATGTCCCCTCTGCATGCCCTGCGTTCACTACTTGTCACTTGTCCAATATGGTATAGGTGACTCGTAAACCAGAGATTCCCGTTAAGACTGCCATCATTTTACTCATTTCAGACACTTCCTCAGTTTCGGCAAACCTTTTATCTTCAACCCATCGGGGTCCGCCCATACGATCCTTGTCAGCCTGCCAACTGTTTCCAGATTACCCGGGGCTCTGTAGGCCGATTCCGCCCATTGGCTCAACTCAGCCTTCGTCGCCCCGATAGGCTCAGCGTACAAAGTTTCCTGGCTTTTGTTGCCAGAATGTTCGCACGCTCGCTACCGATAACTTCACTGTGTTAATGAATTCCGTAATCGCCCGAACTTCCGCTTGAAAGTTCGAATGGCGTGTGGTAGCCTTAATCGGTAGTTCAGATATTCGGTCGGATTCAGTCGCATCTTGCATGTAACCGGCCAAGCCTTCCGTTATTGGTTGGTGTTTCTACTTGTAATCCCTGTTAATGCATTCACCTATTTGCCTGTAGGTGTTTTTAGCCACAAGGGCCGCCTCGTATTAGTCCCTGATCTCAATTTGGTGGATACATAAAGAAGTTTCTATAGCCCTTATCGGGGTTGTTCTCATTGCACCGCTGATTGCAATGCAGTACAAACGTTGAACCTTTTGCATTCCTTATCATCTGCCGTTCGCCATATTGCGGAAGCATATGTTACTACTGGACCCCAGAAGCCTTCTGCATAGCGACCAACAACTACAGGCCGTATTTTCTCTGTCCTCTGTGTTGTGCCTCCAATTCAATTTCCGGTGTAAGATTACACCTAAATACTTAAGCTTATCGGATATTGTAATCGTGTTATCCAGGAACCGAGACTCTTCAAACTTAGAGATTTTCTTTATCGTTATCGATATATTTCAGTTTTTTTCGGGTTCACATTTAAACCCCTTGGCTGTGCTGAGATATACGATATATTCAATGCCCTCTCGGGCTCTCTGCATAATCGATTAGGATCCTTTCCCCCAAGAAGTACTACAACATCGTCTGTATAACCGACTGGTCTAAGTCATTCGTCGGTAAGAAGCCCTAGGAGACCGTGAATTGTGACATGTTGTACCCTGTCTCTTAAATTTATATCATAAGAACCGCAGTTTATTTATCGTTTACTTATTGTTAGTAAAATTCTCTTAAATAAATAAATAAATTTCATTTCAACTTCCTATTTTGTATTTGAAGTTAATAAACGAAATCTGACCCTTTCTCCACTTAATTTACAGCACCAGATTTTGCGGTTTCCTTCATTTTCTTTCATTTTCAATGTTTTTGTTGTTTCTTTAAATATTTTTTAAGTGCTTCCAATTACTACGTAACCTAATGAGAGCTATAAATGTAGATTTAAAAAAATATTTCAGTTATTCTTTCATCTAATATTTCGTTACTGCGCCCACACAGAGCAACAGTCGGAAATAACAAACCGCTGACCAACAACGATAACGCAGGAAAGAAAAACGGAAAATCAAGCTGGCATTACATTGTAATGCCATACGATAGAGCGCAAATTAATAGTTTCTTGAAGCTGAAGTAAAAGTTAAAGATTTCTTGGACTACATTTAGGTTGATTTGTAAGTTTTGACTTTGCAATTAATCCAAACCCCCGATCGCCTTGTGCTGCTGTAAGAAGCGTTTGTACAAAACTCCAAAACGTGTATAAAATGTATAACAACCCTGTTTAGCGGAGTGTTCGAGCAGCAAAGTCTGCCCGCATTCTATGTGATGAAGTATGTTAGCATGTACACTTGAGTGTCAAAAATTGGCAACCTTCTGTTCTCAGCCATGTGCCTATGACTTTCTCCTCCACTTGTTTGTCCAAGGGCAATATTAGAATATTTTTGTTTCTAGCGGCTAAAGTCAAGGCTTTCCGATGAGCAGCCTGATTGGCAAATGCGACCACTGATGCATCTGAGGTTTACTAGATGACTGATGTCATTGCAGCTCAACAAGATATTGGGTATATTTTTTTGTCCTTAGAAGGCGGATGAGCCAGCATATGGCTCAATGGCGGATAGAAACCACAAGAAGAAAATCCTGATCCATAATGGGCGGGTGCAATCAAATATCCTGCCTGTAGGTAAAATGCCTAGCCCGGTGGACTGGGTTTGCCTCCTGCCTCTGTTCATAATGGCAGTGAATACATATTCAAAAACGAAAAATAAAACATAATCAACCACCATTTGTTGACGACCCTGGAAGCGTTATATGGACTATGATTTACGGATACGCACTTGGAATGTAAGACCTCTGTATAGATCCGGTTCAAGTATCCAATAGGCAGAAGTCCTCGAAAGTTATAGGGCTGACAATACCGCTATACTGGAAATGCGGTGGGCTTCGGCTTACTGTTCCTACACAGGAGTTTCGGCTCACTGTTCCTACACAGGAGTTTCGACTCACTGTTCCTGCACAGGAGATTCGGCTCACTGTTTCTACACAGGGGCTTCGGCTCACTGTTCCTACACAGGGACTTCGGCTCACTGTTCCTACACAGGGGTTTCGGCACACTGTTCCTACACAGGGGCTTCGGCTCACTGTTCCTACACAGGAGTTTCGGCTCACTGTTCCTACACAGGGGCTTCGGCTCACTGTTCCTACACAGGAGTTTCGGCACACTGTTCCTACACAGGGGCTTCGGCTCACTGTTCCTACACAGGGACTTCGGCTCACTGTTCCTACACAGGGGTTTCGGCACACTGTTCCTACACAGGGGCTTCGGCTCACTGTTCCCATGTAACCCAGCCGATGATACCGAACAGTTCTAACCGGACATGTAAAGCACATATGTAACCAGCATATCCGACACCGATCCACGCGGCGAATCCGAATAATCGTGTGTGCAAGACACCCAGTTCCCGATATTCTTACAATCTACCAGTCCGCAACCTGCCCCAGAAGATTTCCGAAGACAATGCTAGTATTGTTGTCAAGCCGAGACAAGTGCCCCCAGAAGATTGTTGTCCAGCCGAGACAAGTGCACCCAGAGCAGTGTTGTCAAGCCGAGACAATTGTCCCCAGAAGAGTGTTGCCAACCAAGACGAGTGTTCTCAAGCTAAGAGGAGTGTTTTCACCGAGTGAAGCAGTTGATGTTGTTCCTATAAATCAAATTATTTTGTAAATTACATATCAATAAAGAATCTGAATTCGAACCCCCCGAAAAGGGTAAACCATTCTGTTCTTATTTCGAAAGATTTGGTGGATCCTAACGAAAGACTCCGGACATTAATGAGCTTACCTCAGCTCTCGACAAAACCATGGTACAATATACAAAGGTGAAACCCCAACGAGAAGTAAAGCCATCTTAACATAAAGACCCAGTGCTCACAGCGAAAGTCTCCGTAGATACAAAGATGCAGTGCTCGCTAGGGGTAAAGGGTTCATTCAAATTGAACTGCAGTTCCCACGAGACGTTAAGTCTTTGTACAGAGAAGGGCCAGTACTTACATATGGATAAAGCCTCAAACAACCCAGAGGGTTCAAGGGCATTACAAAATAAGGATAACATGTTTCTCCTTCCGGCTCAATCTCCAGTTTTCCTCCTGCAATTGGTAACACCAACCACTCGCATACAATATTCCAACTGGTGTTTCCAGTGAAGTCTTGGTCGACCTATTTTTCGAAGCCCTTCGAGTACATCTTCGAATACTTCTCGCACTGGTTCATTCTGATCTATTCTACTGGCATGTCCTAGCCAGCGCAAACGCTTTGTCGGACCATTTTTCTCTGGCAGACTCCCAGGGATGTTTCTTTAGCATGTGATATTACCCAGAATTCTGCGCCATATAGCAAGACACGTTGCATGAGTGTCTGCTATAGTTGGATCTTCGTTTCTCGAGAGAAGATTTTACCTCTGAAGTGCTTGCATAGCTCGAAATAACATGGTTCTGTTTACGGCAGATCCAAAGTAAACAAATTCGTCAATTACGTCGAAATTTATAACGGTTATCAACGTTCGCTCTTTCATCCAATCCGGTGGACGTTCTGATTGTCGAAACCATTACTTTGTCTTGCCCTCGTTTGCTGCCAAACCGACTTTTGTTGATTCCTTCTCAATTCTGGAAAATACTGCAGTAACATCTTGTAGATTTCGCCCAATGATGCATAAATCGTCGGCATATGCGAGCAGGATGTGACTTTTGTTACTGATAGCTGCATTAGTGTTGACCGCACCTTTTCTGAGGATGATCTCAATTAATATGTTCAAGTGATCACATAATAGACTGTCGCCCTGCCTGAGGCCTCGTCTCGTACTAAATAATTCTGTGAGATCTGTACCAATCTTTACTGAGAATGAAGGCTTGCCAGATTAGTAGGAATCCCAAGCTCCGACATAACTTGTTACAGTTTTCCCCGTATCGGGGTACCGAAGGCTGCCACATAATCTACAAAGCTGTGGTAGCTATCGATTTATTTTTCTTGGGTTTCTCCAGGATTTGTCTTAATGTGAATATCTGGAGACAGTTTCCTTTCCAGACCCAAAACCACACTGATAAGGTCCGATCAGGTCTGCAACAAGCGACTTTAGTTTTTCGCAGATTACGCTCAAGAGGACCTGGTATTCCTTATTCCACGATAGTTGGTATATACAATATGCTAAGGCTCCGATCGTCGGGCATGCATTCGTCTGATACAAACACCTTTCAGATACATGCACCTTTTCAACTCATATCAGCCAGCCTTAAACAGCTCAGCCGGTAGTCCTTCAGCACCAGCGGCTTTGTTGTCCTTAATGCGGCAAATTGCAGTTCTGACCTCAAAGTCGGAGGGGGCAGTCAACGCCATCGTCCTGTATGGTGTCAACAGCCTCATCTATATTGAAGTCTCCTGCGACAATTACAGCAGAGAGATGAAGTCTGCATATTCCCAACATAGTCTGCATATCTGTGACAATATTTCCGTCCTTATATCAACAAAGGCGAGCCCTAATCTACTGTAGTTGGTGTGGATTTTTACTTTTCGTTAGAAATTACGGGTCTCATTCTTTCTTTTGTAAGATTCAATTTGCTTACTCCAATTGCTTACTCGCCCTTTCGCCACAACTGTTTTTTTCTTAAACAAACGACAGTCCTCTCTCCTCTTCTCCCACTGTCATCCAACGCGGTTCCCGTTGGAACTGAGTGAGGTATTGCCACATACGTGTAGCTTCCTTTTGACCACCTGCCATGGACACTCTTCATCGTACCATGTTTTGTCTTTAAATAGTTTTTCTTAACGTAGAGTGGGAAATGTACTTCCACTGCGCTTCAGGATCATGAGGCGGGTGTGCGCTCTGCGCCAGTAGATGTGTGAGATTCTATGCATAGGCCGTAGCTGCCTCTTTCCGATGTCCTATGTCTGGTTTCGTACGACTTTCCCTCTGCTTAACCTTGTGGGAACATTTGCTCCAGCCAGGTAGTGATCCGAATCGATATTAGCTCCTCGAACAAGTACGTCCATTACACTAGTAGGGTGCCTTCCATCAAGATCCGTCAGGTTTTCCGTCTGTTGATTAGGGTATATACATACAAGTAGTCTTATGGATGTCTTTATGTTGAAGTCTAGTACTACCAACAACAAAGTTATTCGATCGGTAAATCCAACAGTCCCATTCCATTATCGGAAATGATGGCGTGTACACCCAGAGAACTAATTGTTGGAAAAGAGGTTGTAGCAACCGAATTTAGTCGCCACAACTAAAATTCGGTTGAAGCAAGCTCGTTTCATAATTGATTCGGTTGTGACAATTGAATCTTCATCTATATTCGTTCTGTCGACTAAATTTTCTCAAACTTTCGGTTGGAGTAACCGAATGTGGCACCAATTCAGTTGCAATAACCGAATTTGTCATCATCAAATCAATCAAATTGTGACAACCTCTAATGAGGTTGTGCCAACCTCTAATGAGTTTACGGCTAATTCGGTTGTCTCAACCGCATTTTTCTGTGAGTGTAGACCGAATTTACCGATCATTGGTTCAAAGTCATTTTCCCTGCAGACTTTAGCATTCATATCACCTAGAATAATCTTATTGTCATGGGCAGGCAGTCGTCGTAGGTTTCCTCTGGGCGCTCATGGAACATGTCCTTGGTGTCATCGTCTTTTTTGCTCTGGCGGGCCATGTACACAATTTAGGGATATATTAAAGTATTTCGCATTTATGCGGATGTTGGCTTTACGGTCACTCACGGGGTTGAACCTTGAGACTAGATGTCGTCTATGTCTCAGATCTTCTGCCTTGTATAGCCATGACCAGTTCATCGCATCTTCGGGATACCAATAATGTCAGACTTATAATATCTACCAGTTGAATATTGGTACTGGATCTGTATAATGTCATAACATTCCAAGTGCATATCCGTTAATCGTGGTCCTTATAACATTTGTAGGGATCTTCAATAAATAGGGGGGATTTATGTTTATCATTTTCATTCTTTACTTTCATTGTAAATATAACGGTGACGGAAGGCAAGCCCAGCCCACCGTGGATTTGCATTTTACCTACTGTTAGGATGATTATGTTTCAATCGCCCATTTTACATCAGACACTGACCAGAATGCAGTCTCTGTTTCTTTAGTATAGATCCACCGTTGGCCAGTAGGGTTGGCTCATCCGTTTTCAGAGGACAAAGGAATATGTCCGCCAGATCGAAGACCTTCAGTGACAGGGTCACCTATTTGACATAAGATGCATCAGTGACCGCATATCCAATCAGGCTGCTGCGATTACTGTCACGAAATTTATTATTGTTAACAACAAAGGTGCGAAGCCCTTACTGTAACAAAAATGCCAACTTTTTGTAATAATCATCTCCGTTTCTGTGGCCATTGGTTGGACGATGGATTAAAGTAGGTCTCTTGCTAAACGAATATTGTTTGTTTTATGTTGTTTTCCAACATAAACCAAATGATGCAATTCACAATGTGCCATCTAAAAACCGGCTTGCTGGATGAATTTATTTTAAGCTTAATTATAATTTCACTGCTCAGATTTTTTCTGTGCTACTTTATGCCACATTGCTGTGCCACCTTAGTTTTGCTTATCAGCGGAAATGTGTGCAAAGAAATATGTAGAGGTAAAAACCACAAAAAAATATTATTTAGGTATAATTGGTTTAAAGAAAACGTTATATGGAAATCTTTATTTCCAGAATCTAGAGTATTATAAAAAAAATAAATATTCCTGTTGGAAATTTCCAGAGGATATTACAGAAAATGAAAATGAATTGATATAAAGCCAATATAATAGATGGAGGTGGGCAATAAAATGTACGTAGAAACATTGAAAAATTGTATACATTTTATAAGATTAATATACGAGTTATTCCATGTGAATTTCTTCGCTAGTTAACTGGTTTTAGGAAACTATTTGAGATTCCAAATTTAATAAGTCGAATTAAAATTCAAAACAATAAAACACTTGCATTCCGAAAGACGTCCATTGGATTTCCAAATCTCCAAATTATAATTTAAAAATTCAGTTACATTCATTATTTTAACATTTTCAAATTTTATACTTACCAGCACAGTAACTGCTTACGCACATACATACAGAATCATTCACTGTACAAGACGACCCTTGTTAAAACAGTGTACATTTGCATTTGCATTTTGCATAAAATTGGTAGATCCCATAGAGTATAAATGGAATAGAAGGGACCAGCTGACTCATCTTATCTGATTCAGTTAAATTCATTATTTTAAAATTTTTACATTCCAAATTTTTTACATTTTCTAATTAAATTCAAAATTCAAATTAAAATAAATGTAACTGACACTAGCACGGTCTTCAAAAATGTTATACCACAGAAAATACAACTCTGTGATGTAGATTAAAAAAACTCACCTCACAGCACTGCAACAATGCGAGAACGTATGAGGAAAAGAAGGACATGGTGGAAAAATTCTGTCTGTTCTTGTTGTTGGAATTATAGGCCTTTCAGTGATGTTGATGCTAAGGGATCTTCGATCGATACTAATTCGCACATGTGAATTGCAGAAATTGAGTTTGTATTTATACGATTGATGATCAACCGATGGTATCAATTCCTGCACAGTAGTTAGGCATCTGATGATGAACTTGTCACTCATGCCAGTGAGCGTGTATTGAACTGAATTGTCTATTATTTCCAACAAAAACTAACAATTTTTCAATTAGGAAAATGTTCATGACTTGTAAGCTTGTAGTATGAATTTCTCATACATTAACCAAAAACCAATTTTATACTTTCCAACGTAGTAACCCTACACACATAAATACAGAACTATTCACTGTACAAGACGACCCTTGTTAAAGCAGTGTAAAACAAAAGAATATTTTCTTTTGTAGAGTTAGTTGCATTTGTAGATCCCATCGAGTTAAAATGGAATAGAAGGGACCATCTAACTCATCTGACATTTCATTTTCATCGCTCGTTGATCGTCGTGAGGTAGGTGCGTGTTTGGAGGTGTTTGACGCCAATTGACTTACACCAGGTGGAGTCACAAGAACTGTTGACATAAATTTTTCCTGTCGTTTTGGTGGATAATTGTATAATGTAAATGTATTTTGCACTTTTTTGTTATTCTTTATTGCTAGTATTATGGCAGTCGGTGATGCAATGGCTAGTGTGCGTGGCACTTGTGCATGAGAACGTGGGTTCGATCCCAGCTCAGACCACCTTAAATTTCTTACGACGGCGGTCACCTCGCTCAGTGATGGCGGCAATATCGAATATTTAAAAAGCTTCTCCAAATACCGTCCGGAACCGTTGTACAACTGTAGGTCCCAATCAGTGAGTGTAAAACTAGAACGCGCATAGCTCATTGGTTTGTGAGAAGCTCTCCCTAATCCCTTCATGGGATGTAATGGGAAACGGGTTTTTTATACCCTCACCCATAGGGATGAGGGTATATATCATTTAATACGTAAACAAATTTAACACATAGAAGGAGCCATATTAGACCCTTAGTATCTTTGAACGAAATTCGTTTTAGGATTTTCTAAGATGTTTGAGCCATGTCCGTCTGTCTGCCTGTCTGGCTGGCTCGCTGGCGGTTTGGTTGGTTGGTTGGTTGGTCAACACGATAACTGTCGTAAATCTTTACAGATCACAATACAATTTTGTCAGTGACTATTATTTGCTAATATTGAGCTTGGGATTGCAAATGGGCGTTCTGGTACCTCCCATACAAATCGACACATTTAGCACAAAATAATATTTCTTTCAAACCTTTCTTATGGTTGATGTGATTAGCTTCAACTCGAACACCGGGTAATAATCTGTAAATGTCTATTTAAATGGAGGAAATGGGCGAGATTGTTACGCCCATTCTGGTACCTCCCATACAAAACAAGGTGTTCGTCCAGGTTGTCAATCGGATAATTCGCGTGAAACACTTGCGACCTTAATGAAATTAGGAATAAGGGTTCACGTTATTAAACGCCAATCACCGATTAAAACAGGGGTAATTTTGCCACGCCCATTGTGGTACCTCCCATACAAAAGTTGTTTGGCCGTCTGGTTGTTCGGCACGAGAAGTCCCGCAATATCTAACCAATCTTTATGAAAGTTTATGCTAGTCAATATTTAGTCAAAAAACTCTCATATAGAAAATGAGCTGTACCTTCCATATAAAAGTTGGGCGGCTGCATGGGTGATCGATACGATAACTCTCGTAAACTGCAACCGATCTTAGTAAAATTCTGTACTAGGCAATATTTAACTAAAACCTACTGTGTAATTAATAACTACCTCTTATGCCACGCCCAGTTTCGTAACTCCCATAAAAAAGTTGGGCGTATTTGCAGTTTGCCGACTCGATATCTCCAATAAATCATAACCGATCTTAATAAAATTTGGTATTGATCAACATTTTGGCAAGAACTTGCCATGCCCATTTTTGTACCTCGCATATAAATATTCAGAGGGAAACTAACTAATTTGGGTTTTCAATAATATTTAGCGCAATGTCAAGATACAATTGAATATGGGCACTTTTGCGTATGGGCGTTTTTTAACAGAACACTCATGCAATGGATGGCTTAGGGTAAGGGTATGATTAAGTCGGTTCACCCAACTGAAACTTATGTACTGCTTTTAAATGTGCACTAGTTCAAAAGATATACAAGGGCCTCGCACACTGCCATTATACCACCGCATATGTCAGGCTGAATTTGAGCGATGGCACAGGTTACGTTGACTTTGAGGTCACCGGTCGTTTATACATTATTGTCATCGACCAGCGACTTTTGCAATCCAAAGAAGACAAAGTCTAAAAGGGTAAAATCGCACGATCTCGTTGGACAGTTCCCATCGCCTCTGCATGATATAACCATGCCCTTAAATCTTTCGCGTTGAATGCCCATTGTTTTTTTAGAGTTAAAGAATTTTAAATTAAAATAAACCAAAGAAAACAATTTTTAATATCAATTAGACTGGCTTTATTGGATTTGAAATTTTATGCCATTAATATTTAAATGTGATTTGGGTCGTGCGGTCGCCACAGCTGGTGCGTACATGGCGCAATCTGGAACTCCAATTTTCACCTACTGTCCGCAGTATTTTCGACCGTATTTTGCCGATTACTCGTCGAATGTAGATTTCCTGGTGCTGAATTGTGTCTGGTTTATCAGCGTAAACGAGCGACTTTACAAAAGAAAATAAAGCAATGGGGCTAAATGACAAGATCTTCGTGGTCAGTTAACAGGACAATTATGTGAAATTGTTCGTTCATCATAAGTTTCTTTGCTGTGTGGCAAGTGGTTCCGTCCTGTTGGAACCATATGTCAGCAAGATTAGCGACAGCTAACTGAGGTACGAAAAAACTTATAATCGCTTCTCTATTCCGTTCACCCTTGACAGCAACATTCTGCCCATCGTAGTTTTTGAAGACATATGAACCAATGACCCTGCAGTCCATGGGCCGAATTTTGAGCGCATTCGATGGTCGTGGGGCTTGAATTCTTGCACAAGCTGAATTTTAAAAGCTCGTAAACCAAGATCTTTTTTTAAAATCTCACATAAAGTGGGTCTTCTTCAATGCTTTCCAATACAAGGGGTATCGATTGTTGGGTGCGCACTGTTTGGTGCCTTACGGAATTCACGTTATCACTAAGAGTAAACGTGGCGCGAAAACGATCCATTGTTATTCGAATTAGCCGCTCTGATGGACGATTACACTGTGTGTAGTTTTTTAAGTCATGGAAATATAATTATATACGGACACCACTACGTGATAAAAGACCAAAAAAAAAAAGACCCGTGTCTCCCAGTTTTGCCCAAAGTCATGCACTTTTTTTAATGGGCACCTAAAGATTTGGGGCCTCGGTGTCATTTTTGCAAAAAAGTGATCATTTTTTCAGGCTCATATTTTGCAAACCGTTCGGAATTTTAATTTACTTTCTGAGGGAAAGTTGTAGCTCTCGTCATAAAAAACAAAAGTTGTGAACATATAAACAACTTTATAGAATACTAGCTGACCCGGCAAACGTTGTTTTGCCATACATTTAGATTTTCGATATAAATCCACACTCGCGCCAACAATTAATTTTAAAAAAAATTGTATGGGAACCACCCTAAGGGTTGAAGATAGAGGGTAGATATGTTCTGGTAAACTGTTGGGATTGCAAAAATATTGAGGGTCGGTCATTCATTTGACTCCTCTAGGAGGCACCCTTGTAATATAAAACGTTAAAATTTTAAATTTCGACAACAGCGCCACCTATCGGGTCCATGAAAAATAGATGTTGGTCGATTCGCAGACCTACCCGATATGTACACAAAATTTCATACAAATCGGTCCAACCGTTTCGGAGGAGTTTTGTAACAAACACCGCGACACGAGAATTTTATATATTAGAAGATATTAACTTCCTAGGAATGAATATTATACTGTGTGATGCGTCCCTTGTTGCGTGTGCTGAGCTTACTGCTTTGCCTGTGCTGCTGCGGTCGGTGAGATAGCATAGTATCCCAATGTTGATGTAAACGGTGTTACGAATCATTCCTAGGAAGTTTATATGTTCAAGAAAGTTGTTTATTGGTACATTTCTGTAGTACATTTCTGTAGTTTAGTATTTCCTTGAATTGTGAACGATTTGCTACCTATGGACCTGAACAGGCAAAAAAAGGTAAAAAAAATCGAATTTTTTAAAGTTTTTTGCGATTTTGACCTTGAAGATGAAGTTATTTTGATTTTATATGTTGCCAGTTTTTAGTCTGTATGACAAGAGATACAACTTTACCTCAAAGAGTAAATCAAAATTCCAAACGGTTTGCAAGATATGAGCCTGAAAAACTAATCAATTTTTTACAAAACTGACACCGAGGCCCAAATCTTTGGGGGCCCATAACAAAAAGTGCATGACGTTGGGCAAAACTGGGAGACACGGGTCTTGTTTTTGGTCTTTCATCACGTAATGGTGTCAATATATGCTTATATTTTTTCGGTGTTGCACTGTGTTATCAATACCATCAAATGGACGAAGTGCATGAGAAGTTTGAATAACAAAACCATTATTTTGATAACAATTTGAAAGTGTTGCTACCGTATAAGTCTATCAATGATGAAATGACAAACCAAACTAATCAAAAAGCAGCCATCAGGTGTTAAATCGGTTGTCACTTAAAGCAGTGTTACCAACTCAAAGTTGTGAATCTGCAAAAAAATACGGGTTAGCATCAGTTGTGCGGCTCGTAGCACCGTTCTGTTGTTACCCCATGGTGCTCTCCGTTAACGGTGATAGCAATGCCATAATCGTTTTCAAAGATATACGGAGCGATGGTGCCGCCGGCCCACAAGTCACATCAAACAGTGATTTTTTCGGGATGTATTGCTACTTGGTGGCCCACGTATATTCTCATACTAGCGAGTTAAAAACGGATGAAAAGTGTCCTAATTAACTTCTTTGTCGAACTGTTTTTTAATCTCCATCATCTAATAAGTTGCTTTTATTTTGTCGGGCTGTGTAATATTGCGTGCCTGTGACTTCCGTAGCGAGCCGGGGTTTGTTACAATTTTGTACAGAATTTATTCAAAAAAGAAAAAGAAAACAGGAAAAATTATTTCCACGAGCAACAAATTCTTTACTCATTTACTTATGTTTATCGCCGGTTTTGTTTGCGTGCCTTTCAACCATCTTCACATTTAGGCGTATTAAGTACCAACAACAAAGACCTCCCCTGTTTTTGTTTTATTTATTTGTTGTCTTTATTGTTTTCTTTGCCACCTATTAATCGCCTCTCCAAGGCAGGCAACAATAAAGTTTACGACGACAAGGCTAAGTAGCATTAAGTGATGGCTTAGTTGGGTCTTATCTGTTGTTAAACTCTACCAAGAAGTTAATCCATTGAATTTGGCTTTTAACAGAACATTTTACATGAACGTGGTTTCTCCCACACCTACAACAATTTGTGTTAACATAGACCAAAGTGTTATTTTTTTGCCCCCACAAGGATTAACACTGAAAAATACCATAATTTCATGGTAAATTTTCTTTGGTTTAGAAACAAATATGAGAACATATACTCCATTTTTGTTTTGTGAGAAAAATATCATCCTTTCTGCTGAAAAGTTAACCTTGTAAACTTCAAATTTCACATTTTTTAAATTTTCTCTGTAAAAAATGCCAACGTGGGCAATAATTTATTCTAGTCGTTTTGTTTCATTTCCGCAGAGTTTTAAGATTCCAAGTTGTTTTAGTGGGACAATAATTTTCTTTTCGGACACTCAAATATTTATGATCACCCTAAAAAATTCACATGTAAATGAATTCCAAGGAAGATACAGAAAAACAATCATGAGGTGAAATTTCGATCAGGTTAAGGGCATGTTAGAATGTCAGTGCAAATAGAACGATACGCGGAGCGACAGACAGACAACAGACAAACTCGCGGTCATCACAAGGAATTTAGAGGTTGACACAACCGCTTTAGAGGTCGTTACAGCTGTTAAGCTACGACCAACTAGGGAGTATCCTTGGCACAGCTGATCGACTATGAAGTAAGAAATTGTTAGAAAACAGAGTTGATAGGCAAGAGAGTGATAAGCAACCAGTTGTTTTTTCCCGTCATTTTCAAAATTACTATTGTAATAAAGCTATTGAAGACAAGTAAAGATTTGTCGGCCAGTTTATTTCAATACACGCTGAAAAATCTGTATTTTTTTTTCTAAATTTTGCTTTTCCATATTACATGTTGGCGACACAATGATTAAAATGTTATAATGTATGTGTTTGTGACCCAAATACAGTTTTGTTTGTAATACAAATACCGCAGTGTTTGGTACACCGTTTACTTCATTTTCTTTTTGCGCTATTCTCTGTCGAGGGGAAAAAAGAGACTGACGAAGAGAGATTGTTGTAACAGAGTTTTACTAGTGCTCGTAAGTCTTCTGCGATCACACGCAATGGGACCTCTGCAACTGCGAATAACGCGGGCGGTGGTAAATCCTCCCCAACTATGGGGAAACTAAAAATCTCTGCCCCTCCCGGAAGCTGAGAGCTGATCTTCAACTGGCCACTAGATTGATTAGTCAACTCTCTGCACGGCCAGTCGCCGCACTCACTCCTGCACAGGTAAATACCTTGGAGTGGGCTAAGGGCGTCTGTAAGGGTTCCAAGTCTGTAGGGACAAAGCTTCCACTGGCTGTTACTAAAAGACAGAGTTCAGTGGAGGATGATACTAAACCTGGTCCCTCATCTAAGAGGCATAAAAGCCACCCAGTGCTCGGCAGGTCCTTTAGTGATGTTGCGTAGAACAGCCTAATCATTGGTGTCTTGGATGAAGGTTCCCATGATGGACGTATCCCCAAGGATAAATGGCGCCTTGTCGAAGGAGCCCTTCTTACGGTATTCATGGACATCGTAAACGACAACCCTGGTCCTGTGCCAATTCGCGAAGACGTGGGATGGTTCCAGGGAGGTATTAAACTTATCGGCTGCTCTGATGAACGAGCAGCTCGATTGTATAAGTCCGCCATGAGTCGGGTAGGTGAGGTTTGGCCGGGGGCAAAACTAAAAGCGGTGGATAGGAAGGATATAGCTTTTAGACCAAAGGCTAGGGTTTGGGTCCCGTCAAACTCACCTACTGACCCACAGGAGATCCTAAAGATCATCAGCCACTGCAATCCTGCATTCCTGCAAAGGATTGGAAGGAGGTCAAGTTTGAGTATCCTTTAGGAACCTCCAGGCAGGTAGTTTTGGTCCTGAACCAGGATTCCATAAAACCCTTAGAGGAGTCCAAACATCAAATTCGGTTTGGGTTCCTGAGTGTACCCCTCAGGGTATACAAAGTGGATATACTGAGTGGCAAACCGGCCGAGTCGAAGTCGGGAGTCACAGCTGTAGATGCTGGAAAGCATCCTGAAACAGCGGTAGATGCTGAAGAAGCACTACTGGATGACGACAGTTTCAGCATCATTGACCTGTGGGGCCGCTCTGCCTGGCTCCAAGATCGGTCCATCACAAGCGAGGGTGATCACGAGACAACTGTAATCGACCTACCCGCAGTTGAAGATCATGTAGACGATGAAAGTCCTGCAGATAAATCTTAATTGCAGTAAGGCAGCATCTGTCAACCTCATTCTCCATCTTGGGTAGGGTGGAGCCGATGTGGCCTTGATACAAGAATAATGGACGTTCATTGATCGTATATGTGGTATCAGGTGCAATGGATACAGGACCTTCGTCCTATCAACCCCAGGTAGGCCATGATCTTGCATACTCATTAAAAACAAATTTAATGCTCTTTTATTGCAGAATTTTAGTGATAGCAATACAACCGCCATCAGCCTCTCGCTGGAAAACGTCCAGCGGGACATCAGGCTAGTTTCATCGTACATGGGGCACAACCATACTGAATCACCCCCTCCGAAGTGCGTCAGGGATATTGTATCGGTGGCAAAAATATGGAATTTAAGCGTCATTTTAGGTGCCGAAGCCAACGCGCACCACAAATTATGGGCGAGTACCGGCACCAATGGTCATGGTGAGTCTCTTTTTAATTTCATTATAAGCGAAATAGTGGCGAGGAACCGACCTTCATAACTTCGGTTAGGAGGGAAGTACTAGACCTAACTTTACTACTTGGCTACGACTATGTAACTATATCCGATTGGAGCGTACTTTCTGATCACTCATTTTCTGATCATAGATATCTACAGTTCCGCATAAATATCGAACCTCTGAAAAATGAAGTTTTTAAAAATTATAGGCAAACGGACTGGAACGGCTATCGTGCGCGCCTAACGAAACTTTTATATATTCCGACTAATGTGCCAGAGCTGGAAGAACTAGTTGGCAAATTTACTGATGCGTGCAGGAACACGCTCAATGAATTCTGTAAGACCAGTGGTTATAATGCTGCCAAGGGTAGGAAAAACCTTCATTGGTGGAACGCTGAGCTTCAGGATCTAAGATCGTCCATTTATATGGCAGTAGGAGTTTGGCTAGACGCTAGTCAATAGTTGCTATAGAGAAAACTGCAGGTATAACAATGGGTTTCTTTAGCCTAAGTGTGCTAGACAGCGTGGTGTCTTGCAGCCTTTTCAACCAACCGCCTTTTATAACTCCATTTTTGCATTCTTTCACTCAGTGATTTATAAATATTCCTGAATACGTGTGGATATGTTAATAAATATTCCTGAATACTTCAGTTGACTGATCTTTTGGGTTTCAAGTTCGTGAATTCAGTCACCAATTGTTCGTTTGATAGGAAATGAAGCAAGCATACGTTAGTCATGCCAAAAAAACTACTCATGCACACTCACTCAAGCTCAAATTGGGCTCACTCAAGAAGATTCATTCACTACTCATATTCACGAACGCTCACAGGGTAAAATTTTGACCCTACTCACGCGCCCATCTATTACTTACTTACATACTTAGGCGGCGTCAGACAACCCGGAGGGATCAAGAGCCTTACATAATGAGGATAACATATTTCTCCAACCGGCTCGATCTTCAATTTTTTCTCCCAATGGTTAATAACACAAAGCTCTCGCATGCAATATTCCTCCTTGTTGGCAAGAAAAATTCTCCGCCTGATTTCTAGGCTGACGTTATTGCTTCTGCTAACGGCAGGTCCGAGGTAAATAAATTCGTCCATTACCTCGAAATTTTAAGGCTATCAATGTTCACCCCTTCATCCAATCGGGTGTATGTTCTGCTTCTCTAAACCATTAATTTTGTCTTGTCCTCGTTTACTATCAAACACATTTTCGCTGATTTCTTCTCAATTCTCGAAAATACTGCAGCCAATTCTCCCAGCTTTCGCCTAATGATGTCAAATCAGCAGCATGTGACTTTTTCAGCTGCTAGTTTTATTCGCGTTGACTACAGCTTTTCTCACGATGATCTAAATTAATATGTTGAAGAGATCCTATGATAGGGTGTCAGCCTTGCCTGAAGCATTGTCTTGTACTAAATGCTTCGGTTAGATATTTACTGAGGATTTCGAGAACAACAGTGTCATTCTACAAAAGCGGGAATACCAAGCTCCGATACAGCCTGGTACAGATTTCCCCGTATCTGACCATCGAAAGCAGCATTATAGTCTACAACGAGGTGGCAGGTTTGGATTTGTTGTTCATGGGTTTTCACCAGGATTTGTCATAATATGAATATCTGGTCGATAGTTGACTTTCCAGGTCTAAAGCCACACTGTTGAGGTCCGAACAGGTCAGCAACAAATGGCTTTAGTATTTCGCACATTACGCTAGAGAAGACCTTCTATGCTTAATCCAAGATACATACACTTGGGTTAACTTTCTTTGAAAACAGAACACATATGCTAAGACTCCAATGGTCGGGAATTCATTCGACTAGCCAGAATTTACATATGAGCTGATGCATCCACCTTTCCAACTGATAACCGTCAGCCTCAAACAGCTCGGACGGTAATCCATCGGCACCAGAGTTTTGTGATGTGTTAACATCTATAGGCTCGGGTAGGGACTAAACTCACAAAGTGAACACATCCAAACACAGTTTGTCCGACTGCGATCACAGGTTGTTTGACGTTAAACTTCTCCGAAACTGCTTGACCGATTTGTATGAAATTTTGTGGGCATATTGGGTAGGTCTCAGAATCGGCAAACATCTATTTTTCATACCCCCAAAATGATAAGGGTGACCCAACCCATATATACACGGAAAGAAAAAACTCGTTCCTCCCAAACGAAATCTCAGATAACTGAAGTTCGTTTGGGGATTCTAGTTGGGAGAAACGAACTTCTGTTAAGCCATACTTATCATTTCGTTTGGGAGAACCGAAAAATGTTTGCAGCAAACGAGTTATGAAAAACATAAGCTGAAAAAAACGTTTGCGAGAAACGAAAAACGGTTCCGCCAACTGTTCCCTCGGTTACAGCAATCGAGTTGTAGTTGATCCTAACGAAAAAAAACGTTTGCGAGAACTGAGAAACGTTTGCAGTAAACGAGTTATGAAAAATTAAAGCTGAAAAAGCGTTTGTGATAAACGAAAAACGGTTCCGCCAACTGGTCCCTCGGTTACAGCAACCGAGATGTAGTTGATCCTAACGAAAAAAAAGTTTGCGAGAACTGAAAAACGTTTGCAGTAAACGAGTTATGAAAAATTAAAGCTGAAAAAATTTTTGTGATAAACGAAAAACGGTTCCACTAACTGTTCCTTCGGTTACAGCAACCGAGTTTTAGTTACAGCAACCGAGTTGTAGTTACTCTATTCAGTACATTACTTATACATTAAAATTTATATTTATGGCTTCCATAAGCTCTTTTTTGTGTAAATTTCCAACATTTATGATTTTGGTTTTACCCATAAAGTTTGTTTTAAAAAAAGTTGGAATTTTTGTCTATATTTTCAGTGTCTACGAACACGTTCGTCTCGACTTGCATTCAAATAACAACTAAAAGCGCAGCAAACTACAACGCGCCAGTTGTCCATCCAAGCTATATTGACAAGGCAAAAGCTTTTTATGTGTATGCGTCAAACGAGGGGACTGTGTATACAGTCGACAGAAAGAGAGAATGAGAAAAATTTACGTTCTTTGTACTCATTAGAAAAATGGCTAATTTCAGTTATCGCAAACGGTTTTTAACTTGCGACAAATGTAATTTTGTACTCGTTTAATGCAAACGAGATCTCGTTTACAACAACATGATACATATTTGCGATATATGAGTTTATTTGGGAGAACTACATAAACGGTTGCGATTACTAAATTAATACAAATCAATCAAAGTATTGTTGTGGCAACCGAGCAATAAACGTTGTTTTTCTTTGCGTGTAGAACACAGATTTGTCCGACTGCGAAACACAGCTTGTCATACTGCGAAAGAAATCACACACTTATATAGTGGCAGTGAATAGTTGTCTTGTGTGGGTGCGGAGCGCTCTCAAAGCAAAGAGAATAATGACATGGTTATACGTATATACAAATGAGATAGCAAGAGAGCAACGGAAATTGTGTGACTTTCTGTAGCGTATGTACGAACACAACAATGTATGTATTTACATGTGTCTGTTGATTTGCATTCTCTTAGTGTTTTGTGGGAATAAAACAAAAAGTATTAAGCAAGAAAATAATGACACATGTGCTTGCACTGGTCTTTAAATAATTTTAGGTGTTAATATTATTTAAATGTAACGTCATCGTATGACTGAACGCTGTTTTTTATTTTCCTATGTAACATTTACTAAGTTGTTCATAGAAATCGACCAGGTACCGTGTAACAACCAGGTTTTAATACATCGACCGTGAGTTCGAAAACTCATTGAGTTTTTACTATAATAATTGAAGCCCCTGGTAGAAGAAGGTGTTAACTCAATTCTTTCAAAAACAATGTTTTCCTTCTTTTAATGTTTCCATGGTGTCAGATCTTGTTTTAGATAAGAAAAAAGTGAACATCTGATAGAGGGCGGATGGACAAGTCCGTGACTCTTTGAATGAAACACAGTTTTTTTTTGCAAAAAAATTATTTCTTTTTCATCATGTCTCCTTTTACTTCAATACACTTAGTCCAACGTTTCTCCAATTTTTATATCCCTTCCAAAAAATACGATTTTTGGAGGTCCATAAAATAGGCATTTGTTTGATCAATAATTTCATCGTTGGAGGTAAATCTCTTCCCACCGAGCCATTTCTTTTGGTTTGAAAATCGGAAAAAGTCACTGGGGGCTAAATCCGAAGAATATGGCGGATGAGGTACCAATTCGTAGACCAATTCATGGATTTTTGCCATTGAGACTACACACGTTTGCACCCGTACGATTATGGTCAATTGAGAGGAAACGCGGCACCCATCTTGCAGACAGCTTTATTAAACACAACTGATCATTTAAAATTGAAACCACACTGCCATATGAAATTCCTATGGCATCAACAATCTCACGCACTTTTACTTTTCGATCGGCCAACACCATATCGCGGATATTTTCGACATTTTCGGGTGTATTGACCGTCCAGAACGTTCAGCGTCATTTGTACTTGTACGACCACAACGAAAGTCAGTAAACCGCTATTTTTACCATTGAAATCGATGGTGCAGAGTCCCCACAGTATTTATCAAGCTTTTCCTTTCCTTGATTGACGTTTTTTTTCGCAAAAAATAATATTTAATATTTAATTCGATGAAAGCATGCATAGGAAAGAATATTGATGGTCATGGAGGAATATTGATGGTCATGGAGTTTAGACAATTGTCGCTTACTTGAGATTTATTTATCCCTATAATGTGTTATGATATACCTAAATACTTGTGGAGGAGAGAGCTGATGATATGCCTGGGAGGGCATTGAAATAGCTATATTCCCAACCATCCACCATAATGATCAATTTCACACATTTCTTTTTAATATTTCTATTAAAAAGTACTTTTTCTATAAAAAAGTACATTTTAACAGTTATTGATCTTGAACCGGACAATTATTGAAAATATGACAACTAAAAGATCGAATAATATAAACTCAAACGAATTTAATGAGAACTCGAAATTCACTTTTTCCGTTTTTAAAAAAAATACACGAGGTTGTATGTTGTGAATGTTAAACGCAAAGTAAATGACGGAACTTGCTCAAGACTTGACAGTAGTCTATTAACAGGTGGTACTTGATGGGAGCAGTGTTGCATTTCATATAAATACGAGGGAAGTGCGAAAAGTCATGGAGTTATTGATCCATCCTCTATTTAAATTATTAAAATTAAAGTAAAAATTTTTTTTTTTAAATCAGAAACATTAAAAGGAGGAAAATATTGTTTTTGAAAAAAGTGAGTCAACACCTTATTCCACCAGCGGCTGTAATAGTTTTAGTGCTTTAAGTGTGGGGTTTGGAATCCGTAGAATTATGTTGTTGCAGCTGAATTGAAAATAAATTCGGTTGTACCATCAGAAAATCTAGTTGCCGCAATATCAATTTTCATAAGTACGGTTGTTGCAACCGAATTACCTACAAATTCTGTTGTTGCAACCGGCTAAAAACGATAGCTACAACCAAGTTGCAATTCGATAGTTGCAATCAAATTCATGCCAACTTCGGCGGTTGCAGTTGAATTGATGCTACATTTGGTTTGTGCAACCGACTTGGTACCAACTTTAGTTGTTGCAACCGAATTGATACCATATGCGGTTGTTGCAACCAAAATTGTAAAAACAATTAGTTGATAGAATTAATATAATTGAAAATTCTGTAGGCACCAATGAAGCAATTATGAAATGAGATTGTTTTAAATGAATTTTAGTTGTGGGGACTAAATTGAGTCATGCCAAGAATGCAATTCGGTTTTCGGATTCGGATTGCTACAACCTATTTTCAAACAATTACTCCTGTGAGTGTATGCCAGCCCATCGTTCGTTACTCGTATTTGTTGTTTTATATTTTAACATTTCATTCTAATGTCAACAACAAAGGTGTTAGTTTCGGAGTGGAAATATTTTACAACTTTTTAAAAAAATGTTCGCTTTCACATAACAATTTTTGTCACAGCTTTTTTTTTCAACTGAGCTATTGTACATGTATCTCATTAAAGCAAATGCAAGTTCAACACGAATCATTCGCTTCTATGTCCTTCGGCGCCCCCCTGCAATATCCTTCAAAACCAATATTTATTATTAATAACAGCAGGAATTTCCACAGATTCCACTGCATTTCAGTGTGTGAAATATTGAATATCCACTTAGCGTCGAGATTAATGAAGTGATTTCGCGTCAATTCACCGCATTCAGTTATGCATTCCATGTGTATTAACGCCCTTGTGGCTTAATGACACGAGTGTTCATTGTGATGATGGTGATCCTCTGGATGTGAATTCACATCGCGACCACACACAGTGTGTCACATCCAATTCATGCAAATTGTGTTTTGTCAGCAATGATTGCAAATTCTTCGGGGAAAATTTAAACACACTGACAACTGTTATTAAATGGGAAAGTTTAAAGCATAACTCGAAATCAAAAATATATCTACATTCGAATATAAATATCCTTTAAAACTCTTCAATAGAAATTTAAATAAATAAACTTTTTGAATATAGAATATTTGTTTTAAACTTGACAATATATACAATTTCTGTATGAGCAGTTTAAATTATTAAACTCATCGGAAGTTGTGTAAATATAGAATATAATGATAGATTTCAGTGAACTAAAATGCCAATATCTTTGGAGAATTGTGTCAATCTAAAGGGGGACTACGTTGAGAAATAAATCATTTTATATTTGAAATAAGAAATATGTTTAAAAAGTTGTTGCATCCACTTTCGCATGTACCAAACTTTAGGACACTAATCCTCTGCAATTAAGGCGCAAATTGATCACAGTATCCGTGGGTCTCCAGTCAAATTAAACCCGGAAGCGTTTAGTATTGGAATTAATGATTTATCGCAATAGCGTTTATACTCAAAATCAGCTAGCCTAATCCTGCTCTCAAAAAACTGATTGAACTCAAAACTGAGGTTGTAGCAACCATCGACTAATTTATACATAGACTTGTCAACTCGCTCATCGGTTTAATGATTGAAATGAAGCGAACTTGTGGAAGTTGCAAGTTTGAACTGCCATTTGTAGATCAGGCAGTGAGCCGGTAATATTTTCAAGGACAAGTGGAGACTTACTTCAACTTGCAAACAAGCCAGGGTCCTATGGCCACAGGTGGATAGGAAGAGGACTAGGCAACTACTTAACTTGCCGAGAGGCAGGTTATCCACAATGGTAGGAACACTTACGGGACATTGTCTTGTAGGAAACCACGCCCTAAGATTGGGACATAGAAACTCCACAGTCTGTAGATGCTTCATGGAAGAGGACGAGGAAACGACAAAACACCTTCTCTTAGATTGCCGTGCTCTGGCAGAACTGAGAAGTAGGATATTCGGAACACACTTAGTTAGCACTGCAGCCGTACAGGATATTCCTGTAGGTCTTATAGACAAATTCATTGAAACGTCAAATTGGCTAGACGACTAGTCAATAGTTGCTATGGAGAGGATACTGTAGGTATCACAATGGGCTTCTTTAGCCTAAGTGTGCTAGACAGAGTGCTGTGTTGCAGCCTTTTCAACCCACCAACCAACCAAGTTTGAACTTCAAGAGAAAAATTTTGTCGCTGAGGTTTGACAAACACAGCTGAAATTGTTACTGTTATTGTTCAAAATATGTAAATATATGAACATCGTGAATGCACAAAACTAAAATGGGAGGAATTTGCTCGATGTTACTAACAGAAGTTCGTTTCATCATTAAAAAAGCGCAAAGAGAAATGTCAGATGAGATGGATAACGAATCTATATATAAAGTAATCTAAGGTAACAACCGTAAATTAAAATGTCGCCACCGAATTGAAGTTGCCACAAAACGATTTTAGGTTGTCACGACTGAAGTTCGTCCCCTCAACTGAATTTTGGTTGAAGCAACATCTAATAGTTTGTGACAACCTCTATTGCGATTGTGACAGCCTCTAGAGCGGGTTTGATAAAGTCTAGAGCGGTTGCGATAACCTCTGGTGCGATTGTGACAGCCTGTAGAGCGGGTTTGATAACCTCTTGTGCGGTTGTGGCAACCTCTAGTGCGGTTGCGATAACCTCTAGTGCGGTTGTGACAACCTCTAGTGCGGTTGCGATAACCTCTAGTGCGGTTGTGACAACCTCTAGTGCGGTTGTGACAACCTCTAGTGCGGTTGTGGCAACCTCTAGCGCGGTTGCGATAACCTCTAGTGCGGTTGTGACAACCTTTAGTGCCGATGTGACAACCTTTAGTGCGGATGCGCAAACCTCTAATTCGGATGTGATGACATCAAAGGTGGTTGCAATAAACTCTAAATTTGGTTAAGGTTAATTCCCGACATGGGGCTGACCGTGGAGATGGAAATTTTCTGATTTCAATTGGGAGTGGTCAGAAATGATTCATTCATAGGGTAGCCGAAACAGCTCCCGAACAGCTTCAACGAATAAGGGATGCGGAATCCTTCTTTGGTAATGCCAGCTTAAATAGAGCCTGAGAAAAGCATGATTTTATAAGGCTTCCACAGGCCTTTTAAAAGAATGCCAGAAGACGCTTTTGTTCATGGAAACCTGTCTTCCCACATGTTCGCAATTCGTCATTGCAAAATCATAACATCCGATAGCCCAGTAGATAAAGCGTCCAACTATAAGTTCTAAGGTCGTGTGTTGGATTCCTGCAGAATAAAAAAAAAATTATTTATAAGAAGTACAATTGGTTAAAATATAAATCGGAAATATGAAACTAATTTGCGCCCGACGTATTCTATACAATGCCTTCCGGGGCATGATTTCAGGCCTTCCAGCTCCTGATTTCCCTCGCTGGGTCACTACTTGCTAGATTAAGTATGGTCCGGGCAATGGCTTTATGGGCACCCTCCGTTAGCTTACTATAGTGAGAGGGTGAATCCAATAAACAGCCTTATTGGTTATGCGATCACTGATGTTTACTTACTTACCTATGAGGTTTCGAAGAACCTCGGGGGGTCAGGAGCCTTGCAAAGCGAAGATAACATATTTCGTCAACCAGTTCGATGTTTTGCCTTATCTCTCCAGTTCGCAATACGAAGCGTACGCAGGGATTCGTCAACTTGATCCCTCCAGCGGAGTCTTGGTATGTCTATTTTCCGTCTTCCTTCGAGTTCAGTTTCAAAAACCCTTCGTGCTTCCATTCTACTGACATGGCCCAGCCAGCGCAATAGCGCTAATTTCATCAGCTTAAATATGTCAATCTCGGGATAAAGCTCATACAGTACATGGTTCATTCATCGGCGATACTCGCCGTTGTGCACTATAGAGCCATAAATTTTTCGGAGTATTTTCCTTTCGAAGACTCCTACTAATGTTTCGTCTGCTTGCGATAAAATGCAGGATTGTGCGCCATCAGGCCAGATAGGTTGTATGAGAGTCTGGTATTTCTGTTACTCGAGAGAGGGCTTTATTTCTAAAGGGTTTTCTTAGTCCAAAATAACATGAATTCGCAAGCACAATTCTCTGCTTGATCTCAAGGCTGACGTTGTTGTTGTTTACTGCAGATCCGAGGTATCTATCCGAGGTATTCAGTCTACACGCCATCACCAATGGTTGTCAACAGTACTAGCTTCCAACATTTACACATCCATAAGGCTACTTGAATATCCCCTGAACAACAGACGAAGATCCAAATGGATCAACTGGCAATTGATGAAGGACACTTTACTGGTGTAATGGACGTACGTGTGATTCGAGGAGATAGCATGGAATCGGCTCGCTATTTGTAGGAAAAGTTGTTGTAGGAAAAGTGGCACACGATTAAGAAGAGCGAAACGCTTATGAAACCAGACATATAAAACGCTGGGCTTCGGAATGCTTCAATTACCACAGATAGTCACGGCCTATGCAGACAATCTCAATCAGCTACTGGCGTAGAATGCACCGCCGCCTCATGATCCTGAAGAATGCATCGCCGCCTCATGATCCTGGAAGTAAAGGGTCCGCCATCTAACGTTTTTTTTCAACTAGTGCTTATTTCGTGAATGGTAACACTTAGCTCATGTCTGATTTGACAGATAATTAGTTTTATCCTTCCGCTGAACGAATATGGTTGTGTATGCGCTTGAACAACGCTGGGAAATATTGCGACATTACTTTGAAAATCATGGTAATGTTGCAGAATGTGTGCGAAAACTGCGTACGGATTTTGGAAGAAGAGAAGCACCGTCAGCTTCGTATGTTCGTTATCTTGTGAAAAAAGTAAAAGAAACTGACATCCTCATCGATAAACCAAAGCGTGAGAAGACAAAAATAGTGCGTACACCCGAGAATATTGCTGCTGTGGAAGAAAGTGTGCGTGAAGCGCCATCAACATCAATTCACCGTCGTTCTCAACAATTGAACATTTCGGAGACATCATTGAGACGAATTTTGCATAAAGACCTGGGTATGACGCCATACAAAGTCGAATTGATTCAGGAGTTGAAGCCAACTGACCATCCAATGCGTTTTCGCTTCGCTAAGTGGGCCTGCGATCGACTTCCAGAAGATGCCGATTTTGCCAAAAAAATCATCTTTTCAGATGAAGCTCATTTTGATGTTGGCGGGTATGTAGACAAGCAAAATTGTCGCATTTAGGGCACAGAAAACCCGCACGCATCGGATTTTGGTCCAGAGGCATAATTGGGCTATTTTTCTTCGAAAATGAGCAAGGAGTGGCCGTTACAGTCAATGACAATCGTTATCGGGCCATGTTGAACGAATTTTTGTTCACAAAAATTGAAGAGGAGGATATTGGCAACATTTGGTGTCAACAGGACGGCGCTACGTGCCACACAGACGAAGCTACACTCGATGAACACGTTTGTTTAGAAAGAAAAAACGGTTGTGGAGGAATCGCTAGAGTGAGCAAATTGAGTCTTAAAGAAGGAGGAATGAGGCCCGTAAATTCAACCGAAAGTGAAAATCCAAACAACGAAAGTATATCAGGGCCCCCTTTCGTAGAGATAAGGACGGGAACCTTGTCACATATATCCAGAGTATGTTCGTAATATGGAGAGATTACTTCTCTGTTTTACTTGTAGCAGGAGGCTCTAATATACTTATAGATGAGGGTATGGAGCACATACTATGGCGGACTATGGCGTCGACTGCCCGCTCCCAGCCAAAGCTATGTTAGAACTTTAATTAAAAACACCAAAGCCGCTGGCGCAGATGATCAATTTCAAATATCAACAACAAAAGTCACATGCTGATGAGGGATTCACTGAAATGGTATCGTAAATTTATTGAAAATCAAGAAAATTTCGGCACTTGCAAAATAGAAGCGAGCCGAGACGATGTTTCACTCACTCAGTGAGCTCGTACACCCAAAGAAGACTACGGTGATATGTTATAAATCTTGTCAAAGGTCATTTAGTGAGTTTGTGTAAGAAACCTGGTAATGCTGGTTCTCGACAAGGGGGAAGAAGAGGGAATCATCAATCATGTTGTGAAATAGAAATGGATATAACAACGTCCTCCCAAGGACCCAACGTGTCGCTATATAAATGGCACTCTTGAGTTTACAATCTGAGCCAATTTGATCGAGTAAGATTACACTTATTCAATTTAGTGTAATTTTTTTTTTTGTGCAAGTAGCAACTCTGAAATTTGGCAGGTGTCACATATGTTTATTCCGATTTTTAAAATATGGAGCGCTGTTCGAAAGAACAACGCATTGTAATTGTAAACACGTATTAAAAAAACTTGTAATGAACCAAAATTAAGTCAAAGCCAATTTTTCAAAAAAGTCATCTTCTCCGTTGTAGCGTATCTCCATCTGAATACACAAAATGTTCCTTTTTGGGGCTCAGGAAATCCTCATGCAATCCATGAGAAACAAATACACCCACAATGAGAAACTGTCTGGTGCGGATTTTGGTCCAGCGGCGGACCTTAAACTTTTGAAGATGAGCCCGAAATTGTAGTGACTGTGAACGGCATTCATTAGAGGAACATGATAACGGAGTTCTTGTGGCCTCAACTAGACGACATGTTCTTGAGGTCTAATCCGAGATCCAACGCGTCGGTGAGATACAGCCACATGGCTGTGAAAAAGGATTTAAGCAAACACCCGTGAACAACCATCCCTCACACCGAACACCTCAACCAGCAAACCATATCGGCAAACAACCCCACACACGGTCTATCGACTTCAGTCGTGAACGACCACACACACTGTTAAGAATAGTCAGTGTGCGACAGCGATCACACAAGAATAAGTGTTTGGCTGTAATTCTCATCCACATTAATGCAGCTGGAGTACTTAATGTTGGGGTTGAATAGCATCATCAACGAATCGCTTCCAAGCGAGCAATCCGAATAGATCAGTGAACTAGATCCGGGGCTCTAGTTCCGCTTAGAACAGGAGTAGCATTTTTGAAAACGTCTTTTTCAAGACGGATTAAATAAATTTACCGATTATAGCTACCTCTTCCGACTATTCGATTATAGCAGCTTTGGCTGACTATTCGACCCTAGCGGCTTCGGCTGACTATTCTATTATAGCGGTTTCGGCTAACTATTCTATTGTAGCGGCTTCGGGTGACTATTCGATAATAGCGGCTTCGGCTGACTATTCTATTATAGCGGCTTCGGGTGACTATTCGATCATAGCGGCTTCGGCTGACTATTCAAACCCATAGTGGGTTAGTACCGACAATTCCCTGTACTCTTCCTACACAATTAATTCAATGATGACCGATCCCGAACCGTCCTTACCGGACGTATAAAACACATACCGAATTAGTAACCCGATCTACACAGTGAATCCAAATAATCGCGTGTGCAACACATTAAGTTCCCGACCATCTTAAAATCGACAGTCCGCAACGTGGCAAAGACAAGACCAGTGCCCCAAGAAGAGTGTTGCTAATTCAAGACCAGTGCCCCAACAAGAGTGTTGTCAAGCCAAGACAAGTGCCTCCGCAAGAGTGTCGTCAATCCAGACGAGTGTTCTCAACGAGTGAATCAGTTGATGTTATTTCTGTCTATCAAATTATTTTGTCAATTAAGTATTAATAAAGAATCTGAATTCGAACCCTCCGAAAAGGGTTAACTTTTCTGTTCTTATTTCGAAAGGTTTGGTGGGTCCTAGCGAAAGACTCTGGACATGACTGATCTTACCTCAGCCCTCGACAAAACCATGTTACTAGTTGCCACCTGAAATGTCCATTTTATCTGAAATTGGGCGGTCTAATCAGCACAGATTAGAGATCAAGGTTATCGTTAAGCTGGCCGCGATAAACTGCGGTCTAAATGCAACATAATTTATTTGGTATTACCCGCGAAACTTCAGGCTGGGGAAAATCTATTGATCCGCTGGTTTATAAGGATATATCCCAAAGAATGGGAGGATTCAAGTGGGCATTATAGGTACCTCGCAGAGATCCATAAGCCTTTAGATTTACAACCATGTCAGCTTCAAACCATTTAAGTCTCACTGCATTGATTTTGGAATCATTAGCAGAACTTTAGGCTGTGGCACATCAATTAGTCCCTTGCTTGATTAGGTTACATTCTAAAGGATGAAAGGATATAATTGTAGTGGTTAAGCCTATAGCCGGTCATCGTTTCTAGTTAAGACTTTGGAACGGCTGTATTACCTCCTTAAGCTTATTTCAACGAATCTTCTCGTACAAAAATAGTGAGGGCTGCGTGTATGGTCTTCAAGCAGAATATGTATAGTGATCCTGTGAGCGGCACTTTCCTGGCAATCCTCCATTCCATTACAAGGTTGGAAGGACAAAAAAACCTAGTCAAACTTTGCAAGTAGATATTTTGAAAAGTAAAGACATCTCGGAAAGCTGTGTACAATTTAAAGATTATCAAATCTAAGTTATTTGAATTGCAATCTCACAATGCTGGCAAAAAAATATATTTTCAACTTTAGCGTTTGTCTTCTGGAGTAAACTAGTCGCGAGATTGTTAATAATCCTTAGAAGTTGTGGACTTGTGCTGCATATTTAGCTCATTTTAGTTAGACAGCCTACAATCTCTACAAATGTTTTCCCTTATTGACACAATTACCACGTTGTTGGATTCCCAAGTTTTAGTGTCACTTCGACAGTTCACAGTGACAAAGACGACAAAATATAAAGTCACTAGGCAAATAAAGACACTCAGAAAATAAATGACGTTTAGTATATGAGACAAAGACATGAGACGCAGCGAAATGAAGTTCCAAATATTTTACATTTACATACGAACGACTCATTTGCTGACATATTTTTCGCTTGAATGCCTCGCGTTTAGGTACTTTTGTTGGCGTTACTTCAAGTCTAAACGAGTTTACTTAACTCTCTTTGGGTTGTAGTAGCATTTGACAAGTTCACAAAATGACATTTAGCAGATTTTACGCCTGTTTCGAAATTATATGATAATGTTTGCAAATGTGCTTTAAATGAATGGGTATGCAAATCAAGCTTCAATTGTGTAGCAAGGAAAATGTATTTGGCGATGTATACTTATAGGCGGTGGTAAATTTGTAAATTTATTTGCATACATTCAGGAGTAAGCTCATTTGGTAACGATCTGGAAGGGGATGCATACATTTTATTAGATACGGTGTTGTAAAAATAAAGCGTTGTATAAACATTTGGAATTCAAAATATTAGTTAAACTGTATTGGTTTAAATTTAAATTATGAATATATTGTGGTAAAAATTTTCGGTGTCTCTTCTTAGCTGTGAGCCAAATTTCATTATTTACGAGTTATAAACTAACTTGTTAAAGACTTAGGAAAATATAAATTTTGAGTTTTTATTTATTATTTAGGGACATATTTTAAGGTTTTCAAGTGCAATTCGGTATCTGAGGATTGTTGCTTATTATGCATGAGTACTTGGTTTCGTTTCATAAAAAGCAGTGAGAGTACATTTCCCACTTTATGAAAACTGCTGCAGAGATCGTACTTGGTTGCGAAAACCTTCTTAAAGACAGATCATGTTACGCTAAAAGGTGATGCAAGCCCAGTGAAAAAAGAACGCTTCACGTATGGCAATGTTTCAGATAGATGTAATGCGAGCCGCAACAGAGTGGTATACAGTAAAGAGGAGAGAGGAAACCCGTTGATTTAAGAAGGAAAAACGGTTGTGAAGAAAGCGCGAGAGTGAGAAAATTGAATCTTGTCGAAGGACGAATGAGGGCCATATATTCTACCGAAAAGTATAAGGACAAACCAACGGACATAGATCAGGCCCCCCCTTTTGTAGAGATAAGGACGGGAATCTTGTCTCAAATATGCAGAGTATGTTGGAATTTGGAGAGATCACTTCTTTGCTATACTTGTGCGAGGAGATTTCAGTATAGATAGGGGTGTTGAGCAAACACAGGACGATGCCCCTCGACTACCCGCCTTCTAGCTAATCTATGTTAGAACTGCGAATTCCCGGCTTTAGAACATCAAAGCCGTTGGTGCTGATGGAGTACTGGTCAGGCTGTTTAAGGCTGGCGGCAAGGTGCATGCATCAGCTCATATGCAAAATCTTGCCAGACGAATGCAGACCCGACGATTGGAGTCTCAGCATACTGTGACTTATTTTCAAAATAAGTACGAGGCGAGGTCTCTGGCAGGACAACATCCTATCAGGCGATATCTTGAACTTATTAATTGAGATCATCGTGAGAAAAGCCGCAATCAAGACGAACAAAACTATCAGCAGTAAAAGTCACTTGCTACTGGCATATGCTGATGATTTAGACATCATTGGGAGAAATCAGCGAGAAATTATTGAAGTATTTTCGAGAATTGTGAAGGAATCAGGAAACATGGGATTGACAGCAGACAAAGGCAAGACAAAATTAATGGTTTCGAGAAGCAGAAAATCCACTTGATTGAATGAAAGGGTGAACGTTGATAACGGTTATAATTTGTATGCAGTGGACGAATATACTTACTTCGGATCATGCGTAAACAGTAGCACTATTGCCTGGAAACAGGCGTTATTTCGGAATAAGGGATAAGATCCTCTCTCGAGCAACGACTATACCAACTATATCAGACTCTTGTACAACCTGTCTTGATTTAGGGCGCAGAATCCTGGGTCATATCGCATGCTAATGCATCGTCACTGTCAGTCTTGGAGAGAAAAATTATCTCAGAAATATATGCTCCTATAATAAAACGGCGAGTATCGACTAATCTGTATCTGTCTAATCTCTATCCCGAAAACGACGTAGTTATGCGTATAATAACAGCGCATTAACGCTGGCTGGGCCATGTCAGTAGAATGGATCAGAATAAAGCAGGTATTCGAAGGGGTTCTCGAATGCCACCGACCAAGACTTCGCTGGAATGACCAGGTGGAATATTGCCTGCGAGAGCTTAGTGTTAACAACTGGAGGAGAAAAGCTGAAGACCGAGCCGGTCGGAGAAACATGTTATCCTCATTTTTTAAGGCCCTTGACCCCTCTGGGTTACTTGACGCCGCCTAAGTAATTAAGTATGAAAATACTGATGACAATAAGAGAGTAAATTTCAATAAACTGACTTTGGAAAATGCATAATTTCCTGAAATATGAACTTTGAGCTTGAGGCGCCTCCTGTTAACGTTGTCCGATTTTCTACAAATGTTCTCCAGTTAAATATTAACGATGGTTTAAGAATCTCATGCAGTTTCATTAAAGTCCGCCAGGAAGTGAGTCAATTTCTAGAAGCTAATTTGGGAAATCGCATAATTTCCTAAACTGTGATCTTTGACCTCGATGCACCACCTGTTAACGTTATCTGATTTACTTTAAATTTGCATCAGTTACATTCTCATATCAGTGTAAGAATCTGTCCGAGTTTCTTAAAAGTATGTGAGAAAATAAGTGCATTTCTGGACGATTATTTTGGAAAACGCATAATTTCCTACAATATGAACTTTGACCTGGAGGCACCTCCTGTTAACGTTATCCGATTTTCTACAAATTGTCATAAGTTACATAATGATGACAGTGTAAGAATCTTACGCAGTACCACCAAGATCCGCCAGACAATGAGTAAATTTCAAGAAGCTGATTTTGGAAAACGCGTAACTTCCCAAAATATGAACTTTGATCTCGAGGCGCCTCCTGTTAAAGTTGTCCGATTTACTTTAAATTTGTATCAGTTATATTCCGAAATCAGTGTAAGAATTTTACCAAGTTTCTCAAAAATCCGTGGGAAAATGAGTGAATTACTAGAAGCTGATTTTGAAAAACGCGTACTTTCCTAAAATGTGAAATTTTACCTAGCGGCGCTTCGTCTTAACGTTGTCCGATTTTCTACAAATTTTCACCAGTCAAATACTGACAGTGTAAGAATATTACGCAGTATCGCGAAAATCAGTCAGAAAATGTGTACATTTTAAGAAACTGATTTTGGAAATCGTATATTTTCCAAAAATAGGATCTTTGACCTCGAGGCGCATCCTGTTAACGTTATCTGATTTATTTTAAATTGTCAGCAGTTATTTTCTGATATCAGTGTAAGAATCTTACCAAGTTTAATAAAAATCCGCAGGAAAATTAATGAATTTCTGGAATCATCTTTGGAAAACGCATAATATCCTAAAATATGAACTTTGACCTCCAGGCTCCTCGTGTTACCCTTGTCCGATTTTGTCTAAATTTTCACCAGTTAAAAAATGATGATAGTGTAAGAATCCTACTGAGTTTATTAAAGATCCGCAGGAAAATGAGTGAATTTCCGAAATCTTATTTCGGAAAACGCATAATTTCCTAAAATACGAAATTTGACCTCGAGGCGCCTCCTGGTAACGTTGTCCGATTTACTTTAAATTTGCATCAGTTATATTCTGACATCGGTGTAAGAATCTTATCAAGTTTATTAAAAATCCGCAGGAAAATTAATGAATTTCTGGAAGCTTCTTTGGAAAACGCATAATATCCCAAAATATGAATGTTGACCTCCAGGCGCCTCGTGTTACCCTTGTCCGATATTCTCCAAATTTGCACCAGTTAACTAATGATAACAGTATAAGAGTCTTACCGAGTTTCTTCAAGATCCTCAGCAAAATGAGTGAATTTCCGGAATCTTATTTCGGAAAATGCATAATTTCCTAAAATACGAAATTTGACCTCGAGGTCCGATTTACATGAAATTTACACAAGTTATATTCTGATATCAGTGTAAGAATCTTACCGAGTTTCTTAAAAATCCGCACGAAAATAATTGAGATTCTGGAAGCATATATGGAAAATGCATAATTTCCTCAAATATGAACTTTGACCTCCAGGCACCTTCTGTTAACCCTGTCCGATTTTCTGCAAATTTGTATCAGTTAAATACCTAAGTATGTCAGAGCAAACATTTTGCAAAATTTCATAACACTCCGCGGGAAAATGATTGAATTTCTGGAAGGCTCTTTTGGAAAACGCATAATTTCCAAAAATATGAACTTAGACCTTGAGACGAATCCTGTTAACGTTGTGCGATTTACTTGTAATTTGCATCAGTTATATTCTGCTATCAGTGCAAGAATCGTACCAAGTTTCTTAAAAATCCAAGGGAAATTGAGTGAATTTTTAGAAGCTTCTTCCGGAAATCACATAATTTCCTTAAATAGGAAATCTGAGCTCCAGGCGCCTCGTGTTACCGTTGTCCGATTTTCACCAAATTTTCATCAGTTAAATACCAATGTCGGTGTAAAATTTTTACCTAATTTCACAAAAATCCGCCGGAAAATAAGTGAATTTCAAGAGACTGATTTTGGAAAACGCACAATTTCCTAAAATATGAACTTCGACCCCATAGCATTTATCCAGCATATGCCATAATATTCGAATTTCAAAAGTGAAGGGAAAAAACTCACTCTAATATAACTATATATACATTTTGGTGTTTTTCAAATCATTATCTCTGAAAATTGCTTCACACACAATTTGGTTTTTGTTGTTGTTATATTTTTCACAAAGGTCTAACTTTATGGTAAATGCCAACTTAAATCAATAATCAGTGAATTCAACTTTGCCTATTGGTTTGTCAATTTGCAATTCCTTTGTCATCCTAAATCTCACTGAATCGAACAAAAATAAATTTACCGAGATATGCCAGAACAGCAAATGATATTTTCAAATGTCACACAAACACATAATGAAGGACGAAGTGAAAATTTGAAACTTAGCCTAACTTTCACTACTCAGTGAATGACAATGGGAAAAAATAAAAAATGTGTAAAATTTAAATTAGACGATTTGATGGTAATGAAGTTTAACCTTAATATTTTCAAATAGAATTTAAGTTTAAATTTTAAAGTCAACAATACACTATGTACAAAAGGGGAAGTTTAGCTATCCATATTTTTCTGTCGTCCATCGATCCCTCTTTTTAAATTCCTAAAGAGTTTTGAAGAATTGATTATAACGTATTTCATACATATACATTTTATTACTTCTCTCACAGTTTCTCCCAGAAGTAGCGCCCACTTTAAACCCAAATGGACTAACTATTTATTATTCTTAGCTACGTAATATTTACCTAGCTGGCACATACAAACCATTCGAGATTAGGCCTTACAAATCGAAGTCAACATATTTCTCCAACCAGGCTCTATCTGTTACCTTTTCCCCGCAGTTGGTATCACCAAGTTTTCGTAGCGATTCATCCTCCTGATTGTTCTAGATTCATCCTCCTGATATTTTTAGCTTCCCTCGTATACGTCTTCGAAAGGGTATATACGAGGGTTGTTCAACCTTAGCCATTCTTCTAGCAGAACCCAACCAGCGTAATTGCTGTATTTTCATTCACTCATACTTGGAAGGAGCGATTAATTGATGAATTAAAGTGTTAATTAATCGATATCTAGCTTTCTAGTTTTTCTAAACAACGGCTTTGGCAAACGTAGAAAATATAATTGAATACGAGTAATTTGTTAGGCAATCACCCGCCATCCAGCTTTGTCCGAAACTGGGCTATTTTTGAACAAAATTTTCACTCTTCAAGTTTGTGAAAAGATACGGTTGTTGATTTTTATACTTTTTTTTTTTGGAAGGAAGTTCCTTATCTCAATTTGCGGGATGGGGGCTAAATGAACAAAAAATAAACAACATTTGTTTTAATACTATTATGCTTCAACCCACTATTATCAACTATATTGTTTACTTTTGCATTGGTTTGTGTCTAGACTAACGGCTTGGATCATAGAGAAAGAAATTAACTAGATGTCTCACATACGTTAGGAAGTTTTCTAGGTGGAGCTTGTAACCAATATTCAGTACATATTCTAGTTTTGAACCCAACAAAAACTAAATTTAGAAAAGTAAAAGTGAAAGAATTTATTAAAATAAAATTTTCTTAAAGAAGTGTATTTTCTTAAAAAAGTAAATTTTGTCAAAAAAAAATACCTATTCATAAAAAAAATACCTTTTCTTAAAAAATAGTTTCTCTTAAAGCAGTACCTTTGCTTAAAAAGAGTAAATTTTCCTACAAAAAGTATATTTTCTTAACAAAAGAAATTTTTTTAAATAAGTAAATTTTTTAAAAAAGTGCTTTTGCTTAAACAAATTGCCTTCTCTTAAAAAACTACCTTTTCTTTAAAGAGTACCTTTTTTGAAACAAACTAACTTTTCTTGAGATAAGAACCTACTCTTAAAAATTTACCTATTCCTGAAAAAAGGACCATTTCTAACAAAATTCCCATTTCTTAAAAAAACCTTGTCTTTCAAAAAATACCTTCTCTTAAAAAAAAATACCTTATCTTACTAAACTTCCTTTTCTTAAAAGTGAATTTTCTTAAAAATAAAAAATTAACTTTCCTTTTCTTAAGATACGAGGCGGATCAATATGTCCGTGACTTTTCTAACTTCCCTCGTTGTTATATTAAATGCAACACTGCTCCCATCAAGTACCACCTGTTAATAAAAAATAAATAAATGGTTTCCCATTACATCCCATGAAGGGACTGGGGAGAACTTCTCACAATCACTGAGCTGTGCGCTTTCCAGTTTTCACTCACTGATTGGGACCTACAGTTTTACACCGATTCCGAACGGTATTTTGAGAAGCTTTTTCATGGCTAGATACTCGATAGTGTCGCCGTCACTATGCGAGGTGACCGCCGCCGAAAGAAAATTTGAAGGTGGTCAGAGCCGGGTTCGAACCCAGGATCTCATGTACAAGAGCCGCGCACACTAACCATTGCACCACCGACGGCCACAACCTGTTAATAGACTATTGTCAAATTTTGAGTAAGTTCTGTCATTCGCTTTGCGTTTAACAGCTGTTCAAAATATACAACCCCGTGTATTTTTTTTTAAATGGAAAAAATTGAATTTCGAGTGCTCATTAAACATTATTATTTTTCTCCGGAAAAACCAGTCAATCAAACCAAGAAAAAGCTTGATAAATACTATGGGGATTCTGCACCATCGATTTCAATGGTAAAGTGGTTTACTGACTTTCGTTGTGGTCGCACAAGTACAAATGCCGCTGAACGTTCTGAACGGCCAATTTAGGTCAATACACCCGAAAAAATCCGCGATATGGTGTTTGCCGGTAGAAGAGTAAAAGTGTATGAGATTGTTGATGCCATAGGCATTTCATATAGCAGTGTGGTTTCGATTTTTAATTGATCAGTTGGGTTTAAGAAAGCTGTCTGCCAGACGGGTGCCGCGTTTGCTCTCAATGGACCATAAACGTAATCGTGTGACAACTTCAAAGGAGTGTTTGGAGTTGTTTAACCACAATTCGAAAGAGTTTGTGCTGGGTTTTGTAACTGTGGTTGAAACATGGATCCACAACAACATTTCAGATACAAAGCAGCAGTCTAAACAATGGGTTTTTCCGGGTGAACGCGGGATAATCCACATCGATTACCTTCAAAAGGGAAAAACAATAAACGGCGAATATTATGCCAACTTATTGGGCCGATTTAATGAGGATATAAAAAAAACGACCCCATACGGCCACGAAAAAAGTTATTTTTCGTTAGGATAATAAACGGGTGCACACGTATGTAGTCTCAATAGCAAAATTCAATCGATTGGGCTACGAATAGGTAACTCATCAGCCATATTCTCCTGATTTAGCCCCCAGTGACTATTTCCTATTTCCAAACCTAAAGAAATGGCTCGGAGGAAGGAGATTTAGCTCCTCGAAAAATCATATTTATTAGAAGCGATACAAAAATTGGAGAAACGTTGGACTAAGTGTTTAGAGCTAAAAGGAGATTATATTGAAAATGTTTTTTTTTGCAAAAAAAACTGAGTTTCATTCAAAAGGCCACGGACTTATTGATCCGCCCTATATGTAGCCTTTCTGAAAATAAGTAAATTTTCATAAAAAAATATTATTTTCCTAAAAAGAGTACCACTTCTTTAAAAAGTACCTGTTCTTAAAAAAAGGACTTCTTTGTAAAAAAATTCATACTCTTATGGCGTTTTCTTACAGAAAGTACTTCTTCCTAAAACTAGTATCTTTTTTTAAAAAAAAATATTAGCTATTAATAAAAGAAGTACCTCTCTTTAAAAAAGGACCTTTCGGGAAAATATAATACACATTTTTACAAAAGGGACGTAAAAATATACTTTAAAAAAAATACATTCTACAAAAAAAATCAATGAGTGTTCGAACTCACGGGCGATGTGTTAACCCCTTTTGTTGCACGGTACCTGTTCGATTTCTATGAATACATTAGTAAATGTTACATTGGAAAATGAAACAAAGAATAGTTTTTCTGCTAGACTCTTTTGCTATTGCACTTTCTTCTTTCTTACATCTGCTTTAACATTAGCAGAAATATTGTTAAAATAAATAAAGCAATATTTAGCTCACTGAAATAATTGTATTTGTTTTGCCATAAACAGAGTGACGACAAAAGTACCTAATAGTATAGAGAACTTATTGACCTCTTTTTCCGCTCTCATATACAGAGTCGGAGTAATAGAGCATAAACGAGTATTATTCTCTTTATAGAATATTTCAATATAAATGCACCATTTCGACAATGTTATTACATAAAACAATACAAAAATTACAACAGGTGTCAGGGGACACCCGGTTGGAACGAATTTCCTTTCGCTTTATAATATGTACTAGTTAGCTCCAACACACCTAAATGGCCTGTTGAAAAATACTGTACTTTAACCCTGCTGTTAGATTAGAAAAAACTTACGAATCTTAGATTGAGGGACCATTTGGTCCATACTGCAATTTTCATCCAAAATAATAATTTTATCTTATTCTTTGTAACTATTTTGGTTCAAAAATTTCTAAAGCAAGTATTTGACATATCAAAAACATCCGCTAACATATCAAAAACATCTTCTAAATATTTGACATGAATTTACATTCGCTTGGTAATGAAAAAACTTACGAATCTTAGATTGAGGGACCATTTGGTCCATACTGGAATTTTCATCCAAAATAATAATTTTATCTTATCCTTTGTAACTATTTTGGTTCAATAATTTCTAAAGCAAGTATTTGACATATCAAAAACATCTTCTAAATATTTGACATGAATTTACATTCGCTTGGTAATGAAAAAATGTACTATTGACCAAATGGTCCTCTAATCTAAGATTCGTCATTTTGTATTTTTCTCAGTCCTGAATAAAGTTAGAAAATTTAATTTTCGCACATAACATTGTTTTATTAAAAGACCCCATTAGCAGAAAAATTTAGTCAGTATATATCACCGTTCCAAAGTTACAAGGGAAAACAGAAAAAATTTGGACCAAATGGTCCTAATCTAACAGCAGGGTTAAATGGATCTTTAAGAAAATATACTTTTCGTAAAATGGTAAACTTTTTTTAAGAAATTTTCTATTTATTGAATGTATTTTTTAAAAAAAAGTATATCTTAAGGTCCTTTGTAAGAATATGTATTATATTTTCCCGATAAGGTCCTTTCGTTGATGAGAGGTACATCTTTTATTAAAAGCTAATGTTGTTATGTAAGAAAAAGCCTAAGAGTATGAATTTTTTTTACAAAGAAATAATTTTTTTAAGAACAGGCACTTTTTAAAGAAGTGGTGCTCTTTTTAGGATAAGGTTATTTTTTTAAGAAAATTTACTTATTTTCAGAAAGGCTACTTATCTCAAAAAACAAACGAAAAGGTATTATTTTATTTTTAAGAAAGGGTACTTTTAAGAAAAAGAATTTTTGTGAGAAAAGGTATTTTTTGTAAGAGAAGGTATTTTTTTTTGAAGAAAATCTCTTTTTTTACGAAAGAACAGGTACAATTTTAAGAGTAGGTACTTATCTCAAGAAAAGTTAATTTGTTGTACAAAAAAGGTACTCCTTAACGAAAATCTAGTTTTTTAAGAAAAGGAAATTTGTTGTAAGATAAAGTACTTTTTTAAGAATAGGTACTTATTTAAAAAAAATTGTAAGAAAAGATACTTTGTGTAAGAAAATGTACCTTTTTAAACTAAGGTACTCCTTTAAGATAAGGTATTTTATTAAGTAAAGGTACTCTGTTTAAGAATATTAATATGTATTTTTTTTTTTGAGAAAATTTACTTTTTTTAAGAAAACGCGAATTTTTAAGGAAATTTTATTTTCTAAATTTACTTTTTATTCGGTTCAAACTACAATATGTAATAAACAGGTTCCACCTAGAAAATTTCCAATGAAACAAGAAATATAACCAAGCCAAAAGTACGAGTGTAAGAGTAAGTGTGCTGCCAAATGTAATTCCATGCTGAGGGTTGTACTTCATGGATTTGCCAGTCTTGCACTTTGGCTTTTCTAAATTTACTTCTTATTGGTTTCAAAACTACAATATGTAATGAAGAGGCTCCACCTAGAACACTTCCCTTTAAACCAAACCAATATAGTATAGTTGATAATAATCGGTTGTAATAAAGTAGTTAAAAAAAGTTGTTTAAAATTTTTTCATTTAACCCCCATCCTGCAATGTGCGATAAGGAACTTCGTTCCAAAAGCATAAATGTACTATTCAATACTATTTGGCGACGACGACCTGCTTGTTTGTTCGGTTTTTCAGGCAGAGACTATTGTTGTAGAACAACCACGTATGTGATGCTAACGCTGTGTGTTGTTTACATGTGTTCACTTTGATAGATTGCCCTACCCGTTCCTATAGATGTTAACCAAAAACCATAAAAAAAAATAAGGTGAGTCCGATCACAGGGGAGATGTGTAAACATCTAGTAATGAAAAATTGTTTTTAAGTTGGAAGTACTTATGCTTTTAGTATATTTTTTTAATTAATCAATTAAAAGTATCAAAACTTTCAATATTGTAAATACATGGGAATTTGCTGGTTTTTGTTTGTTTTATTTAACTCATTTGGTTAGTAAATGGGCACACTGCAGTATATATGTACTGCATTAAAAATTACAGTAAGCAGTAAATTTACTGATTACTGAAAAAATTCAGTAAATTATTACTGATAATGAAATTTAATTTGCATTACCAGTCAAATCATAGGGCCGTATTCATAATAATCAGTAATCGGTCAGTACTGATTACTGAAAATTCAATGCACCTCATCATAATCATGTAGGCACTTTATAAAAATTGCTGAAAAAAATTTTAGTAATCAGTAAAAATTTACTAGTTCAAGAATTATTTTTACTGAAATTTTAGTAGTACTGCAAAGTGTCCATCTATGGTTAATGCCTTAAGTATTTATAATATTGGCTTATGGTAACTAAAATAAGATACATATATAAATTTTTGACTCGATTGTATTTAAAAATCTATGGAAAAGTGCATCTATAGTAGTGGAATTGTTAGTTGTGGGGGTTTGTGGAGAATTGCTCATATGCAAGTGGAATACGTCAAATAAAAATTTTGATAAAGCTTGCGACTGTGGGTTTGCAAAATTTGTATTAAAATCTCCACCCATAATAATTGGCATGAGATGGAGATTGTTACCCAATTGTCGTGCACCAGCTTCAGTGTAAGGCAAAACAGTACGTAATGAAGATACATATGTTATAATCTTAATTTATATTGGAATATAATAGAAATTTTATTAGAATTAACATTACCACCATTCAGCTTTGATACACTTTGTGTTGTCTTATGTTCTGAGTTATAATTTTTTTGGTGTTTTGTAAAATATTTTATTATTTTGTATTTGTTGCGGTTGACAAGTTATTATTAATCAGCTGTTTACTGAAATGTAATGCATGTAGTTATTTTACAGCAATGGTTTTCGAAAATTAGTAGCTACTATTGCACACTAGATGGTGCTTATATGCAGCTGTTGAGTTGAATGACAGTCTCAAAGATGAAGAAAACCTTTAGTTTTCCTTATATTTGACAAGTTTAGTTTTTAGTTTTCCTTATTTTGCTTTGTTTTAGTAAATTTCTTATTAAAAGTGCAAAAAATCTTTTTAAAAGTTATTAAAATTAAATGTTTTTGTATTTATTTTATTTATTTGTTTTCATTTGCCTACGATAACATAATGTACGACTATTAGTGAAAACTAGTAGCTACTATTGCCCACTAGATGGTGTTGATTACGCTAATGCACTCATACATAGCTCACACCGATTTGATAACGCTTTACGATTGGTTAACGACGACATCGCACAGCTTACTCTAAATTTGTGATTGTATTGTGAAAAAGATTTTTACTCCCAGCGTATAGATGTTTACACATCAAAAATTCTTATAAAAAGTTTATCATTTTACAAAAAGTATCTTTTCTTAAAGATCCATTTAAATTATCGTACTTTTTTTCTAATGGCCGCTTTAGGCGTGTTGGAACTAACTAGTACATAATATATTGCGACCAACCTGGTCTCCCCTGACACCTCATGTGATTTTTTAATATGTTTCTTGTGAAACTTATGTTTTATAAGAATAAATATTAGTTTATATTTAAAGCTACTTATTTTAAATCAAAAATCGGATTTATACACTAATCCTAATCAAATACTATAATATGGAAATAAAACTGTTAGTGGCTCTTTAAAAACTGTGAAATTTTGTAAATTGTAACTTTTAGGTCTTCCGTCTCAAAATGTTGCCGGCCCCTGTCCTAGGCGAGTTGATAGCAATTTTATTTCTTTACCCTTTCGGTATTACCAAATAAGTGCATTTGCTATTTTCTGTGTTGTCCTGTTGTTAACAATTCAATACATGAAAATGCACTATACAACCATTTGCATAAATATGAATTTCGAATTGAGATAGTAAAAATGAAATTTTTATTAGATATCCTGATTGTGTAGAAGAGCGTTATTGATATACGAGTATATACAACAATAGGACACAACATGTCTGTATACAAACTTGCAGACAAATACTAAGTACATGTACTCGTAGTATGGAAATGAATGATAAAATGCACTTAAAATGCGCGTTCTCTGAAATGGACATGATTGACATTAGAAATCGTCAGTAAGGAGGCGCTAAAAGTTTGCCCTAAAAAGTATGCAACAATTGATATTTAAACAATTTTTCGAAAGCGCTAAAAAGTATGCAAATATTTGTTTTAATTCTGTAAATACATCCTGTCATACGTAACATTTTTGTTTTTAACTAAAGCTATATACTTCCAAAGCAAAATGTTCTTAGTTTTTCAAGGACTTGAATCCTAAAACAAATATTTTGAAAAATTTTACCACCTTGGGGACACGCGCTGGAAAAACATCAAAAATGCGATCCTCTTTTGAATTGTTCACAGAATACAGTACAAGTGGTGCTAAAGGGGGAAATAGCCGCTAAGGCCCAATATATCAAAAAAACGGACCCCTGAACTTACAGTTAAGTGTTGGTACTCACATGAAAGGAAATCGTCTTACGATTTCAGTGGTGCCATTACTGTTCACATCCGTTGCCTATGAGTCAAGATATGCCTGTTTTTCTATATTTCAATACCCACAAAATTTATCGACATTTTTTCTTTAACAAATTTGGATGTATGGGTACTCAAATCAAAGGAAATCTTTTCACGATTACATTGGTGGTATTGCTCGTATAGTATGCTCGACCTATTTGAAAATCGATAAATTTATATTCTATATAGTCGCCCGGCCCTCCGGCCCAGCAGGGGGGCTCAGATTCCCTCTGTACCTTAAGACGGTGCAATATTTTGGCGACTCACAGCCATCGGATGTGAAAAGTATTGGCACCAATGAAATCGTACCTGTAACTTCAGGGGCCTGTTTTTATGATTTTTTCAGGCCTCAGGGGCAATTTCCCCCTTTCGGGCAACTTGTTCCAGACTCAGGAGCTCAAGTCAAACAAAATTGCATATTCAGTTTGTTTCCAGCGTAAGGTCGTAAAACTCAGCCAAATATTTTTTAATTTTATTGGTAGAAACTGCATTAAATGATGCATTCATTAGAAACTGATTCGTACGTCAGCGTCATCTATAGGACAAATGTAGTACTCGTCGAAACCTATACAACGATGTCTTGTATTTACGATCGAGCCACAAGCAAACAAAAAACTACGATTAAAAATGATTATGGCTGTTTTTCACGGACTCGAATGGGAACAAAAAATATTCAAATTTTCTGGAGGTGACCTTTAATATTTGCCCTCGATTTTGAGAGAAAAAAAGTTTTATATAGAGGCCGACCCGGTCTAATGGGCATGCGCAACCTGCGTAGATAGACGATTATGCGGTTTTGGAACGCACTCTGGGGCCGATTGGAAAAGAGACACTAATAATATTACAACTTTTAAAGTATTGTTCTGATCATTTTGGAATGTACCAAACATTTGTAGAGACGGAGTCAGTCTTTCAAAGTTTTGTAGGGGGCACCCAGTGTAAAGACATGTGGTGATACAGGAGGTAAAAGTTGACCACTTTGGTGATGTTGAAATTTTCAAATCCTGGTACTTATACACTTATAGGCCGATTCGAAGACTTTTACTGTTGAGAATGTACTATGCAAGACAAACAAAAAACAATCTTAGCGTTCCTGAATATCTTTTAACGTTATTAATATATTCTCTTATTATATATTCTCCTCTCCCATTTGAGGGGCAGAATGTACCTCTACAGGTAGAATTTGAAAAGGACTTCGCCAAAATTAGACAAGTTCGATTTATTTTATAATCCTTACACCATACATTCATAAAATAATGACATCAGGTAAAAATAAGTGTTAGTGTTCTCCTCCACGATGCAATCGGCAGGGCACAGAAATGACAAAATCAGGTCAAAGCATTAGATTCACGATTGATACCTCCACTTGTTGCAATACCCTACATAGACTTATTATATTCCCTTGGAAAGGTATACCTCTTTGAAGCTGTGTTCAGAAATATCTATATTTCAAAAATATCTAATCAATATTCTTCGAGCTTGAGCTCAGATTTGCTGTTGTTGCATTTATTTTCCTCGATATTTCGCTAAGAAATATCAAGATCGAAGAATATTGACTATTTATTGATAAAGAAAAGGTCGAACAACAGAATAAAAATACTTTCAAAAATATGTTTAACACTTTTGGAAAAAATACTCAAAATAAATACTTACTTATTTACTTATCCGGTCTCGGACAACCCCGGGGGGTCAGGGACCTTACAAAACGAAGATAACGTATTTCGCCAACCAGTTCGATCTTTTGCTTTATCTCTCCAGTTGGCAATACCAAGTGTACGCAGGGATTCGTCAACCTGATCCCTCCAGCGGAGTCTTGGTCTTCCTATTTTTCGTCTTCCTTCGAGTTCGGTTTCGAAAAGTCTTCGCGCTGGTTCATCTTCATCCATTCTACTGACATTTTTCGGAAGAGGTTTAGAGGTCGCACAAGTCGAATTTTCCCCAAAAATCGAGTATCCCGGACGTTTACTTACTTAACTTTACTGAATACTAGGTCAATAACCACTGGTGTCTTAGTTTGTAGGTCAAAATTTGTAAAGCAAAACGTTCAAGCTTTGATTGTATATGCATAAACCACCAGGTTTGGCAATTATTTTGCTCACTAAGGTGCTAAGTATTAAATTTTTTCTTAAATTTTGGATAAATTTTGTTAGTAAGGCTGTATAACTTTTAAAATTTCTATGCCACTTTCAAAAACTAATGACGCATTCTAAAAGACGGATAAATTCCCAGCAATTTTGTAGAAAAAACATTTTTAATTTCCTGTTACTGTTCCAGAGCTATACAGTGCCCGCCATAAGTCTACGTACGACCACCATTCCTGCTAACTGACGAGTCCAAAAACTTTATGAAGAAAAGTATTTATGTATTTTTGCTAAAAATCTCATTTTATTAATATAAAACAAAAAAACCTACTTACTTCAATATAAACTTAGAAAATTATTTAAGAAAACTAAAAAATATCACTGACAAAAGTCTACGTATGACTGATAAACTAATATAAATAACTTCATTTAAGCATTAACAATATTTATGAAATTTAAACTTAGTATTTTGTTGACGCACTAAGGGCATCTATAACTGCCTGTAATCGTCTGGGCATTGAATCGACTAAATTTTCCAATCTTTTAGTATTGGAGCGCTAGTAATCTCGTGTTTTCTGATTTTACGTTCTAATATCTCCCAAACGTGCTCAATGACATTTAAATCAGGGCTCTGAGATGGTGCCTGCAGCTGTCGTGGGGCATAATAAAGCAGCCAATTTTTAACAACATGAGCGGTGTGCTTCGGATCGTTATCTTGCTGGAAAATCCAACTGGCACCAAGATTCAAGATATCAACCGAGGGCTTCAAATGTTGTTCTAATATAGATTTATATTGATAACGATCCATGTTGCCCTCTACAAAAGCCAGGTTTTCTACTGCAGATGCAGCGACGGCACCCCAAACTATTACGCAGCCACCACCATGTTTAACAGTAGGAATTAAGTGTTTGGGATGCATTGCTGTATTAGCTTTTCTCTACACTTTGGCTCTCCCATCACTTCCAAATATATTATATTTATATTCATCTGTAAACAAAACTCGTTTCCAGAAATTATTTCCCTTCATAATATGCTGTTGGGCAAATTCCAAGCTAAGCTTACGGGTTTTTTCGCTTATTAGAGGTTTTTTGCGTGGAGTTCTGCTGTAGAACCCGTTGTTGTTTAAACATCTTTGAATAGTTCTTGCATTCACATTCACATTTGATCTAATTTCTAGATCTTTGACCAACTTTGTGGCAGTCACTTTAGGATTTTTGTTCACTTCTTTCATAATGAAGCTAACTTTTTTAAATGTTTTTGGACGTCCCCTGCGTGGTTTATTTTCAACAGTACCGGTGTTTTTAAAGTTCTGAAATATTGTTTGAACTACTGATTTGCTTAAATTCAACAGTTTTGATATTTCACCAAATGATTTTTTTTCCTCTTCTATATTTTAAGACTAATTTTCTGACTTCAATTGAAATTTCTTTTCCTGGAGCCATGATCCCTATCTGAAATATTTTTCCCAACTATTCCAAAAAAAACTATACATAACTTATTCGAAGCTTAAAACATAGCTCATACGTAAAATTCGAAAAACGGTACTTTCCGTTATTTTCCAGAAGCAGAAAATGACGTAAAGGAAAACACGCGAGGCCGTACGTAGACTTTTGTCAGTGCTTTTTTTTCGTTTTTCTTAAATAATTTTCTAAATTTATATGGAAGAAAGTAGGTTTTTTGGCATTATATTAATAAAATAAGATTCCAAACATAACTGCATCATTACTCTTCTTCATAAAGTTTTCAGGCTCGTCAGGTAGCAGAAATAGTGGTCGTACGTAGACTTATGTCGGGCAATGTACCATTTTATAGCTTTTTACCCGTTGTATGAACCTAAAAACAGTATAAACTGTTTGCAATTTCTGCATCGGATTTGCTTTAAATTTCGATGAAAATTTAAAACACTAATGAAGCACTTTAAAAGACGGATAAATTCCAAGCAATTTTGTGGAAAAAAATTTTGAATTTGCAGTTACTGTTCCAGAGTTATGCCATTGTAAAACTCTTTACCCATTGTATGAAACTAATAATACTATAAACTGTTTGCCAATTTTTCATCGCATTTGCTTTAAACATTGTATTCAGGAAAAAACTTACATACGCTGAGTAACGACAAAAATGTACACGCAGAAAAAAATGGCCCCAGCAACATATTGCTGGAAACATATATATGTTTGCAAGCAATCATATAAATGGTTCCTGCAATATGTTTCCCGGGGCCATTTTTTGCTGCGTGTAATTCGTTGTCGTTGCTTAGCGCATGTAGATTTTTTCAATATTAAAATATTTAAAGCAAATCCGATGAAAAGAGACAAACAGTTTATAATATTATTAGGTTCATACAATGGGTAAAGGGTTTTAAAGTGGCATAACTCTGGAACAGTAACTGCAAATTCAAAATTTTTTTTACAAAATTACTTCGAATTTATCAATCTTTTATAGTGCATCATTGGTATTTTAAATCTTCGTAGAAATTTAAAGCAAGTCCGATGCAAAAATAGCAAACAGATTATAATATTATTAGTTTCGTACAATGGGTAAAAGGCTTTAAAATGGTATAACTTTGGAACAGTAACTGAAAATTTAATTTTTTTTTTTCAGAATTGCTTGGTCATTAGGTTTTTAAATTTTCATAGGAATTTTAAAAGATATAAAGCGTTATTTACAAAATTTTCCTCAAATTTACGAAAAAATTTAATACGTAGTACCTTACTGAGGCAAATCGCTGGTGGTTTCTGCGTATACAATAAAAGTTTAGGCGTTTAAATTCAAAACTGTTGACTTACAAACTACGAAAATCGTGGTTATTGATCGAGTTTTGAATTCAAATTCAAAAAACGCCCGGTCTACCCAAGTTTTGGGAGACATTCGACTTGCGCGACCTCTAAACCACTTCCGAAATATCTGAAAAAATTCTCAAAAATAGTTTACCCTATAAGCTTTCAAATAAAGCGTAAGCAAAAAAATTTTTCTTGATAGGACACCCTAAAGTACATATTGCACGTTGGGGATGGGAACTAAATGAAAAAATTCAACAACTTCTTTTTAACACTATTATGCTACAATCCAGTATTATTAACAATACGAGTATTGGGTTCTTTTGTTTTGGTTTGTGTCTAAGGTAGACTAACATAATATGATGGTAAATTTCTTGTTTAAAGGGAAGTTGTCTAGATGGAGCCCGTAACCGTATATATTGTAGTTTTGAACCCAATAAAAAGTAAATTTAGAAAAGCCAAAGTGAAAGAAGTTTAAATAAAGAGCATTTGTTGCCAAAACTCTCCCTTATCCCTACATGGGATGGGAAAACATTTTATTTTATATATTCCATATAAGTTGGTGCATGTGTGCAAACACTCTCCCGCCACGGCCCGTAAATAGCTCAGCGGGTAGGACATCCTCACCCACTGCTTTACTATGCTTTATAAGGGATATTGCCAATCTAGTCCCGTTTTGGCACGGTGGGGGACAATCTACTCCATATACCACAATCAGAATATTTCTGGGAAGTGTTAGCTCCACATGTTAAGCACGCAATGCTTATCCAGATGCACTGTCACCAGATTCCCATTCACGTCTATTCAGGAGGGCAGCCCACTATTCGATCTGTTCCCCGATCTTTCTACCCTCTAGAAATATTTTCGAGATTAATTTTTTTTCATCATCGATTTTTGCATTCCCTCTCCGCTCCCACTGACACTTTTCCAAACAGTTGAGTCTCCTCCCTCCCCAGGCTTTACCAACTTTCATTGGCAGCACGCGTTGTAACTGGCTGTTTCGTTTCTTAACCATCCTCGTCTTTTCATCAGTTGCAATGCGGCATTCTTCGTCGTACCATGGTCTATCTTTTAGTGGTTTTTGATAGACAAGTTCGGTTGTCGCAGCGGTTTATAAAGAACTGTAGATTTGTTTCCCAGCGCTTCTTGGTCTTAGGGGGGGGGGGAAAATATTCTGCGGAAATAATCGACAGAGCTTTAGTTCATAAGCCTTTGATATACCCGGTATTTGCAGCTGGTCAATATCCAGTTAGTCTTGTGTTCGGCTTTGTACGTTTTTCGCCCTGCTCAGTCTTGTGCTAACTTTCGCAGCAACCAGGTAATGAGCCGAGTCGATATTGGCACCTCGGATCACACGTGCACAAGAAAAGTGACTGCAATCTCTTACCAAGTGATTAATCTGGATCTTCGTTCTCTGATTAGGAGATAATCCAGTCGCCGTATGTATGTCCTTTTGGTGGAATCGTATGCTACCAACTATCATGTTATTTGAAGCCGCGAAGTTGATCAGACCCTATCCATTATCGGAAATAGTATCGTGTAGACTGCAATTATCGATGGTTGGTCGAAGATCACTTTCCTTTCCAAATTTGGCATTAAACCCGCCGCCTACACGCTCACAATCGGTCTTTTTTGTTGTATAATGCAAATATAAAGTGTTTGTAGTTTGTCGAAAATATAGTATAGTTGTGTCCAAACAAATTGCGTTTGCTATTCAATATTGTATGTTGGAGACACAATGATGAATAGGTTATAGTATATGCCTTTTAGACCCAAATGTAGCTTTGCTTGTAAAAAACCGCTAAAAATATAAACGTGACTAACAACAAACAAGCAGCAGATCTTCATTTCATGAAAACAATGCTTGGAAACATGTTGGGGTGGGGCGTTTTTTTTTCAGCGTGCAGAATAATCTTAATACGAGTATTATGGTCAAGGCAGCTTTCGAGTATTTCCTCTAGACCTTCATAAAATGGTTCTTTGACCTCAGCGTCTTTATCCTCAGTCGGTGCGTGCACACAAATTAAAAAGATGTTGAAACATTTCGTCTTGATGCGAATTGTGGCTTTGCGTTCACTCACTGGTTTGAACCCTGGAAATATCGCAATTTTTCTTCCTCGTGCAACCATAGCCTGTCCATTTTATTTTGCAAGGACATCTGCCAGTTGGAAAGAGGCTCCCGTCCTGTATACTGTTCTTACTTGTACATATCCGTAAATAGTGGGCATTATTTATTTGTTTATTATTACTGTTTGCATTGCCAACATAACGGTGGCGGGAGGCAAACCCAGACCACCATAGTTAGCATTTTACCACTAGTGATCGTATAACCAATCAGGTTGCCCATTCGTTATGCCTTATCGCTGAATCGACACACTGAAAAATCTGTATCTTTTTCTTGTTTGGATGCAAATATATCGTGTGTTTGCAGCTATATAAGTAGTATACTTGTGTCCAACCACATAGTGTTTTCTATTCACGATTACATTTATAAGATGCAATGATTATACAGCTTTGTTTGTGATACAAATACAATTGTATTTGATGCACAGTTTACCTCAGAGAGAAGTTGTTCTCAAGCTATGTTATTATCATTGCAAACGTATAACTGTATTTTTGCATTATTCTTTCAGTCAGTGATTCATAAATATTCCGGAATACGTGTGTAAATGATTTGAGTGTTTCTTGTGCGGATTGACATGTTGTGCTTTAAAATAGTTTCATGCAGTCAGTAGTCAAGCGCTCGTTTGGGAGAAAACACACGAATGCTTCGTCGTAAATATATGAGTGTTTGGGATGAAGCACGAAAATGCCTCCACATAATAATATACACATTTGCAAGTAAATATTCTAATGCTTGCAGTTAAATACAAGTGAGTTTATGACTTGCAAATATAATAACATTTGGAGTGTGTTCCAAACATATATATAATTCCTGCAGAATTTTTTTGAGAGAATATGTTACAGAGGCGGTTTTTTTCAGCGTGTAGGAATTAGTGCGCTGCTGTGACTGCCCTATGATGGAATTATTTCTGGCCACTCCCAACTGAGTGGCTATCAGGAACATTTCCCCTCCATGGTCATTCTCACGCCCCTTTGTTAACCTATCTATAAACTTAAATTCAAGTGTGAATGAATTTATATTGCAGATCCATAGAATCGTTTTACACACTCCTAATGCGAGTTAAATTGGCTGTTAAAAATGAAAGCTTTTGTTGGTATCTATAAATTTGTTGCAAGGACACCTCAAACCATAATAATCCTTTAACCAATGTCTAAATTCAATTTTCACCTTCTACCACATAAACAATAAAATCAGGATCAAGTTAAATGGTAAAGGATGCGAAAGGATATTGAAACATTGGAGCAGACATATACACCATAAGCTTACATATGACCAAAGACCTTAGCAGACAAACAAAGTTATCTGTACACAAACATTCGTTCGTCATAAAATCTTCCATAAATGGATTTCGTATGAGTATATCAAGCCGTTTCTCCTTACTCCCTTGTGTCATGGTGAAATTGTCTCGTGTTTTAGGGCTGGTTTAAATTGATTTATTTGCAGCAATTTACCTTGTTTTCTTCGAGTGGCACTTTAAGGTTATTGACGAAACTTTATCCCTCATTTACAGATGTAGGCACGTATTTTTGTCCATATTAAGTGATTTGTTAAACATTATAACGCCATGTATGTGGAAAATGTTTATTGTCCAAAGTGTTGTAGTGATTGATGTTGCTGACATTTTAAAGAACGAACAACATTTTTAAATTGCTAAGCAGTGTTCTACAAATGGATTGTATTTGGGGTCAGCATCGTACTAATGTCGCTACAGAAGTTACGAAATATTTGGATTTCGATTTGCTCCTCCAGCAACATGAAGAATCACTCTAATTCTCGGCTTAGTAATAATAAAAATAAATAAAAAAATAACTTCCATTTTCGTTTATGTAGGGTGATTCAAAAAGACCGCAGACTTTCTTTTTTAAATCAAAAACACACCAAAAATATATTGGCATGAATCTATTTTTATTTCGTCATATTTTGTACTTTATGGCATTTATGTATGAAATACAATATCAGTTAAATGACCACCGCGACTTCTCTGGCAACACAGGATGAGCGTATCAACAATGTCAACGGCCTTTTAGCATAGTTCGGGCTGTATATCAGTTATGACGCATATGAGTAGGTCCTTCAGCTCGGACAGCGTCTCGCGCATATTGTCATAGACCATACTTTTCACGTTGTCCTAGGAAAACAAGTACAATGGTGTCACAACGCAAGATCTCCGCGGCCATTTGAACTCGCTGTTTCGTGAGATAATGCTTGATGGGTACTTCATTTGGCAATAGGGCCATCATTTCATGCGCTGTGTGGCAAGTGGCACCATCCTGATGAACCAACATGTTGCCCGCGTCCATGCAATCTAATTCAAGATATAAAAAGTTTGCTATTATGTCACGCTAAAGTTCCTCATTAACCGCAACAACGTTGCTTGATTACACGCTGAAAAAATGGGCCTCAGTAATATATTCTCCCAAACATATTCTCCAGGAACCATGTATATATTTAGAACACACTTCAAGCATTCATATGTTTGGAAGTCCCAAACACACTTGTATTTCACTGCAAACAGTAGCATGTTTACTGGCAAACATGTATGCTTTTACGTGGACACATATTCGTGCATAATCCCAAACATCCATATAGTTACGTGGAAGCATTCGCGTGTTTCTCCCATATACTTACTTGGAAACATGTGCGTATTTCCTCCTAAACATAGTAATATTTAGAAACGAATTATTCCTTGATTTCAATATATTTGTATTATTTATTATAAATAATTTTATCAATATAAATCCACATATATAAATACTTTACTTAATAGAAAAAATTAAGATTTAAAACTGCCCTTTTTATATTTATTTGCACTGAATCATAGAGAAATAGAAAAAAGCCGCCTTGCCTCTCTTCGTGTTCTCTTGATGACGATGAGGTAGTAGGCCATTTCATCGAGTTCGAGTTGCTTTTGTAATTTAAATTACGTAAATTACGAATACGGACATTAATAAACGGGAATGCATAGTTTCGTTCGATGCAAACACCATAAAACATAATTTAGATAATTTAGATGTTAGATCTATCAAACACTATTAAATTTAGTTTGCTGCATCGTCTATAATCACTATGTCTTCTTTGGTCTCTCATTCTACATCATTTCCCTAGTACCTTTGCAATCAGCTGTGCCATAGAAACCCCCTGATTGAATGTATTATTTGATTTTTTTATGAAATGAGAATCTAGTGATCTTTTGCTGCTCCTTTCTTTGTTGTCGCTCACATTTTTATTGTCAGAAGGTTTCAACAGTGCGTTGGTTATAACTAGGCGTTGGCACACAAACAATATACTTCTATACAAATCTAGTTCAGTATTAATAGCCATTGATTTGTTATTCTATTTCACAAATGGTCCGCCGTAAAAATTTTCTCAGTAAAGGCTCGGACTTTCTTTCCTCAAAATCGATTCTCCCTTTGGTAGCACACATCCATACATACGGAACTCATACACAAAAACCTAAGCAACATCACAAACCACTTAACCTTCCGAGCCTTTGTTTATTCTTGCGCTGATCAAGCTGACCAAGCGCTTTTGATGTTCTCTGTCCGTTGAACCATTGCCGACTGAATACATGAAAGTCCATCTGCAATTTACACGCAAAACTACCGATTCATACAGACACCCTCGTTGTCTCTCTTTTATTCTCTTGCTCTCGAGAGGGCATAAACAGTGCAACAAACACAGCTGTATTTGTGTCACAATCACATATATATTTGGGTCGCAAAAACTTATATTATAACATATTAATCATCGTGTCTCGAACATGTAATATTGAATACCAAACTCAATTTATTTGAACACACGTTTATTACGCTACATACGCTATATTTGCATCCAAACAACAAAATACGAAAATATTTTTCAGAGTGTACTTACTTAGGTGTCTTCATTCAATCCAATGGGGTCAAAGGCCTCACAAAATAAGGATAACATCTCCAACGGTCTCGATCTTCAGCTTTTCTCTTCCAGTTGGTAACACCACGCTCTCGCAGGCAATATTCCACCTGGCACTTACTTCAGAAGTGCTTGCTTAACCCGAAATACCACCTGTTGGCAAGCACAATTTTCTGTCTGATTTCTAGACTAGCGTTATTGCTTCAGTTCACGGCGGATCCGAGGTAAATAAATTTTGCCACTACCTCGAAATTATAATGGTTATCATCTTTCACCTTTTCCTCCAATCGGGTGGATGTTCTCTTTGTCGAAACCATTAATTTTTCCTGTCCACGTTTACCGCCACCCCACTTTTGCTGATTCCTTTCAATTCTCTAAAATACTGCAGTAACTTCCAGCAGATTTCGCCCATTGATGTATAAATCATCAGCATACGCGAGCAGCATGCGAATTTTACTGCTGATAGTTTTATTCATGGTTTTCTCACGATGATCTTAACTATTATGTTAAAGATACCGCAAGATAGGGTGATACCCTACATGGGGCCGCGACTTGTAATAACTACTTCGGTGACATCTTTACCAATATTTACTGAGGATTTTGTGCCGGTCAGTGTCACTCTACAAAGGAGTGTCAGCTTAGTAGGTATACCTAACTTCGACACATCTTGATACAGATTTTTCCTTATCCGGCTATCGAAGACAGCCTTATTATATACAAAGAGGTGGTAGTTGCCGATTTGATTTCTCCGGGATTTGTCGTAATGTGAATATCTGGTTGAAAGTTGACTTTCCAGGTCTAAAGCCACACTGCTAAGTTCCGATCAGGTTTGCAACAAACCGCTTTGGCCTTTCTCACATTACGCTCGAGAGGACCTTGTATGCGATGGATAAAAGGCTTTATACACGATCGTTTGTACATATTCTCGGGTCGCCTGTTTTGAAGCCAGAATCAGTATGTTAAAACTCTAATCATCGGACATACATTCGTCTAGCCAGATTTTGTATATGAGCTGATGCATGCACCTTTCCATCGTCCGGTATATGCTCAACACCGTCATCTATATTGAAGACTCCTGCTACAAGCAAAGCAGAGAAGTGATCTCTCCACATTTACAATATTCTCTGCACATCTGTGGCAAGATTCCCGTCCTTATCTCCATAAACGGGGCTGTGATTCATTTCCATTGGTTCGGTTTTGCAGTCCTTGGTAGAATTTACGGGCCTCATTCTTCCTTCTATAAGATTCAATTTTCTTACTCTCGCGCTTTCTCCACAACAGTTTTTTCTTCTTAACCAAAAGGGTTTCCAATCTCCTCTTCTTCTTATACCGCTATGTCGCGGATCGCGTTGCAACGGAGTAACGAGTTGCCGTACGTGCAGCATTCTTTTTCTCACATGCCATAGGGCACTCTTCATGTCTTTAATGATTTTCCATAACCAAGTACAGTCTTTGCAGCAATTTTCATAGGGTGGGAAATGTACTTCCACTGCGCTAATGAGGCAGGGGTGCGTTATAATCCAGTATCTGAGAGAGCTTCTCTGAATTGGCCGTAGTTATCTCTAATAATTTCAGCTTTTAGACGTACAGCTTTCTATATGTCTGGTTTCGTACGTCTTTCGCTCTGCTCATCCTTGTGCGAACTAAGTAGTGATCCGAGTCGATATTAGGTGCTCGAATCACATGTATGTGTATTACACAAGTAGAGTGCCTTCCATCAATTGACAGGTGAACAATCTGGTCCTTCGTTTGTTGCTCTTTATGTTGGAATATAGCACTACTGACTACCACGTTTTTTGCCCCGACAAAATCTTACAGTCTCATTTAGTTGTCAGACGTGATGGCGTGTAGACTGAATTTACCGATGGTTGGTTCAATTACATTTCTCTGGATACTCTAGTATTAATATCATCTAATATCATCATCATGGCCAGGCCAGTGGTCGTATATTCCCTCTAGGCGCTCAAAGAACGTGACCTTTGGTGACATCGGCTTTTTCTTCCATCGGTGTGTTCTAACATCCAGTGTTCTAACATTCCAAGTGAAAAGTTGGTTTTATGGTTTTGCATTCTGATTTTGTAGTTTCATTACCTGCATAACGGTGGCGGAAGACAAACCCAGCCTGCCAGGACGAATTTGTTTTAGCCGCCCATTATGGATCAAAGGCCAGAATGCAATGTGGCGAAACTGGATTTTTGTTCTTTAGTCCCAACGTCCTTCAAAAGACAAAAGAGAATGTCCGCTAGTTCGAAGAGATGCGATTACAGGGTGCCACCTATTTAATAATCAAACCAATCAGGCTGCTCATTCTTGTCGGCTTCTCAATCTTCTCCGATAAAGCCATTGGCCGGGACATACTTCTAGGAAGTAGTGAGCTGCTTGGACTGCTCTTTGAAGGCATCATTTTCGGCCACTCCCAATTAAATGGCTATCCGAAACTTTCCATCACCACGGTCATTCCCATGTCCCCTGCAGCAACCTTAATGGCATTATTTTCGGAGAATATGGGCCTGTGGCTCCGTCAACCCAAAAACCTCACCAAACAGTGACTTGTAGTGGGGCATTGTTTTTTCGATGACATGTATATTTTCGTTACCACTAAAGGGGCAGTTCTGCACCGTTTTCACCATTTCTCTCACTGTGCCTCATCGCTCATGATTATTTTTTTGTCGAAAAATCTGCAACACCTGCATCACGCTGCAAAAAAACGGCCTCTATAACATGTTTTCTCAAACACATTCTACAGGAACCATGTACATTTGGAACACACTCCAAATATTCATGTAATTACAAGTCCTAACCTCACTTATGTTATACTGCAAACATTAGCATGTTTACTTGCAAAGATGCACACTTTTACGTGAAGCCATATACGTGTTCCATCCCAAACATCCATATACTTATGTCGCACCATTCGCGTGTTTCTTCCCAAACGAATGACCGACGGCTGAACGCATGAAAGTAAAACGGAACACATCAGGAAACATAAGAAACACTCAATTCATTTAGATACGCATTCAGGAATATTTATAAATCAGTGATTGAAAGAATAATGCAACAATACAGATATACACTTTCATTAACATTAACTTGGGCTGCGAACAATCTCTCTTCGTTCCTCCGTTATTATTTTGGTGACAACAAATTTTGTTAAAAGTGCACCAAATACAACTATATTCGTATCACAAACAAAGCTTTATTTGGATCACAAACACATATATTACAACATATTAAACGGTGTGTCTCAAATATGTAATACTGAATAGACAATATAATGTGTTTGGACACAGGTATACTATATTTGCGACAAGATGCAAACAATCGTTATATTTGCACCCAAACAAGAAAAAATTCAGATTTTACAGGGTGTTGTTGTTCATGCTATATTTGGGTCACAAACATATACATTACAACATATTAATCGTTGTGTCTCAAACATGTAATATTGAGTAGCAAACATAATGTGTTTGGACACAAATATACTATATTTGCAACAATATGCAAACACTCGTTATATTTGCACCCAAATAAGAAAAAAGGCAGGTGCTTTCGTTCAAACAATATACGGCTCTGCAAATGGTATCTAGGCTTCAGTTCACGTGTCATTTGAAGTTTGTAGGCGTGTAGCAATGGGTTTTTTTGTTAAAATCCACTCAACGGTGAAGTTCAATTGCTGTGTACGACGACGAATTGAGGCTGGCTCTGCCTAGTCCTCATATTGTGAGCAATATTTTTGGCCGCAAGACCTATTCAAAGATGCACGGCTGTTGTCATTTTCTGCATCGACCCAGGTATTTTGAATTTCTGCACCAAACGGATGATTGTTGTTGTTCAACAATGTATAGAAAACTACAAGACGAGTACACAAAAACACGAAATGGATGAATGTATACACAATAAATGTACTCACTAAAAGTACAAAAGATTGAAAAGCCGGGAATAGAATTTATAGCAAAAATATAAAATAAATAAATAGTTTCTTACCCGTCTTCAAAATCTAACCCATAGACCCATACACAAGAGCCGCGCACACTAACCATTGAACCACCGACCAACGGCCAACCAGTCACACCAGTATATTAGTACACCCCAACAATGTAACTGCCTACCGCATAGGCAACCACTTACTGTACAAGACGCACCACACCGATGTCGTTACCATATCAATGAAAACCTCTAGAGACAGAGACAACCAGAAAAAAAATCCAGCGAGTGTTCGAACTCACCTGTTCGATTTCCATGAACACATTAGTAAATGTTACATTAGAAAATAAAAAACAGCGTTCAATCATATGATGACGTCGCAATTAAATAAAATTTATACTTAAAATTTGTTAAAGACCAGTGCAAGCACATGTGTCAGTATGTTCTTGCTTAATACTTTTTGTTTATTCCCACAAAAAACGAAGTGAATGCAAAGCAACAGACACATTTACATACATACATTGTTATGTTCGCGCATACGCTACACAAGTTCACACAATTTTCGGTGCTCTCTTGCTATCTCATTTGTATATACGTATAACCATGTCATTATTCTCTTTGCTCTGAGAGTGCTCCGCACCCACACAAGACAACTATTCGCTGCCGCTACATCAGTGTGTATGTTTTTCGAAGTCGGACAAATCTGTATTCTGTATAGGGGTGGGTCACCCTTATCATTTAGGGGTATGAAAAATAGATGTTGGCCGATTCTGAGACCTACCCGATACGCACACAAAATTTCACACAAATCGGTCAAGCCGTTTCGGAGGAGTTTAACACCAAACAATCTGTGTGATCGGATTCGGACAAATCTGTGTGCTTTTTTGTTTGGATGTGTTCACTTTGAGAGTTTAGTCCCTACCCGCGCCTATAGATGTTAACACATCAAAAATAAACCTTCATCTACAAAGATGTCATGTTGTATCATCCAAACGCACATGTATACGATACATAGTACGCATATTTACAGTCGCCGGACAAAAAAGCGAAATCTAAAACTAAATTCAACTACACACATGAAGTTTCCTTTGTGTTGCATTTCTTCATAACATACTAATGGTTTTCTTCCTACAATAACTGAGAATGAAACAGCAGGATGTGGCTGATACTATAGGTATCTCAACTGGGTGGGTACATCACATTTTACAAGAATATTTGGACATGAAACAGCTATCTGCGAGATGGTTGCCGCACGCAAAGAAAAAACTCGTTCCTCCCAAAAGAAATCTCAGATAACTGAAGTTTGTTTGAGGACTGCAGTTGGGTGAAATGAGCTTTTGTTAAGCTGAAAAACGTTTGCGAGAAACGAAAAACGGTTCCACCAACTGTTTCTTCGATTACAGCAACCGAGTTGTAGTTGATCCTAACTAAAAAACGTTTGCGAGAACTGAAAATCGTTTACAGTAAACACGAGTTATGAAAAATTAAAGCTGAAAAACATTTGTGAGAAACGAGAAACGGTTCCACCAACTGTACTTTCGGTTACAGCAACCGAGTTGTAATTAAACCCTTTATTTATTGCTTCCATAAACTCTTTTTGTGTAAATTTTCAACTTTTATGATTTTGGTTATACCCATAAAGTTTGTTTAAAAAAACTTGGATTTTTTGTCTATTTTTCACTGTCTACTTACACGTCTGTCTCGCCTGGCATACAAATGACAACTAAAAGCCCATCAAACTACAACTCGTCAATTGTCCATTCATCTTTTATGAGTATGCGTGAGTGTGTATGCCAAACGACTGGATAAGACTGTGTATACAGTCGACAGAATGAGAGAAATGTACGTTCTTCGTAATCCGTGCACTGATTAAAAAAATGGCTAATTTCAGTTATCGCAAACGGTTTTTAAACTTGCGGCAAATGTAATTTTGTACGCGTTTGATGCAAACGCGAACTCGTTTGCAACAACATGATAAACATTTGCGATATATGAGTTTATTTGGGAGAACTACATGAACGGTTGCGATTAATAAATTAACACAAATCAATCAAAGCATTGTTGCGGCAAACGATTACTAAACGTTTTTATTCTTTGCGTGCGCGATTACACACAATCGACCATAAGCACAACCGTGTGACGACTTCAAGGTAGTGTTTGGCGAAGTTCAAACACAATGCGAGGTAGTCTTTCCTCCGCTTCGTAAGCATGGACGAAACATGGATCTCTCAGAATACACCAGAGCTAATGGAGCAGTCAATGCAGTGGCCTTCACCGAGTGAACTTATACCAAATAAGGACGAGATGGGTCTGTCGGCCAACAAGGTCATGGCGACAGTTTTTTGCACTGCACGGGGTGTCATTCACATCGATTACCTGGAAAGGTGAAAATGATCACATATGAATATTTTGCACAGCTGTTGGACAGACTCAACTTTGATTTGAATCAAAAACAATCGCATATATCGAAGAAAAAGTGATCTTCCACCATGACAAAGTACCGGAGCACAGGAGTGTTGTCGCATTAATAAATTGGGCTACGAATTGCTATCTCAGGGGCCATAAACTAAAATGTATTTTATTCAAAACTGCTCTCGATATGCTCAAATTGAGACGACCCTGTGATACATCGTATTGTAAAATAAACTACCACAGACTCAGATCAAACGACCAATATCAAACCGAATCATCTTAAGTTTGATCCCCACCAACCCAAGTACTACACCATTTCCACTGAAAATTTAAAAAACATCAACTGTAATCTAAAAATTCTGTTTGAAATTTAAAATATATCAACTGAATTTTAAAATTATATTTGAAAATTGAAATACATCAATGGAATTTTAAAACTCATCAACTATAATTAGAAACACTTTAATAATTTTTTCTAATTCTTCGACCTATATTTTATTAATTAATCTCGACTAATTATTCCATCTTAAGGTCTCTTCAGATTTCATACAACTTTTTTGTTTTTTTCGATCTATCGATTTCCTTTGGAAATCTTCTTCAGGAAAGTTTTTATATTAATTATAACAAACAAACATCAATACAACTTAAAATGAAAATTTTTGACAAATTGTGAAAAGTAAATACTATTTATACATATTATAATACAGTAAAGTTGACAGAAAGTAGAAATATTAAATTGAACAAAATTTTAAAATATTTTAAGACATTTGTGTTAATTTATCCTATTATTAACCTATTTGTTTTTATTAATTAAGATTCTACCATTTTTAGTGAAGTTGTACGTATCTACTTTCTTATTAAACTGAGAAAACTGATAAAAACTTGCGAAAATTAGCGAAAAATTACCAAAATTTTAAACAAGTTACAAAATTACCTAATAATCACTATAACCAAAAGAAATGGCAAAAACTCTGTTAAAAACCGCCAAATTCGCGAAAATCCGCAAAACCTTGCCAACCCCATTATGACAACGATTTCCAACATGAATTAAAAATCGCCAAAGCTCTAAAGAGTAAGAAAGCTCACAAAATCACTAACATTGCAAAATTTCAAGAAATTGCAAACTTGATAATAAACTCTTAAATTTCCTAAATTGTTAAAAATAAAACCGCGAGACTGACAAAAATCCGCTGACTTTGTGTTAATTTCCCCTATTATTAATATTTTTATTTTTATTTAACAAACATCTATAATTTTGAGCTAAGTTATCTGTGTCGACTTTAAAATTTATTCTTTTTTCAAATGGAACATTATTAATCTGTAACATTTCTAACATATATCTACGTTTTTTATAATTCTCTGTGTTGATGTATTAGATGTAATTTCGAAATCTGGACAGTGATTGAAATCTCTACAGTGAGTTGATAACGCTGTATTCGCCGTCGAATTATAATTCCTATACTTTTGGTCATGTCTGTGTCCTGCTATTCTCGTTTTTAATTTAGTCCCTGTAGTTCCTACATATACTTTGTCACATTGTTCAATATCATTACCACCACATGGTAGTTTATATACTAAATTTGACCTATCTGATTTAATCTAGCTTTAGTTTTCGTAAATAATCTACCAACATTATTATTTATCTTATGTGCCATTTTATATTTCCCTTTGTTATATATGTTTGAGTTTTCTATCCTTTCCGAAAACCCAGGTACATAAGTTAATGATTTCTAAACTGTTGGTTCTAAAATTTCATCCCCATTGCGGGATTTTCTAATATTGTATTGTCTTATTAATTTGCAAATGAGTTTATTAGGAAAACTATTATCTATTAATATATTCCTAATTATTTCTTTATTTTTCTTATGGAATCCATTATCACTTATTTTTAATACTCTACCCAGCAAAAAAAGAGTATACCAAGAAGTAGAATTTGCACCACAACTACTTGGTAAGATGTAGTGCTAATTTAGGTACAGAAGTACTTCCTTTAATATGACGTTGTCCAACGCGCACTACTTCTTATTTGACTGTTTGGAAGAGCAGTTTATGCTAACATTTTTCTGCTACATTTCGTCCGCAAACGAGCAACCAAAACTATTATTTCAACAATTTTTACATTTCTTGCTACAACTTTAGGTCTTAACTTTTTAACCTTTAACATAACCAATTATTTTATTAATTGACCTTTTATTAGTACTCCAAATTCTTCTGTCAGCAGGTGAAAAGAAAGGAAATGAAAAGCAATTTGAAAGAAAGTAAATACAAATTAAAAACAAGTAATATATTTAGGCATCTTTGCACTTCTCCACTATCCCTTTAGCTCTCTAATAAATATGCATCATAATGGATGTGATGCAAAAGTAGATTTTAGGGAGTTGTTTTTGATCAGAATCAAAATTGCATTAAATATGCGCATAATGTTGCAGAAGATGTACAAAAATAATAATTTCTACTAGAACAACTTCATTTTATTTTTGCTGGGTATCTATTAGATTTTTGGCTGTGTTAATAATAATTCTTTTCGGGTGTTTTGAAAAATAATTTATAATTCTACCTGAGGAAGTTGGTTTTTGATACCAATCTGCTAATAATTTATTTCCTTTCCTTATCACCAATGTGTCCAAATATGAAATTGAAGAATTCACTTATTTTTCAATAGTAATCTTGATGATTTGATCAAATGAGTTTAAAGTTGTTAATAATATGTCAATCTCATTCTCATTCTCTTTCCCTATACAAAATAAGTCATCTGCATATTTTATTATTATTTTTGGTTTTACTGTCAATTTTTCTAAACATGTATCTAATAATTTTTCCATTACGATATCTGCTATTATTGGAGATGCTGGAGAACCCATAGGAAGTCCTTTTAGTTGTGTATATATTCTTTCGTCACATTGAAAATATCTATTATCAATAATGCAGAATTGTATAATTTGCATGAATAAATTTTTTTTCATATTTGTTAGCTCTGAAATCTTGTTCCAATTTTCTTCTATAATTGTAATGGCCAAATCAACTGGAATACTAGGAAATAACGACACAACATCAAGTGATATTAATTTTTCATTATTTTCAATCGAAAGAGCCCTTAATTTATCTTTAAACTGTACCAAATTGCTAACATTATATTTACGTCTTACCTTACGGTATAGGGCGTCATGTCAGATTGTTATTGTTGTAATCTTTATTTCATTGATTATGAGGAAACGGCGAGATAACTTTTTTTAAAAATTTTTTTGTAGGTAAATGAAGATGTTATCTTTCGTTTGATATACATTTCATATTGGTTGATATCTTTCTAATATTTAAATTTCTCAAATGAAAATTGTTTAAACACATACACTCAAACATATGTGTGGTGTTTGGTTGAGTGTTTGAGTTTGTAGCGTGAACACAAACTATGCTGCTGTTTCAGTGTGGACACAAACCTTCGGCTGTTGTTTTGATTGATGAAATATTGAAATTTCGTATATTTACTTATGTATTGAAGTGAAAGAAAATGTTAAATGTGAATTTGAATTTAACATGGATATATAATTATAAAAAATATATGAAAAAATTAATTCATACATTTTTATGTTAAATGAAAGTGCTGCCAAGTAAGCAAAATAACAATGCTGCTTGATGCTGTTTGACAGCAGCTGACGGTTGACGTTTAGTAAATTAAAATAAAAACTACTAATCAAAATGGCACCTACACGAAATATAAAAAAGCAACAACAACAAGAACAAAAAAGTAACTATCAAATAAATAAATTCATTTGCTTATGTTATTTATCATTTATTGTTATATATGTTTTCTGTCTTATCGAATGGCGTATTCTACGTTAAACTTAATGGCCGTGTCTCTGACACAGCCTGCAGGGACAGTCCGTGGCCGAAGGCCTCGGACAACTGTCTGCTGTTTTTTTTTAAGGAAATTTACAATGTATTTACATAAATTGTGTGAAGGTGAATATATTGATGAACAAATTGGTCGTAATGGAAAATGTTCTTTATGTATTTTAGGTAAACCATATAATCTTGGTACAACCGCTACTGAAGTTTTTAGTCTCACTTTATCTACGGATGTTATTATATTTAATTTAAAAAGTTCCTCACTAAAATTATTGTTAGGTTTCTGAAATCTGCTTGATGGATCCTCATCCAATACTTGATAAGTTGTACTATCGCTTAAACTATTTTTAATTCTAGATATGTAGTCACTTTTATCAATTGCTTCTGTCGTGTTTCCTTTATCTGCTTTTAAAATCATTATTTCCCTATTATGTTTAAGAAACTTTAGACTATTATTCACTTTATTTATTGTAAATTTATCTCTACTATTTAATGTTTAATGTTTCAATTCAATTTCAAAACCCATCAATTGAAATTCAAACCACATCAATTGAAATTTCAAAAACATCAATTGAAATTTAAACGACATCAATTGAAATTTAAAACAATCCAATTGAAATTTGAAATACATCAATTGAAATTTAAAATATATGAATTGACAGTTAAAGATCGAATAAATAGAATCGGCTAATAATTTTTAAAATTGAACTGCCCAATTTTAAATTCAATTGATATCCTTTTAATATCAATTGATGTATTTTAAATTTCAACTGATGTTATTTCAACTGATGAGTTTCAAATTTCATTAGTATATTTTAAATTTCAATTGATGTCTGTTAAATTTCAGTTAATTTTTTTTTTAAATTTCAATTCAAATTTCAAATAGAAATTTATAATTCCAATTGATTAATTTTAAATTTCAAATATAATTTTCAACTTTCCATTGAAATTCTTCAAAATTAAATTAAAATTTTTTAAATTTCAATTGGAATTAGTGTAGGTGCATGAATTGAGACGAATTTTCTCTAATATGTCTTGATTCAAAGTCGAGTACATAAGACAAATATTAAACAACCTAGATTAGGGCGGACAGGCGAATGTCAAATACAGCTGCCAACCGTTTTCTTTAAATTTAATTGATTTTAAATTTTTGATTTGACATTTAGCTATGCTTGGCCGTTCGTTAGTCAATTAATGTATCCTTGTCGCAAATATAAAAGTTTTAAAATAAATGTCAAATATACGATGTTCAACTGATGTGACACCGGTTAAGATAAGTGACACTTTATTTGGTCCCCTGTACTATTACCCTGGCAATGATTTCATATTTGTTTGCAAAAAAATAATCCTAATTTTTATTAGAGTCGAACATATTTGGGAAATTCCTCGAATTTAATTTCCTACAATATAAATTTCAATTTTGCCTAGCAACAACAATAACAGACCCTATTCCCTTATTGACACAACAAAATGAATATTTTTATTGCATACTTTTAGACACTAATTTATGTCACAAATCATTGCATATTTTTAGACAGAGAGAGAGAGAAGGAGGGTGCAAATTGGTTTATGGCGTGAAAAACAATAATTCATTTTAATGTGTCTTCTTCGCTAATCGCTAACAATTAAAACACAAATGCTATCGTTTCGTAGGCCCTTTGAAGGTAATGTCAATGTCAATGTCAATGCTTTCTGTGTGAAGTTCTACTCGAAATAAATTAGGGGGTATAAACTTATCCCTTGTGGCAAAAGCTTTACGATAATTTAAGACCCATTTGGAATTTATGACCCTTTTTAATTACAAGCGAATTAATGGCCAAGTAATACATATAATTAAGAAAATAACAACACAGACAAGGGCAATGGTGACAAGACTTCATCAAAACCCTATTGAGGTAGAAGTTTAGTGGGAGACTTCAGACAATAGGAAAATGGTTTCAAGAGGACAACAGGTCCTTTCACCATGTGTTAATGGAAAAACAAACGGGATTCTCACCCTTTGAACGGTGAACCAAACGTATTTTAGAGAAAAAGTTTATGAGAAACTGCTCAGAGGGAGTGGTGGTGTTCAAATTAGCGATAGATCTACAACAAATGGAAGAATAAGAAAAGGACTCTTTATCGAGTGTCTAAATATTAACTATCACTTTTGCCTTTGTGACGCTGAATACTGTTCAAGGTGATCACGGAATACTGATGAACGACAATAGTTGGCACATAAGTGTTCAGAAGATAACAGATAGCATATCGGCGAGGTTGGCCATCTATACCGTTGACAGCATTTGAATCATACAGGGTCCTATAGTATCTTGGGAAACGAAAGAGCAGACAAACTCAAACTAAATCGAGTTTTGAACATTCTGACCCTAACCTGACGCTCCCCTCCAAGGGCATATTCACATGGAATTAAACGAACAGCCACAAACGAATGCAATGCGAATAACGAATCCAACTAAACCATGGAACACCTTCTCTGGATTTGAACTGCATTTTCATGATTAAGATTGCAACACCTTGGCAGTGCTACAATGCTCTGGTTGGAGCAGCTCAGAGAAACGGATTGGAAAACTCTTCCCAAATTTATGCACCATATGATTTCATTTCTCATCCCGGTTTATTTACATCCACACATCCGGTTTATTTACGTGCCACAAGCACACGCAGAAAAATATGTATTTTTTTTGTTGTTGTTTGGATGCAAACATAACGTATTTGCAGCTTGTCACAAATATAGTATATTTGTGAGCAAACATATTGTGTTTGCAATTCAATATTACTTATTGGAGACACAATGATTAATAGATTATAATATATATATTTTTGTGACCCAAATGCAGCTCCATCTATTAAAACTGCTGAAAACAAAAACGTGACAGACAAAAAAGGAATAAAAAAAAATGGAAATCTCCAATTGATGAAAACATTACTTGCAAACATATGCATGATTCCTGCAATATGTTGCTAGGTCGGTTTGTTTTCAGCGAGCATAGGTTGAGGACTCGCAGTTGGAGTTTCGAAGTCGGAGTTTAGGAGTCGGAATTTAGGAAATTTACCTGGAGTCGAAGTAGGAGTTGGAGTCGATTAATATAATTAGTAGAAATTTGAGCAAAGTAAAATAGAAGTACATAAAGGAACACAATACTACCGGGAACACGCTTGGTATTATTAATAAGAGCACTGCTATATGAGGAATCGCAGAACAAAATGTGACCTTTTGAATTTTTTTACAAAATGTTGTTTTTTGATGTCTTTGCATGAATTTGGCTAAGTTGTGTTGGAAAATATCTTATTTGGATAATTTTTCTCCTTTCTTCATAGAAAAATTTGATCTTAAAAAAAATAATCGAATGAAAAAAATAATCTTGGATTTCCCAAACTTTTGAAATAATCAAAAAAGCTCGTTTTGTTTTGTGACTCCTCATATCGTCACTTGCACGTCCAACGGGCGGAACTGACAAAAACAAAATTTTACAGAGATCACTTTTAAGGTTTTTGAGACTTTTATTCGTCTTCCCCTCGGCAAACTACTTGTGCTATTTGCATTCGGTTTTTTGTATTATGTTCTTAAGGCCCTATACTTTAACATGATACAAAAAAAGTTGCCATATATTTTAATTTAATACCATTTTTGCACTCCGAAGTAGATACTCCCGTTTGTGAAAAAAAAATGTTTTACAATTTTCAAATGTTGATACGCCCGTCTAAGAAAAAATAATAATAAAATTTAGAAACCTTTCATTTGGTTCATGAATAGTACTATTGGACGGAAATTAAGAAAATTAATACTGATTACGAGACATATCATTACGTCGATATGATGTTTTATTTTAAATTTTATTTATTTTTAATAAAATAATTCAAAAACTAAAGTGAGAACAAAATATTTAATGTGAAAGAGATTTATAAAAATGTACATGTTCTGAAAGCTTGATTACTGGGGTATTTCCAGCAGTAAGTGACATGAAATCGTTGTATTTATCCGCTGATATTTTCGGTAGTATATCATTTAATGTTGCTATTTTCCCTGTAAACAAGTGGGAAGCAGAACGTCTCAGTGTTAGAGATCTATACTTTGTGTCGGTATGTTTATTTTTAATAAACAATTTAGAAGGCGCGCTTTTCAATACCCTATACTCGACCATCTATGTCCAGTTTATGGGATTTCCTGCATCGTCCTTTCGAATAGTTAAAATATTCAAATCAGTTGAAAATGCTTTAAAATTTAATAAATCGAAGTATTCCATTGCGACTACTTCATAAGGCTTCTTTTTTCGCGCCAATCGGAATATTGGATGCAGTTGACTGGGAACGTGAACATCACCACTTCTCTTCAAGGCGTATGTGATAGAGCTGTGTGCAGAATCTCCCTGGCTTTGCCCATGAAATGCTACCGATATTCGTAGTTCTATTTCTTCTATTTCTGTGTTTTGAGTTGGCCACTATATATAGTAAAGTTGCAAGGGTTATAGAATTTTTGTTCTGACCACTACATCCATCAGCAAACAGATACACTTTTTTGCAACCTTCCTCGTCATGCTTCTGAAGAAAATAATAAATCGTAGTCGAAACTTCAGAAGCGCCGCGTTTGCTACTTCCTTTATGCCATATGTAGCATGTACAATCACCAGAAGAAATGTTATACATTGTTAAGTTGTATACCGAAGACGTCTTTTATAAAATACAGCATTGTCCATAGAAATTGGGAGGCTTATTACTTGCTGCATGTCAAACGTAGCGCACACGATAGTTGAGTGTCGTTTGGCCTCTTCCTTACATTCAGTTCGAATGAATCGAAATCTTTTTTTTTTTATCATTGTGTATGTCAAACCGTACTTTTAATTTATTTTTGGTATCTTCTGTTCCTTTGTGGTAAGTCATACAAAGTCTACATTTGTCCTTTTTGGGGGCGATAGAATGATAATTTTTTTGTTCTAAATATTTTTCGATAGAGGCTGAAACTTGGTATTGTGCCAACCCCAATTTCCTTAACCAACATATAATAAAATAAATAAATGGTTTCCCATTACATCCCATGAAGGGACCGGGGAGAACTTCTCACAACCACTGAGCTGTGCGCTTTCCAGTTTTCACTCACTCATTGGGACCTACAGTTTTACACCGATTCCGAACGGTATTTTGAGAAGCTTTTTCATGGCTATATACTCGATAGTGTCGCCGTCACTATGCGAGGTGACCGCCGCCGAAAGAAATTTGAATGTGGTCAGAGCAGGGTTTGAACCCAGGATCTCATGTACAAGAGCCGCGCACACTAACCATTGCACCACCGACGGCCACTAACCAACATATGATACATTTTATTTATTGTAAGATCTCTATTTAAGTATTCTCGGGAGGAGTTTTGGCGACAATAGTGGGACTCCGCTCTTGGAAATCTGGCCTTTTCTACTTGCATTTTTTTTGCTGATCACCTTCAATATAAGTTTTAGGACGACCTCCTCGTTTTTCCTTTTCCACCACTTCTGTTGATGAAATTTTGTTCATGGCTGTTCTCACAAATTTTTCTGAAATGTCCAATGTATTGAAGAAAAAAATTGGCAAACTTGTCTTGGTTCACCATCTAAAGGAAGATGACTGATGTCTTCTCGAGTGAGGACCAGCTGTCCTACGAATTATTTTACATGTTTGGGTATATCTTGTAATATATTCCCGTTGTAAATGTAATAATGCTAGTTCCCAAAAGTCCTTAAATATCAAACGTCGGAAAATCGAAAACAGCTACGGTTTGACTTTTCACGATTTTTAATATTGCATGTTGGACCCAGAGTTCGTTCGGATATTGTTTTATTCGTTCGAGTTTGATTTTCTTTTCCAGAGTTCTTTAACTGTTTTGTAATTTTTTTTTTATTTGGTCTGATTTCTTTTACTTTTTGACTTTCTGATTCGGCACCATCTACTTCATACATTTCTGGACAATCGGCACAAATTTATTCAGCGCGCGAAGTTCCCGGTAGGGGGTCATAGTCTTCAGCATATGAAGTAGCAATAGCAAAATGTATCCAGCAGAGTAGGCAACCGCATTTAAAACAAGAAGTGATAACTTTTCGACTGCATTCTAAAACTTCGCAAGTTTGCCCAAATTCTTCAGACATTTTTTTAAGAAAAATAACTATTTTTAAGAAGAAGTACTTTCTGCGAAAAAAATTTGTTTTACAAAAATTATTTTTTAAGAACATGTACTTTTTCAAGAAGTGGTACTCTTTTTAGGAAAAGGTTATTTTGTTAAGATAATGTACATACCTATTTTCACAAAGGCTACATATCTCAAGAAAAGAAGAGGTACTATTTTATGGTACTTTTAAGAAAATAATTTTTTTTACGAGAAGGTATTATTTTGCAGATAAGGGTTTTCCTAAGAAATATGATTTTTGTTAGAATTGGTCCTTTTTTCAAGAATAGGTAAATTTTTAAGAGTAGGTACTCATCTCAAAAGAAGTTAGTTTGTTTCACAAAAAGGTACTGTTTAAAGAAAAGGTAATTTTTTAAGAAAAGGCAATATATTGTAAGAAAATTAACATTTTTAAGTAAAGGTACTTGCTTTAAAAAAAATTACCTTTTTAATAAAAGGTACTTTTTGTAAGGAAATGGTATTTTTTTAAGACAAGGCATATATTTAAGAAAACTCTTTTTTAACTTCTTTCACTTTGACTTTTGTAAATTTACTTTTAGGTAGGTTCAAAACTACAATATATACTAAACATTGGTTATAGGCTCCACCTAGAAAACTTCCCATTAAACAAGAAATTTCCCAACATATGTTAGTCTAGACAAAAACCAAGCAAAAGCAACGTGCAATGAGGAACTTCGTTCCAAAACTATGAGCTCGATTGGTGCAAAATTGAAGTGCCGCACGCGCATTGAAGTTTGTGGGTAAGAAATTCCGGAAAAATTGTAAGCAAAACGGTCGAAACTACTTAGGAGTCACCCCTAGGACGGTAAAATATATGACCTACCCATACTATTTTTGTATCCCCAATATTTCTCTAGAACAAACTTATTCTACATCGCCAACCCTTTATAGGGACCAAAAAAAATAGAGAAAAACTTGGGGGAAAATAGCCAATTATTGTAAGAAATGAAAATCTGTTATTTTTTGGGTGGGATATTTTTTGCGATAATCAACCACAGTTCGGGCGGGTATCGTATAAATTCACGCGGCAAGTTAAGGCGCTGGAGAAAGTTGTTTATTTTCGTAGTCATGAAAGCGCTTAAGTCATTGGACAAAAATTGATCATTTACTTCTGCAAAACTAAGCTAAATTTTTTTCTTGCAACGGATAGTAACTTTAACATATTCAGAGCCATCGGAGCTATCGTCATTATCATATACTTCTCCTTTTCCATCTTCAGTTTCTTCGGCAATTTCTAGTTGGGCATACATGTTTTTTTCTTCAGTGTCCCTTCTCCCTCATCTGTGCAGCTTATAGCCATCATTTTTCATTTTATGTCACACGAAACGTCTGAGTCAAAAAAGGCGACAGCTATAGCCTCTTCCACCAGAGACCACGAATGTCTGATAAATCTTGGTTACTATTATTTTCGACAATTTCTTATGCAAGTCTGCGTATGAGTGAAGTGCATTCAAACGGATGAAGTACTGATTCGACTCCTTGACGGCCTGACGGCTTCAGTACAGCCATACCAGATTTAAACGTATAGATGAACAATAAACTCTCAGACTTTACAAATTAAATTCAATTGTGATTTTTAAATTGGTCTTTGAACAAAAATATTTTTAAAGAGTAAATTATCTTGGACATCCACGGTTTGGGTAAATGCGTATGAGTTCTTTAAGCTTTCATTCATCCAAGTCACCGCCAAGGAATAAAACACTGAGTTGCAATAGTTCCTTATATCAGTAGTTGGTACGGCATTGTCTTCTCTGTAGTCTGTAGTTGGGCCAGAGATGTTTACTTGAATTACTTTTATAGCAGCCACAAAAAACGTCTACAATAACAAATTAGCATCGATAGGCTTAAATGCTAACATCCAAAGGCGGTCCAAATGTTACGCGGACTGCACGCTGAAAAATCTGTTTCTTTTTGTTGTTGGGACGGAAATATAATGTGTTTGTAACTAGTCGCAAATATACTATACTTGTGCCCAAACACAATGTGTTTGCTATTCAATATAATATATTTAAGTCACAATGGTTAATAGGTTATAATATATGTTTTTGTGGCCCAATAGTTGCTTTGTTTTTTAAAACCGCTAAAAACAAAAACGAGAGAGACAACAAAGGAACAAAGAGGCAGCAGATCTTCAATTGATGTAAACAATGCTTGCAAATATGTAAATGTTTCCAGCAATATGTTGCTGGGGCCGATATTTTTCAGGGTGTGCCCGCATCTCAGCGAGTAATAATATTTTGAAAATTCAGAGGTTAGTTCCTGATTGTGGCGATTTTTTGCAGAAAGTTGTCAGGGGACACCCGGTTGGAACGAAGTTCCTTTCGCTATATATTATGTATTAGTTAGTTCCGACACGCCTAAGGCGCCTGTTGAAAAATACTGTAATTTAAATGGATCAAGAAAATATACTTTTTGTAAAATGATAAACTTTTTTTAAGAAATTTTTTATTTAGAGAATGTATTTTTTTAAAAAATGTATATTTTTAGGCCCCTTTTGTAAGAAAAGGTCCTTCTTTAATGAGAAGTACTTCTTTTATTAAAAGCTATATTTTTTTAAGAAAAGCTACCATTTTTAATAATAAGTACTTTCTGTAAGAAAAATCCTAAGAGTATGCATTTTTTTACAAAGAAGTACTATTTTAAGAACAGGTACTTTTTAAAGAAGTGGTAAAATTTTTAGGAAAAGGTTATCTTTTTAAAAAAGTTTACTTATTTTCAGAAAGGCTACTTATCTCAAGAAAAGAAAAGAAAAGAAAAGAAAAGGTATAATTTTATTTTTAAGAAAAGTAATTTTTGTAAGAAAAGGTATTTTCTTTAAGAGAAGGTATTTTTTAAGAAAAGGTTTTTTACGAAAGAATACATATGCACAATTTTAAGAGTAGGTACTTATCTAAACAAAAGTTATTTCGTTTTTCAAAAAAAGGTACTCTTTAAAGAGAAGGTAGTTTTTTATGAAAAGACAATTTTATTTAAAACATTACTTTTTTTAAAAAAAGGTACTTTTTGTAAGAAAATTTACTTTTTTAAGCAAAGGTAGTCTTTATGATAAGGTATTTTTTTAAGAAAATGTACTCTGTTTAAGAATATGAATAGGTATGATTTTTGAGAAAATTTACATTTTTTAAGAAAACGCACTTATTTAAGAAAATTTTAATTTTTTAAACTTCTTTCACTTTGGAATTTCTAAATGTATTTTTATTCGGTTCAAAACTACAATATGTAATAAACAGGCTCCACCTAGAAAATTTCCCATTAAACAAGAAATATCCCCCCATGTGTTAGTCTAGACACAAACCAAACCAAAAGTACGAGTGTAAGAGTAAGTGTGCTGCCAAATGTAATTCCATGCTCAGGGTTGTATTTCATGGATTTGCCAGTGTTGCACTATGGCTTTTCCAAATTTATTTTTTATTGGGTTCAAAACTACAATATGTAATAAACAGGCTCCACCTGGAAAACTTTCCTTCAAACCAAACCAAACCAAAAGTACCCAATATAGTTGATAATAATGGGTTGTAATAAAGTAGTTAAAAAAAGTTGTTTAAAATTTTTTCATTTAGCCCCCATCCCGCAACGTTCCAATTTCCACCAATACAAGTGAAGTGCGGCAATAATATAGATGCGCCGGATTTTCTTACACATACCTCAATCTACATTTACCGAAATTATAAATGTTTAATAAACATATTCACGTAAAGATAAACATACTATGTTCGCAATTTGCAATTATAAAAATCGATGGACAATTTCGTCAAACATGAATGCCAGCAAAAATATGTTTGGGACAGCCTACTTTTTACCTGAGTGCAATAGCGAAAGGCAATAAGAAAATCAGACATTTATATCACATCATATACAAATTTCCAAAAATAATATGTTTGAATACAAACCAAATATAATTGTATAGATTTATTTTAGTGGGTACTGTTTAAGATTCCATAAGTTTAAAGTATTGTTAACAATATTTATTTAAAAAATTGTGTTTGTAATTACAAAGGTCGATCAATAAGCAACCGCGTGAAGACAGGTGGCATTTCTGAGCGAAGTTGGCATTACCGGTGTGTACTACCATCTGTCACACGTCACCATACTAAACTTCTGACTGATTCATAGGTTAGTTTTTTTTTGGCAGCCAGTTGTATCACACGTGTTTTGTGTTACTCGATAAATTGCAAGAATAAATAAAAGCGAAGTTTGTAGCTGTCTATCATAGAATAATACATACGTAGATAAACTTATTCTCTCATCTGACGTTTCATTTCACACTCTTCATCGTAGTTTTTTGGAAATGAGAGCAATTAAATTTAAAATTACCTTACACCAGGTGGAGTTATAAAATGGGTTCACTTCACTTTTTCATGTCGCTTTGGTGTTGAACTGAAAAATTTAAATATATTTAGCATTTTTTTGTTGACTTTTATCGTTGGTAACATTTGTATTGTATTTAACACAACTAGTTTGCCACAAAAACATGAAATTCGGTTGTTGTTCCTTTGTTGATCGCTGTATACTATTGCCACTATCTGGTATTATTGTTCCACCATCCAATGTTTACTTTCCATCGTACCTATGACGTTTAATTTATTGAGCGAATAAAAGCTTCTATGGTATGTATTATTATATGCTGTCTATGTGGACCCTTCACCATCTATGACAACCGCGAGCTGTTGATTCAACGAATTTAAACGTAATCGTACATATGTTTTTGACAAATAGGAAAACATCGAGGAAATCGTTCAAAATCTCCACGATATAATTCTTGCTGATCGCCGAACGAAAGTGCGTGAAGTAGCAGAGGGCGTAGGCATATTGTACGGAACCCTAAAGAAATGGATAAGAGTTGCTATCCCTCTCTTTACGTTCTCTCGATGATGACGAGGTAGTAGGTCATTTCATCGAGTTCGAGTTGCTGTTGAATTGTACTCTTTGGTTTAACAGCAAACGGACAAAGGGAAGGCATATTTTCGTGCGATGCAACCAGCATAAAACATAATTTAGCTGACATTAGTATCAGTCAAACACTATTTATCAGTCAAACGCTATTTACCCATTTATCAGTCAAAGCGAAACATTAGTATCAGTCAAACACTATCACGCTCTCTTGCCTATCTACTCTGTATTCTATCAATTTCCTACTGCATAGTCGATCAGCAGTGTGATGGATACCTTCTGACTGAACGGCAATTAACAGTGGTCTTCATGAAAGCTCGAAAGAACCTCGTAAAGTCGAAAACATCGTAAACTTGCACAGCAAACGTCAAAACAAACAAATTTCCCATAGAAAGCGACTTGCTCAAAAGTGGAAAGTTTTCGAGGCAAATTTGCTGCGCAAACGTGGGATGGAGAAACGTGTAAACTTTTGACATTTCGTTGTCATCTGACTAGAATGGATAAATAAGGTGATAGCACTAGAACAGTAGAAAAAGTACACATACATAATACATGCAATTGCTACTGCTACCACCTTATGTATCCATCTTGGTCAGCTGATATGGTTTTGAGCACAACTACGCTTAGCAACTTTACCTGGTGCCTCATGCAACGGTGAGAGGGAAACTTGCGCTGAGCAAAAGTTCTCGGCTTTCACGTTTGCATGAATGCCGCTAATATTTTACTTGAGAAGTTAATCATGAGAAAAGTGTCGGCCCGATGGGTGCCGCGATTGCTTGCGGTATACAACAAACGGATACGGATGCCAATGTCGAAGCAGTGTTGGAACTGCACTACGAATTGCTGCCGCACCCACCGTACTCAAACGACTTGGCTTCCTGCGACTTCTTTCTTTCTGTTCTCCAAAATGAAAACGAGGTTCGCGGGGGAAAATTCAGCTCAAACGAGAAGGTTATTGTCAAGACAGAAGCGTATTTTGAAGAGTTTGACAAATCGTATTTTTTGGAGGGATTAAAGAAATGGCAGACATGGTGGGGAAAGTGTTTTTTTTTTTGCTAAATGGGGAGTACATAGAAAAATAAAATGGAATTGTGAAAAAGTTGCCTCCTCATTACTAACACGAGTGATATTCTATAACACAGTGCAACACGAAAAAATAAAACCATATACGAACACCCCTACGTGATAAAAGACCAAACAAAAAAGACCCGTGTCTCCCAGTTTTGCCCAAAGTCATGCACTTTTTTTATGGGCCCCAAAGATTTGGGGCCTCGATGTCATTTTTGCAAAAAAGTGATCATTTTTTCAGGCTCATATCTTGCAAACCGTTCGGAACTGTGATTTACTCTCTGAGGGAAAGTTGTACCTCTTGTCATAAAGAACAAAAACTGTTAACATAGAAGATCAAAACAAATTCATCTTCAGGGTCAAAATCACAATCATTCATGAAGTTCATATGTTTTAGAAAGTTGTTTATTGAGATCTTAGGTACATTTTTGTAGTTTGCACTTTAACGCGTAAATTTCTATCATGTTCTGAAATAAAAAATCGCCAAAACGCCCACATGTCTAATACCCGCAAAAGTAAAGTCAAATCTAAAAAATAACCATTTATTGGAGGATTCGAAAGGGGTTTGTTAAATTGGTCACATTCAGATTGTAAATTTTACTGATTGTCTTATTTTGCGGAACTTTTGAAAAAAGAGTGTTTTATTTTACGATTGGACACTTCGTTTTCGAGATATTGAAGGTTTTTCTAAAGTTTTAAAATCTCCGATCACAAATGGGAATGGGTTACCGTTTGAAACACATTACCCATTGCGATGGGTAATGTGTACAGGCCGCTTGTCCATACCCATAGGGTAATTGGTAATCGTGATGGGTAAATAACCATCGTTGTAGGTAACTACTAGGGATACTAAACGGGATTGATGTTACAGAATCCCGGGATTCGGGATTTTTTGAGATTCTATTTTGAAATTATTTTTGGAACTGGACTATTTTACGGCTTGCACTCCAAAAAACAACAAGGGGGGAGAATAAGTTATTCTAATTAAAAAAAGTAAAATAACAAAATCGGCGCAAATGCGTTGTTTCGGAGTTATGGGCCCCGAAATTTCGGATATGTGAGAGGGTTATGGCGTTAACGTACCGTGTAAAGCCATTGATATCAGTTTTTTGTATAAAACAATTCAGAACAATCTCATAAAATAATGTAGCACCTTTTGATACGTAGCTTAGTTATCGAATTATCGGATGTTAACATTTGCAAAAATGTTCGATCTTTTTTACTTTCTCAAACAAAAACAAAAATTATTTTAAAAATTTTTTTAAATTTTTGTTTGACAAACGTAAACATACGATAACTCGATAACTAAGCGACTTATCGAAAAATGCTACATTATTTTTTGAGTTTGTTATGACTTGTGTTATAAAAAAAAAGTGATATCAATGGCTTTACACGGAACGTTAGTGGAAAAAGTATCCCAAATGTCGGTGTCCATAACTACGAAACTATGCATTTGCCCCGATTTGGTTATTTTACTTTCTTTGTTTAAAATAACATGTTCTACGCGACGCAATAAATTTTGTAATTTTTGGAGAGTAAGCCGTATAATAGACATACATATGCCAAAATTAACTTACGTTAAGATGTTAAACCTTAATTAAACCTTTTGTGGAGCCGCCATTGTTTTTTAAATCCTGTTTGCACAATTTGCATTTTGCTTGAGGTGCACCTTTCGACTTTTCCAAAAAATAACACCACACTGAACTTTTGTCATTGATTTTAATTTTATGTTCTTGAAAATTAATAATAATCCCGAAAAATACCGGGATTTATTTATTAAAATCCCGGGATTCGGGATTCATCAATCCCGAAAAATTCCGGGATTTCGGGATTCGGGATTTCCCGTCTTGTGCATGAAAACCCAGGGTAATCCATTCCTATATTTGATCGAAAATATGAAAAATGTATAAAAAACTTTTATATATATCTCGAAAACCGAGCATCCAATCGAAAAAATAACCAATTTTTGCGAGATTCTAAGGGCTTTTGATATAGTTGTCCTATTGGTATGAAAGAATTTTTATTTTTCAAAAAATCGTGAAAATAAAAAAATTTTGAAAATAACTTTTTGTCCTCCATAGGAGGCCTTATAACCCGTGAATTTATATACCCGTGAAAAATTTTCTCAAATAAACATCGCTAAAACGCACACGTGCTCATCTCGGAAACGGAGCGCCAAATCTAAAAAATAACCAATTTTTACAAGTTCTAAGGTCACAGTCAGATTGAACATTTTTCATACGGGGAGTCACCCTTTGTAAACCATTATCCATCGCCGTGGGTAATATGTAAAGGCCGCTTATTCATACTCGGTAGGTAATTGGCAATCGTGATGGGTAATTCCTCATTGTCATGGGTAACTACCCATTATTTACCGCATATGAGTAAACGTCCCCATGACTATGTGAATGGGTTACACATGGGTGTGTAAATTCGAACTCTGATGAAAATTTTATTTTTTGTTTTATTGTACGATTTATGCAGAAGCACTACTAGAAAACTAAAGTCAACGTAGAAAACCAATTTCTTGTTTAAATCACCATAACTGAACACGGTTCCCTCGCAGTTCATTAAAAATCAACAAATCCCTCAACCAAACCAAGAAAAGAAAATAAAAAATTGCTTTCCCTTTACATCCCATGAAGGGATCGGGGAGAAACTTCTCACAATAACTGAGCTGTGCGCTTTCCAGTTTTCACTCACTGATTGGGACCTACAGTTTTACACCGATTCCGAACGGTAATTTGAGAAGCTTTTTCATGGCTAGATACTCGATAGTGTCGCCGTCACTATGCGAGGTGACCGCCGCCGAAAGAAATTTAAAGGTGGTCAGAGCAGGGTTCGAACCCAGGATCTCATGTACAAGTGCCGCGCACACTAACCATTGCACCACCAAGAAATGGCTTGATAAATACTACGGGGACCCCGCACCATCGTCTTCAATGGTTAAGAAGTGATGGATTTCAATGTCATTGTACCGGTACAAGTGACGGCGAAAGTTCAGGTCGCAAAAACGGTCATCACGCCAGAAATCGTCGATAAAATTCATGGAATGATATTGCACGATCGGAAAATTAAAGTCCTTGCGGTGGCTGAGGATATGTGTACATCAAATTTTTCAAGAATACAACTATCTCCGCGATGGATGCCGCGATTACGCACAGTCGACAATAAGTGCAACTGTTTGATTACTTTAAGGAAGTGTTTGGCGATGTTCAACTGCAATCCGAAGGATCTTTTGTGCCATTTCGTAATCGTGCACGAAACATGGAGACCAAGAAACAGTCCAAACAGTGGACTTCCAAGGGTGAAGAAGGCCTATGTTACCTTGTCTACCAACAAGGTCATTGCAACAGTTTTTCTGAGATGCGGGCGGTGTCATTCCCATCGATTACCTTGAAATGGGTAAAACAATCACCGGCGAATATAATTCATAGCTGATGAACAAATTCGACATTGATTTAAAGTAAAAACGACCGCAATGGGCGACACTAAATGGCGATCTTCCACCAGGACAACGCTCTGGAACATATGCATTTAGTGGTCATGGCAAAAATCTATAAAATGAGCTACGAATTGCTACGTTTTCCGCCATATTCTCCAAAGTTAGCCCCCAGTGACTACTTTTTACTTCCACACCTTGAAGAAATAGCTCACTACCAAGTAGATGAACCATTATGAGTAAACATGTTTGCCGAATCTGGAAGCATCGCACGAAGACCGTACCATCGAAATCCCTATACTTGGGTTCAAGACACAATCGCGGCTGTAGCATCGTCAATTCGGGCAAATCGAAGCGTTTCAACTCGAAACTCATCGGTGCAAATTGAAGGTAGCGGACGGCAATTACAACGGATAATTCATGGTGACTTAAATTTGTTTCGGCACAAAGTCCAAATTACAAGCAACGTAAATCCTCTGGATTTTCCTATTCGCCTGGAATTTTGCAAAAATAAATTATTGAAATGGCCGAAGAAAGCAACAACGTAATAAATTGCTTGTTTACGTCTAATGAGGCTCATTTTGATCTAAACGACAATGTAAACAAGTAAAGTTGACGTATATGGAGTGACTCTAATCCCAAATTACTCCACGAGACGTAAGTGTACTCAGATCGAGTCACTGTGTGGTGCGCAGTTTCATCAAGGTGCATTGGGTGGCCATACTTCTTTGCAGAAATCGGTGTATCATTAGCTGTCAATGGGGATTGTTATTTAAAGATGTTGAAGATGTTGACAAGCCAAACGTTGTGTACAAAATTCCATGTAATGGTGACAAGTCCAACATATGCCAAAAAGTATATATTGGCACTATAATGAATAAATTGAAAACTAGAATATCTGCTCATTAGTCGGACCAAAAAGCTCATTATACGCCGATAGAACAAAAGACAGCACTCGCAGCCCACTGTACTCTAACTCGACACAAACCAAATTTGGACTAAGTGGGAATTCTGATTGAAGAGAAAAATTACTCAAGACGCCTCTTCCAGGAAATGCCGCATATAATTGACGTACCATCGGAGACGCCATACAATTGATAAACTCAAGAGAAGGACAAATCAGTTGACATAAGTCTGCGGAAAACTTGGACGCCCTCTGTGTTATCTCAAAATGTAATTAAAATTAATCAGTCTTCCTTTGGGGAAAATAATATATTTGTTTATGTTGATTCTTGTTTGAACTGTTCAATAATGTTTATGAATACTTTGTGTTTATTCTTGTTTTATCAGATCCTGAAAGTGATCAACAAAGTTGGTCGAAATATTGGAAAATATTAATAAAATTGTAAGAAGAAATACTTGAAGTGTTGAAGGAGTTTTTTCAAAAGACTGCCCCGAAGAAGTATCCGTTTCAATAGCATTTGGTTCCAGCAAGATGGAACAACTGAACACATTATCGGACCTCCACCGAAAATTCCCCCATCCATTAATATCTAGAAACTCCACTTTCCGCTGGCCACCAAGGTCACCTGGCCTGGCTGCACCATACTTTTTTATGGGGTTACGTCAAGCAAAAGCTGTACAAAAGGAAACCAAGGTATTTGACTGAATTGAAGCAGTCCATTAAAACAATAATTGAGGTCATCCCGACGTCAATCCTTCAGGCCGCAATGAATAATTTTCTGATCAGGTGTCGCACATGCGTGGATGAGCAAGGTGGTCACTTACGGTCTATCAGTTTCAAAACTAATTAGTTATATAAAGTAAAATTAAACTTTCTATACTATAAAAAAATTAATTAAATAAAACATTGAATAAAAAAAACATCCAATGAGTGTTCGAACTCACCGGCGATGTGTTAACACCTTTTTGTTACACGGTACCTGTTCGATTTCTATGAACACACATTCGTAAATGTTACATTAGAAAATAAAAAACAGCGTTCAATCATATGATGACGTTACATTTAAATATTTAAAAACCAGTGCAAGCACATGTGTCATTATTTTCTTGCTTAATACTTTTTGTTTTTTTGCCACAAAAAACAAAGAGAATGCAAAGCAACAGACGCATGTCCATACATGTGCGTACATTCGCTACACATGTTCACTAGGGTAATAACGTTTTCAATTTTTTGAAAATATCAAATCTCCCCAGACAAAATCGTGTAGGGCATGGACAAATATTAAGAACTTCGTTCTTAGTTTTTCGCTATCGCTAAAAAAGGTTACGCACCAAACGCGTTAAAGTTTTGAATCAAACGTGGACTAAATATAGTACAAGATATATATCCGCTTTGTAAAACATCGCCGACTTTGAACCTAAAGTTTATATCTTACAATACCTACTTTTAATCATTTATTGTTATTATTTGTTTACATACCTACTTATGTATAAACCATATTTTAAAAAAATTGTTATTAAAAAAAATTCAAATAAAATATATTAAAGGCATTTTAGAAATCGCTGTCGTGCGTAAGGTTTTTTGACCAAATTGAACTCAAATAGTTTTTTTTATCATTAATACAATATTTGCCATCAGAAAAGCCCTGTCGAGATTGTTGTCTAAAAAAAGTTATCACCCTAATGTTCACACAATTTTCGTTGTTCTCTTGCTATCTCATTTTTAAATACGTATAACCACGTCATTATTCTCTCTGCTCTGAGAGTGCTCCGCATCCACACAAGACAACTATTCGCTGCCGCTACATCAGTGTGTGTATTTTTTCCGCAGTTTGACAATCTGTGTTTCGCAGTCGGACAAATCTATATTCTATATAGAGGTGAGTCACCCTTATCATTTAGGGGTATGAAAAATAGATGTTGGTCGATTCTGAGGCCTACCCAATATGCACACAAATTTTCATACAAATCGGTCGAGCCGTTTCGGAGGAGTTTAACGCCAAACAATCTGTGATCGCAGTGGGACAAACTGTGTTTGAATGTGTTCACTTTGTGAGTTTAGTCCTACCCGCGGCTATAGATGTTTCTCCTTTCTGGTTTCCCATTACATCCCATGAAGGGACTGGGGAGAACTTCTCACAATCACTGAGCTGTGCGCTTTCCAGTTTTCACTCACTGATGGGGACCTACAGTTTTACACCGATTCCGAACGGTAATTTTGAGAAGATTTTTCATGGCTAGATACTCGATAGTGTCGCCGTCACTATGCGAGGTGACCGCCGCCGAAAGAATATTTTTTTTTTTTTTTTTTTTTTTTTTTTTTTGAAGGTGGTCAGAGCCGGGTTCGAACCCAGGATCTCATGTACAAGAGCCGCGCACACCACCGACGGCCACGGCTATAGATGTTAACACATCAAAAAGTGATTTGAATAACTTGTTGTAGCACAATTGGTGCGCCACCCTGTACATGATATCGATTATGCAGATGACATATGGCTTATGGCGCACAAATTTAATGGTATAGAGGGCAAGTTAAACAGCCTCTCGGACAATGCGGAAAAAGTATGATTGAGAATAAATATAACGAAGACAAAACTAATGCGTATTCGAACAGAACGTGATACTCTACTTATAGTTGGCGTGGACTCAGTTAACTTTTTGGGATGCAATATTACTACGCATGGTGGCTCTGCGGTAGATATGTATATGTTAAAATGTGGCGCAACAAGAGGATATCGGAAAAGACGAAATTGCGAATATTCTATGGCAGTGTGATGTGTGTACGATTGTACTACTTGGAGCTTGACGAGGCTGACAATGGACAAGGTCCAAAGATTTGTCAATAGTTGTCTGGCATATATGTATATACCCCGTATCTACTGAACCAAGACAATTCCCAATGAAGTACTCTAGTAACGTACATGTAACAGTGCAATTGAATGGGATATACGTAGAAGAAAATTAACTTGGATCGGCCATGTACTTAGACGTGCAACATCAGATATTGCTAGAACGGCACAGGAATGGAACCCGCAGAAGTATCGAATGCCAGGAAATCCACCAAATACATGGAGGAGGTGCCTGGAGAAGGAATACAAACAAACTCGACTATCATGGAACCAAACTAAATCACTTGGCAGAGACATAAATCGATGGAGAGAATTCGTTGACGCCCTATGTTCTTCGTGAAACTTTTATTTGAACTTTGTATTGTAATATTGGTTTATATTATTAAATTTTGTTTAAACAAATAAAATAGTATTGAGCAGAGTTGGGCGTTCACACTAACCAATGTCTCTGATAGTGGTGCCATTAAAATGGCAAATAATGGGCATCTTCGAGGTAATATCGTATTCCTTCATCTGCTTCCATCTGGATATTTCGTAGTGTTTCAGAAATTTTACTAACAAGGAGTCGGAGTCGATCTCAAAAAATTCGACACCAACTCCTACTCCAACTCCGCGCAAATGTTCTGAACTGCGACTCTTAATCTTCATCCCAAACTCCGGCTCCACGCCCCTGCTTAATATTGGCGTCATATTTGTGATACTCTCAATTTTGTTGTTCCCAAAGTTCCAAAAATAAATTGAATTTATAAGAAAAATTATCAAAAATTGTTGTATCATATAACAATTCATATTACAATTCGAGCCAAATGTAATTTGTTTCTCTTATACAAATTATATGTTTGCACGCAAACATATTGTAGTTTGCAATAGGTACATTGTAATACGCGTCAAAAACAATATGTTGCAGTTAAACAAATTGTATTCTTGGTATTGTATTCACATAAAAATATGTAAATATATAAATATACGGACGTTCCTCGAGCAGTTAGTTTAAGCTAGAAGTGTATTTATTCAGCTCTTACAAAAACATATGCGCTGAAAAAACCCGCGTCTGTAGCATATTATCTCAAGCATATTCTACAGGAACCATGTCTATTTTTGGAACACACTCAAAATATTTATATATTTCCCAGTCCTAAACTCGTTTACTTTTAACTGCAAACATTAGCATATTTACTTGAAAAACTGAATATTTTTACATGGAACCTTAGCGGATTTCATCCCAACTATTGCTATATTTACGTCAAAGCAATCGTGGTTTTCGTCCCGAACGAAATTGACGTCTGAATGCATGGAACTAAACTGTAACAGATCAGTCAATATAAGAAACGCTCAATTCATATACACACGCATTCGGGAATATTTATGAATTACTGACTAAAAGAATAATGCAAAAATTCTGTTAAATACAAGGTGGCGCAAAAGTAATCCTCCTATCAGAAAATGCTATAAATTTTGCGATTGGCTCCTAATGTCAGTTCTGTTTTGACATTTGTGTAGTAAACACATGCGAAATACACGTTAATAAACAATGTTACGCTACACTGCTCCAGAACGCGGAATATTGCTGACTATTTATTTGACCAAAAGTACAACGTGAATTTCGTGGCAGATTTCCTGGCCGTCCAACGCCTACTGGTGAAACACTGCGACGTTTAGCCGCTCGCCTCGAAGAGACTGGCACAACACGAAATGCTGCCAGGCGTGGCAGACCCCGGAGTAGCCGTTCTGCAGAGAATATTGCTGCTGTAGCCGAGGATGTCATGGATGCGCCGTCGGCATCGACGTGCCACGCAAATGGCTATCAGTCGACGGTCTTTACAGCGAATTTTGGTACAAGATTTGAAGATGTTTCCATACAAAGTCCAGACGGTGCATCAGCTGTTAGCTGCTGCCCGCCAATCGCGTCTAACATACGCTCAAGCCATCCTTAATCACCACCAAGAGGAAGATGATTTTTCAACAAAAATAATCATGAGTGATGAGGCCCATTTCCATCTGAGCGGGTACGTAAATAAGCAAAATTTACGCTTCTGGGGCACCGAAAATCCGCGTGTAACCCACGGAGAGCCATTACACCCGCTCAAAGTCACTGTATGGTGTGCTGTTTTCGCTGGAGGAGTCATCGGTTACTGTGGATGGTGAGCGCTACAGAGCAATGATCAACGAGTTCTTTTTGCCGCAACTTGATGAATTGGGATTTTAAAACATGTGGTTCCAACAGGACGGTGCAACGGCACACACTGCACGTGCCACAACCGATAAGCTGAAGGATGCATTTCCCGGGCGCCTAATCTCCCGTTTTGGCGATTTGCACTGGCCAGCAAGATCGCCTGATTTGACCGCTCCAGACTTCTTTTTGTGGGGCTTTTTGAAGTCGCGGGTTTATGTCAACAAGCCTCAGACTCTTGCAGCTCTTAAAGACAATATCCGTCAAGAATGTGAGGACGTATCGCCGGAAGTTTTGGCCAAAGTGATGGAAAATGCCATAAAAAGGGCTCAAATGACAATCAACTGTGGCGGCGGCCATTTACATGACATCATATTCTCGACTTGATGTAAAAAAAATTAAAAGACCAAATAAAAATAATCCACAAGAAGAATCAAAGTTTTTAATTTTTTTTAAATTACAGCCAAAAAACATCGGAAGTTTACTTTTGCGCCACCTTGTACTTGTAATATCATTAACTTAGGCTGAGAACAATCTCTCGTTGTCTCTCTTTTATTATTAAATTAAATTATATGAGCGGTGCACCAAACACAGCTGTATTTGTATCACAAGCAAAGGTGTATTTGGATCGCAAACACATGTATTATAAGATATTGATCATAGGGTCTCTATCACGTAATATTGAATATTAAACACAATAAGTTTGGCCACAAGTATACTATATTTGCGACAAGGTCCGATATATTTGCATATAATAACAAATACAGATTTTCAGCATTGAAAATATATTTGGAACAGGGAATTATTTCAGCGCGAACTAAAGAAGCGATAAATAGTTCCATAAAATCTAATGATATTTGTTATATCTGTATAACAATAAAGGTCTATCAAACAAAAGGATATTTGTTGCTTCTGTCACATAGTAGAGTTGATATTATTGTATTTTGTGAACTGACAAGCTCTTTATTATCACTAGTATTGAACCCTATGACCAACACATCCTTGATATTTAATTATCCTCTTTCTTTGTTACTACTAGTTGCTCTTAATTATGAAGAATTTCATTAATTTAACACGAACTTAAGCATTAAACAATTTCTCGAAATGTCTGGTAGCTGTGGCAGGAGATTATAATCAGAAGTAGGCAACCAAAACTGTCTGAGTACTATTAGACACGCAAAATGTTTTCAATGTATAATTCGTCTGACTTAATCACGTTTAATTGTTCAAAATGCTAAATCCCAGCGTCAACCTTGCCACCAGCTCCCTAAAGTAGGCAATACTTACTTAAATTATGTTAATCAGCCTATAGGTATGCAAATGCAAATATAAGCTAAACGAATAGCTGGCTTCAAGGCGAGGTCGCTTACTAGAAAATGGAGTCAATTATGATTTATAAATAAAGGACAGTAATAAAAAAGAGGTAGGAGTTGAACAATGAAAAGAAAGTAAACATTTAATATAAATATTTGACTAAATATTTTCCCGTTTGCTCTTACCTTCGTTGGTAGATTAGGCAGTTATTAAGATATATGATAAGTAGATTGTTTACAACATTGTAAAGTCCATTTCTTTACTAAATCTGCTAGGTCATCTGGTACATTGGACTGTCTGTTCTCAAGAAGTACAAGTTGACATTCTTGAAAACGCAATTACTTACCCAGTTCTTCATTTCAAAATATAATATTTTATATTTTTCAAAATTAATTGTGCCATTCTTAGTAATAAATTTGATTTTAATAATCTTAATTCCAATTTATTAGGAAAGCAACAATTTTTATGTCTCCCAATCATTTCACATTTTTCAAATTATATTTGCAATTTCTATAATAAACGTAACTAATAATGTAGGTGTAGTTTTGAAACAGCTTAGAAAAGTTATATTAGATCTTCTTGTATCTTCCAGTATACTAGAGTGACGATTGTGAGTTACATTGCCTCTTTCGATTACCATAGAGACCCAACTCAGGTCTACTTGTGCGGGATATCGGCAGTGTATAACTTCCTCCTAAAAGTTACCGTATCATCAACAAATATCCTTCAATTGGTTGGCCAATTTACCAAACTGAATTTTCTACACACATTAAATTTTTTTGTACATGCATAACCTACATCAACTTGATTGGACTTGCATGTGCAAAAGTGTCACGTATGCTAGTGAAGACGGCATTCGGATTTACCACCGCTTGATCACCGTTCTCACATAGGTTTCATTCGCGTTTGTTGGAGTACTTAATGATAGCGTGTCTACTGACATAAAGGTTACTGAAAAGATTGCACACAAACGAAAAAGCGGGATATCCTTAGACCATGTGCATGTACCTCCTGCGATGGCAAGGACATGAACCGTGACACACGCAAAACGTATAATTTCCTCCAAATACAGTAGAAATTTAATACCCTTAAATAACGTTTACTGAGAAAAATTCAGTAATTTAGATGTAATTTCTCGATAAAAAAAAAATCCAATAAAATCCAATGAGTGTTCGAACTCACGGGCGATGTGTTAACACCTTTTTGCTACACGGTACCTGTTCGATTTCTATGAACACATTCGTAAATGTTACATTGGAAAATAAAAAACAGCGTTCAATCATATGGTGACGTTACAGTTAAATAATATTAATACTTAAAATTATTTAAAGACCCAGTGCAAGCACATGTGTCATTATATTCTTGCTCAATACTTTTTGTTTTATTCCCACAAAAGTCAAAGAATGCAAAGCAACAGACACTTGTACATACATACATACATTGTTATATTCGTACAATATAACCGAAGATCAACATAAAATACTTTTTTAATATTACTCCAAATTAAAACACTTCAATCTCGGCTCGCCGATATCGGATCGCCTTAATTTTTGGCCTAAACTCTTCGTCGAAACCCGCACTAGCTTTTTATTCCAAAAATTAATAAAATCGGCTATGAATTTCCGGAGAAAATCGCGTGGGAAAATTATATGAAAATCGCCCAATAATCACCTTCAATACCGACTGCCAAGCAACGAACAAACAAACGATGATAAGACAAAACCGAAGATCAACATAAAACACTTTTTTAATATTACTCCAAATTAAAACACTTAAATCTCGGCTCGCCGATATCGGGTCGCCTTAATTTTTGGCCTAAACTCTTTGTCGAAACCCGCACTAGCTTTTTAATCCAAAAATTAATAAAATCGGCTATGAACTTCCGGAGAAAATCGCGTGGGAAAATTATATGAAAATCGCCCAATAATCACTTTCAATACCGACTGCCAAGCAACGAACAAACAAACGATGATTTACTCTTACAAACCTAACACTTGCGTATGTATTAAATTTATAGTTTACTGCCCTAGAGGCGCGCGTATAGATGTTAACACATCAAAAATACATAATATCAACAACAAATTATCATCTATTTCATTGTAAGGACGACATTTTGTAATATAAATCACAATAAATTATGCCATTATCTGGTATTGTTTTCATCGCAAATGACTTCTTTTTTTGCAATTAATTATTCAACGAGTATCCTTTGCAAGAATAAAACATTAAGAAACATATGGATTAAAATCGCCATAGACAC